>CM052211.1:8205221-8620062 GCA_028454225.1 Lasioglossum leucozonium | reverse complement strand
TTTAGGACGAGTGATAACAGCGCTCGCAAAAGATACTCCACATATTCCTTACCGGTACTGCATCCTAATACAGTAATTCATCTATAACTGTCTATACCACGGGTATGACCAAAGACAGTTATCGTAAAGGGATACTATTCTTTGAATTTTGCCGAACGTAGAACACGACACCGAAACTCGAGAGACCTCGGCCGCCGAGCAATGTAACCCGATACCGGATCGGGTATATCGATGTGAGACCAGGAGACCATTACTAATCCAATGACAAAACTTCTTTATTTTTTATTATTTTTTTATGGAACTTTCACCAATATATTCGTGGCATTTTTCTAATGAAAATTATACCAAATATGATATAATTCCGATGATATTTACACGTGTAAGATTCGCGAATTGTCCCGGTCCAGAGAACTGACTTGTATTACAAATGACCATATACATATCTGTATATGATCCGAATTATATCGTGTTCGGCATCATTTTAATCAGAAAAGTGCCACAAATATATTGGTGAAAGTCTCGTAAAAAAATAAGTAATAATAAAAAAGTTTTTTTATTGGCATTACTTTGCGAGGACACGCGGGCCTTTGAACTATGCCGGCGACTGCGACTATCCGTGTATCTTTCTTTCACATACGCTGTCCTTCCTTGCATCCGAAACTTTCATCGTCCATTACACGGGTAAATATCATCGAAATTATTTCATATTTGGTATCATTTTCATTAGAAAAATGCCTCGAATATATTGGTGAAAGTTCCATAAAAAAATAATAAAAAATAAAGAAGTTTTTTCATTGGATTAGTAGTGGTCTCCTGGTCTCACACCGATATACCCGATCCGGTATCGGGTTACATTGCTCGGCGGCCGAGGCCTACCGAGTTTCACGGCCCCTCACGGGGTATGCCCCTCACTGGAATGGGTAGGCGACTAGACAGTTAGCGTTTAGACATTTTAGACAGTTATGGATGAATTACTGTACTCAGTACTCCCTCTGCTTCTATTATGATAGACATAATATTTCTTGAAATGTGCAGAGAATCAAAGCTGACGCGACTGCTTCAAGAATCGTTGGGTGGTCGTGCAAGGACTTCGATAATCGCTACAGTGTCACCTGCTAGCGTAAATCTTAAAGAAACGTTGTCCACGTTGAACTATGCGCATCGAGCGAAGAATATTACGAATCGGCCCGAGATTAATCGAAAGTTCTCGAAGAAAGAGTTGCTTCAAGAATATACGAAGGAGATTGAAAAAGTTTTTCAGAACAAGGAAATAAAGGAAAAATTAAATTATATTAAAGCGCTGGAAAACACTTTGAGTTACAAAGAGGTAAATAGAAAAATGATAAAGGCATGCTATTATTCTTTGTTCACCGTATCTGTTATTGCAGAAAATATTTAACGATTTAAAATCGAAAAACTCTGAGCAAGCAGACCAGATGTTGAATACAAAGAATCAATTAGAAATTTCAACGCACACGCTATTGAATGCAACATCGAGTTTGGCGATCTCGGAACAAGAGAAAGAAGAACACAAGCACCTTGTAGAGAAGCACGCGTCTACCGAAACTGTTCTTCTGTCGCAAGTAGAATCGGTTTTAGAAGTCGTTGACACGGCCGCTAAGGATGTGCATAAACTCCGCGATAAAATTTATTGGAAAACGTAAATTGCAATGTGAAATTCAGAATGCACGTGACTATAGTAACGCATGAAAAATTAATGGCGTAATAACGTATTTACAGGAAAATAGGACAACGGAATAGCTCTCTTGGACAACAAACTAAACATATTACCAAAGAACGTTGCAGGCAAGTTGAAGCCGACATTTCAGGGCATACAAAGAAAATTACACAATTCTGTCAATCTACGAATTCCTATATTAGTAAGTATTATTTTTAATGGAACGGGGTGCAGTTTGGTATTAACTCTGTCTGTTTTTAGATGAGCAAATACTTTCGCTCAGTGAACTCATTGACAAATCTATTCAAGATATTTCCATTAATTTTGTTGATCCAATTACAAATACGACTGATAAATTGTCAGGACATACAGAAGATTTTGTAAGTGATTAAATGGAATTCATAAGTTCTGGATTATTGAAAATGCACTATGTCCTCTTTCAGTACTCGACGTGTCAGGAAAATCTTAAAAAGGAATTTGAGAATGTGATTACCATGTCCGAGCAGGAGTGTGACATAATCAACAGTTGTTCTATCAAAGTAAAAGAAATACAAGACATGATAGACAACCAAATAGCTGAAAACTTGAAAAATTTGAATGCTAGTGTCTCTCAAAAGATGGATAATATAATACAAACTGCAAGAAGATTCATAAGTTTAATTTCGCAGGCATCGAAGAACGAGCGCGATCTTTTAAATAATAATATTCAGGATATCAGGAGGAATGTTGAAGACATGCGGCAAAGTCAAAGTAGCATTATGGAGAAGCGATGTAACTTCGCGAAGGTACATATTTTCTCAAATTGATGAAGTATCATGTTTTAAATGATTCAAACTTACAGACGATGGAAGATTTACAAAAGAGCTTCTGTCAGCTGCAAACAGAAGATCAGGAAAATCATTCGTCAATTTGCGATAAATTGAACATTATCGATGAAACGTGTAATATTATAACTAACGAAAATTCAAGTACATGTAGAGTAAAAGCGGAAAAAGAAAATTGTATAAAAGAAAAAGTTCAAAAAATGAAACAGACGGTCTCGGAAGAAACTGAGAAGGTAATAATCTATAGGTAATCTGCAGTTAGCTTTGCATTTCTTATTTGGATTAATTTAAAACTGTTTTATATATAGATGAAGAGAATATCGGAAAATTCAGTTGCCGAAGCCAAGGTGACAAACCTTGCCAAAACATCTCCACCGGAACGTATACTCCAAAAGTACAGGGAAACGCTCGATGAAAAATAGCCGGCAGTGATCTTAATGTTTTATGTTTATTGTAACATTTATTTATTATATTTTTATTAAAATGACGATTATGCAATGAGTTTGCATTTTTCTATCACTATCCATCATTTTGAATTACCCTGTGATATCAGTTGTGGGCGTCAGATACTCTGTTACTTTGAACACTGTGTTCTATATATGCATATCCTATACCTATTAGGTACGTATGCAGGGTGTTAAAAAAAACCATTCAATATTTATATGGTATATAGAACACACTGTGCTGAGTAAAGCCCGCTGCACACATCCATTGTTTTAACGTGCAGCGACTGCAATTGCGATCTGAAGTACTATGAAATCTATTAGACACTGCACATTTGCAATATTTGCTGCAGTTACCCAAAGGAACGCATGGTCATTACATTATCGCATAACAGTTGATGCACACGTCCATCATTCTGCCGCAAAATGAACGATATAAACTGTGATGCTTTATTAGACATCGAACTCCTTCCTCCCTGCATATTTTCAGCACAAGTTCCCACATTTCATCCTCTTCTCTATGTAGACATCGAACTCCTTCCTCCCTGCATATTTTCAATACATGTTCCCACATTTCTTCCTCTTCTCTACACCTCCTGCACTGTCTGTCATTTTCTTCTTCCCAATATTTCCCACCCCTCTCCCAATATTTCCTAATCTATATCTTGCCACCTTACTCCACTTCTCTTTCCATCTTTATACCTAGATTCTATTTACGTACCTTACAGTTACAGCTAACATTTCTACTGGAGTTATAGCATGTCTCTGTTATTCTATTTAACAGCTCATCAAATGAGTGAACACTCATTCGAAAATAATAATTTTTCAGGAGTTTCTAGCAAAGGATATAGCAAATCTACCTTGTGTAAATCTCGAATCGATAAAAGGATGCACCCAATACCGTCTTCTCTGTTTGCAACAACAGTACATATTTACATACAAAATAGGCAAATACTCTGTGCTATTTTTGGGACACCTCCACCTTCGATAGTAATAGAAAACGCAGTGAAAATCGCAGTCGCCGCACGTTAAACAAACGCAAGTGGACGCCTTTCAACTGAATCGCAATTGCAATTGCAGTCGCCGCTCGCCGCACGTCGCACGTTAGAAAAACGCATTTGTGCAGCGGGCCTAACACCACAGACGAGGTATAAGGATAGACCTATCATCTTATGGGACTTCGTGTCACATGTTCTGAAATACCGACTGTTCAAAAAATTAGTGTGGCGATTGTCGATAATGAAGATTTCTTATTTATCAACATTGTACATTTCCTAGTTTACCGACATCATCGTATTGAAACAGACTTAGGAGTCCTAAGCCCCTAGAGTCTAGAGCCCCGGGAACATGAGACAGAAAAATACATTGGGTGATTGGTCTACTCTTATACCTCGTTTGTGGTACTGATCCTAAGTCTGTGTCAATACGATGATGTCGGTAAACTAGAAAATGTACAATGTTGATAAATGAGAAATCTTCATTATCGACAATCGCCACAGGCACTGCCGTGTGGCGCCACCTAGGCGAGTGAGTAGAATTAAAATTTTGTGAACAGTTTGAGCGTTTTGCCACTACGACAAATGGCGCTATTTGGAGATTTTCAGGAACAGATGATTTGTGCCGATTTTTCTATTGCATCTTATGGGAAAAGCGGCACGAATCATTTGTGCTGCAATTAATTTTGACCGGAATGATCGAGTCTTTTCGGAATTCACCTCTGTAGTGTTCGTGCACCGATGAGTTACTATTAAAGACTCCCAGTCCCTGGGTATTTTAAATCGTTTGCGATATTAGTTCCAAAATATTAGTTCCGTCCGATACGGTAGAATGTGACCCATAAGTGATAAAGGACCCTAAGAGGCGCCACTTTGATTTCTGAAGGGTAAATATTTTGTGTAATCGCTGCCCGATGGCGTCACCGTTCACTTTACCAACTCTTGGAGGACATGGAATTTCGTAAATCACGCGTTACACTAAAATTGCATTTCAAAAAAAGGTAAACTATACTATTTTTAAACTATATGTTAAACGCGCATTTGCGTATTTCGATTTTTCACCGCACGTTCGATACACAGCAGTGTTTACTTGAGTTTATTTCTCGGAAGCCAGTTATACAACAAGGGCCGCTTGTCAGTGATGTTTTATCGACTAATAAGATGTTGAAGGCTCGATGTTGCGTGGCAGACGCTTGTAACTCAGTCTACTTAATCGACTCCATTTCCTAATATATTATCTCGTTATCGCAGTCCTTTCGGCTGATGATTCAGTGGCGTGCAAGAAGTCATCTACGCAACGCAGTTACCGGCAAGTGCACGCAAAATGAACTAATTTAGCAATTTCTGATTATAGCCCAATTTCTTTCACCCTTTCAACCCCACGATCCACCCTCAACAGTACGAAATCGCCGTGAATCGAAGTCTCGCGACTAACACGTAAGCAATCAACATCAATGACGCTATTAAAACGCTAACCACTATTATTATTGACTCCCGCAAACTTCCCAAAAGTAATTTCACTACATGTTCTTCTGCGATTCTCTCCCATTTTCGTGAACTGAAAATAGAAGAAAGTCACAGAAGAACTGTATACAGTAAATGCTCGATCCCTGTCCAAAAGCTGCGTTTGGCACGGACAGAGAACGTATAGGGACATGCTTTTTGATTTATGACTGCGCTCAGATATCTATCGCGCCGACCGCGCCGAGCGAAGCTTTAATAAAGAGCCGAACATACGGATCGCATGACCGAAGCGTGTCGCCGTCGCCAGCACAGTTTAAAGGCCCGCGTGTTCTCACCATGCAATGCCAATTAAAAATGCTTTATTTTCATTATTTTTTTATGGGACTTTCACTGGCTTGTTTCTGGCATTTTTCTGATTAGAACAAGACCAAACACGATATAATTTGGCCCATATTTACTCTATATGTGAACTGTGCCGGCGACGCCGACTGTTCGCGTCTCTTTCTTTCCAATACGCTGTTCGTCGTTGCCTTCGAAACTTTCATCGTCGATTTAATACAGTTCAAATTATATCGTGTTTGGTGTCATTTTAATCAGAAAAATGCCAAAAATAAGGTAGTGAAAGTCCCATTAAAAAATAATGAAAATTAAGAGATTTGTAAAATTGTTTCCTCGAGTCAATGTAGTGGTGTTCGCACCGATATACTCGAGCAATCGCCGCCCTGCGAAGCGGCGCGGCGTTGACAGCCGGTGGAGTGAGTAGGCACTGGACAGGGATCGTAGTAAAGACCCAGGACAGGGATCGAGCATTTACTGTAACTATTTTAGAAGAGCTGTACGAGTGTCCATAATATTATACTGTAAAAACACAATTGACCGATTTATCCATAACTTTTCTATGATTTTACCAGAATAATCTATACTACATGTGAAACTATTATTTTCTTGCAAATGGTAAAGAGGTGAAATAACATAAAAAACGAATTTACAAGATTGGTAAACTGATGTTACTATACTGGATGGGAAAGGAAGCAGCGGTTCCTTGTTTCTTAATTAAAATACGCAAGCAGAAGATTTCGTTAACGGCAACGGCGGAAATGGAAATGCCAGCGAACAGTTCCGCGGAATCGAAACGAAAAACAGGGTAATGGCGTCTAATAAAATCTATGGGGGGCTGTTTCACGGAAAGATCGGAAAAACTGTTTAAAATTCAAATGAATGCGAAGCGTCGCGTCGGAGCCAATGCAAACAGCGCAATAACCGGCGTTTACTTCGCGATCGAGTTTTGGAAGTTCCGCCGGGCGCCGAGCGCCGCGCGCCGGTTCGACAGCAATGGCATCTGCCTCTAATTCTCTTACAATTGATTTCGCATCGCTGCGATCGAGTTTAACCGAACTATTCGCGAATATTAACATTCGGAAACGTACTCTGTTCAAACACTACCATTCCATATATCGGCTATTGCATAAATCTCGTGGAAACATCGAGTTCTAAAATTAAAAATGAACGACAAAAATCTTCTAAAATTTACATTTAATTATTAGACTGCGGATCTATATGCAAAACAAAATCTCTGCATGGATCGTAATTAACAGGAACCGAATAAAAAGTTTTCTTCTTTCTTGAATAATCTTGGCGAGTTGAAAATAATACATGAAATTTTTCAGACTTCGCTCGATGCACGCTCGAGCCGAATTTCTTTCCAGCAAGCGGGATTTAAGCGAGTTCTTAACGAGCTTCTGGTTACAGTTATCTGTCAGGAACCGGCTAATATCCACGTTGGCCACTTTCCTTCGATAAAAAGTTCGGGGCGTAGCGGTTTTATCGGATCGCCGAAACAGAGTTCCTCCAGATTAGATTCGGACCGGTCGCGGTCGGTCCTGCGTGAGGAGGTTTTAATGCATTCGCTAAGAACCCCCGAAGGCGAAACTCCCTAAACGAGTTATAGGTTCAACTTGTTCCCGACGCAACGCTCTGGCGACCCCACCCTCCTTGTCCCTTGCACCTTGCCTGTTTCGTTCGAGAGTGTTCCCCTTTATAGGGACGAAGAGACACCGGAAGTCATTGTTCATTCGTTGACCGCCAACGGTCCGAGAATCTCGTTTCGCGATACCACCGTGACGCAGAAAACTCGTTTCCCTTCGCTTCACCTGCACGGCACTCTTCCTAGAACAGTTCCCGAGACGGGCAAACGCTCAGGGTACTCGGATCAGGGATCTAGATGCGATCTTCCGGATGTTCGGTGACTGCGATATCACGTTGCAATGCTGGGTGGTTAACACTAGATCTTAGAAGCACTGGAAGTCACGGTCCATTCAGAATTTTAACGATTTCCCTCGTAGCGTGTGTCCAGAGAAACGAAACTGTTATAAATTTGCTGTTCGTTTACAAGCAATTGATAAAAAGTAACCTCGATTGTTCGATACAGGGTTTTACCAATTTATAGGTGACTCGGATGAATTCAGGAAAGAAGTTTCAATATAAAACCGAACGACAAATGATCAATTGCAAATGCCACGAATTAATTTGTACAATAACAAGCAACTGTAATGTAATTATTCATCTCTATCGATAGAACATATTTTTACACAAATCTACGCACAACCAAACTAGTAGAAACGCAATGAGCGTCTTTAACCCTACTAAATAAAGTCACGAAAATCTTGGAATTCGCAATTGTCGTGCAATAAAAACCAGAAACGTTTTAATAAAATCTACAAGAAATGTATATCCTTCTTTTATAATACGTACAATCGCCGCTACCAAAATGGAGCCGAGTCGCAGAATTTACTACCGGCCAACAATATACAAGTGACATACTACTCTTTGCAGAAAATCACCGTGTTCTCTAAACGGGACACGGAGCCGCGACGTTAACACGGAAGTTTCGCCGAGTGGCCCAGTCACCGAAGAGCGTGAAATCGCAGCGTGCCGGGTGTGGTATAAAAGCCGAGAGACCGAGTGTATTATAAGATAGTCGGTCCTCGAACAGAAGTCCAAAAGTGCACAGCCGTAAAATGTTGCCGGTGGATACGCACGATGCTCGTAAATATTCGCGGCAGAACGACATCCGAATCCACTCTCCGGGGACGGTTTACAGTGCGGCGCATACCGGCTTTAACGACATCTACGATTAATTTCAAGAGGAACGTCAGCTATGCCTTAACGACGGCTCTCGCGGATCATTTGTACCGCAGGCCAGTTTTCGGGGAACGAATTTAACGATGCCACTCTATCGAGACAGCCGAGGATACAAAACGGGACTTTATTCCTCTGACGCGAGCTAGATTGTCCTCGAAAATTGAAAATAATCCGCGATCACTGTCCTCCTAAACACTTGTGTTTCATTCTTATCCCTCCATAGATCTCTTCGCTCTGGCGTGGTTGCGATAAAACGTAATCTCTAGACTGTGACTCGAGTAGACTCAAAAAGGTAAAAGTATTAGAAAATTTTTTAAAACTCTCTAAACATACAAAGAAAAGAAGTAAATGTCTCTGTAGACCTTGTACCTTGCAATCGATACAGAGAATTTTGACATCGCATAAAAATCCACAGTCTAGCTATCTCTGTGAACGCATCGATCATGTATCGATGCTGATATACGAATCGCATCGTCGCACGCGGGACAGAAAGTTCGCGGGCCGCTTTATTCAAAGCGGCAGCAGCCGCGCCGACGACAATTCAATTTCGCCTTCTACTCGCAAGAGTTCGGCCCGTTATGGCGACGCGACGGCTGCTTTATTCGCGCGATCAAAGGCCTTCCTTGCTATTTACTTGCGGCGCCCGCTGGTAATGCTACTCGTCGTCCTCCTGCATACCCATGCAGCCCTCTCCCCTTGGTTTTCTGGGCATTAATGCGCGCCTTTCTGTGTACCAATTATCGCAGCCGCGCGAAGATCAAACGAACAGAGCTCGAGACACCGTAATCATTCGTCGTTGCCGTTCCGACATATTCGAACGATTAATATTAAAAGCTGAGAAACGACGGTCCCTTTGAAACGCGGTTCCCTCCTTCAGGGAAAAGTGTCCCTCGTTCGCGCGGCCCTGAATTACTCTGTTCTTCCTCTGTTTCCCGTGTCCGTGGGAATTAGTTGGTCCTTTTGAAGAGGAAAGACAATTCCGGATGGAGAGGACAAACCGCCAGACAATATGATAAAACCGTGAGCGCGATTTCATAGCGCGACGGAGGCGACTGCGACTGCCAAGACTAAGTACAAAAGGTCGAGTTACTTTCACGCGGAGGAGCCGCGAACCGCTTTGGCTCGCCACCTGTTCATTCACGGCTTTGCTCGCGAGCGTGATGAAATAATCTCCCGCGGTCATGCCACGCTGATCGCAGTAACATTTTAATTGATCCGGCGAACGGTGAATTATTTATTTCGCATGAGAACTATCGCTCAACCAGATACACTGTCCCCGCGCGATGATGACGGCTCAATCGGTCGCGCTGCGCCGCGCCTCGCCGTGTAGGCACGCTGTTCTGCGTGCGATTCTGATAATTGCCGCGTTTCCAACCGATAATCGCGAAAAAAAGGGACGCGGACGTCACAAAAGGGATTACGGCTTCGGTGGCGCGACGGCTTTTATTGTTCAGGGCTTTTAGCATTAACATAGACTCTCGGTAGATGAAAACTGTTAAACGAAACGGGGACACCCAGCGCGTCAAACAAATCCGAGATATCGCCTGGAACGTCGAGACGTCTCGAGACGTCTCGAGGCTCGAGACGTTTCAGAATGTCTCGGATCCGCCGAGGGAGACGGGTCAGTTCTGACCTTTGCGGCTGGCAGCAGCGGTTCGAGACGCGGTGACTCCACTTCCTGTGACACTCGTCGTGACCTTATTTTCGCGGAGAGGAAACCAAGGTGGGATCGAGGAGGAGGAGGAACGGGAGAAGAGAGGAGCGAGAAGAAGTGGAAGCGAGAAAGAGCCTGCCTGCCCTTCGAGGGAGAGCGGCCAGACCGGTCGTCGGACACGCAGAAAAAGGAGCAGAGGCTGCGGAGCGCGATCCCGCCGCGCCGATACTTGTCACGACCCGGCCGTGGAGACCTTTGACGATTCGAGGAAGACGAAGAAAAGGACGAAGGAAGGGGACGTCGCGGCGCGGCGGCGGTGGTCTCTACTCGGTGGTTGCTCCGGAGGCTTGAAAAACACCCGGGGCATTGATATAACGAACGTGACCGGCGCACCTTCGACACTATTACCGGGCCTCGCAAAAAGACGGGCTCCCGGGTCCTTGGTCGGCGGGTGTACGCGCGCGCGCGCGCGCCGCGATAAATCGGTGCTAAGTCGAAATTATGATCCGATCGAGAGAGGGCGAACGGAACGGTAGCGGCGTTGTGCGTGCCCCGGCAACCGGACAAGGGCTTAAGCCTCGCTCTGCCGCACCATCTGGATCGACTGGACTCGCCTCCGGATATCGTACACCCTCGTATATTGATGGTAATTGCTCGCGGATGGACCATTTGCACGGTTTTTAGACGGGACTTCCCGCCTCCGACGGTTTTGTTCGGCCTCTCACGGACACGGCCAGGATTATTGTTTGTCGCCGACGCGCACTGTGCCGATCGCGTCGTTCGCCCGACGATTTGTCTTAGGGCTGCACGACCGATCGCATACTCGATTCGCCCCCTCTAGCGGATCCGCCGGAACTCGTCGCTTCTTTCAGCTTTCGGATGTGCTCGTGCAGGGTGTAAGAAAAGTAACGGGTATCCGTAGGAATAGAATAGTGGGGATAATAATCGTAATAATAAAGGACCCTCCGTTAATCTCGCCGCGTATCGCGCTGTATACGGGGTCCAAGTTTCATATTGCTGTCGACACGACGCGACAGCGGAACTCGTTAATCCGCCGCTGTTAAACTGTAGTTTTCGTCCGGGTACGGAGCCGTTGTGACAAAAGAGATCAAGCATTATTATTATTATTTTCATTCTCGGGCAGAGCCGTGAAACCCGGGGAACCGGATTTTAATCCGGCGTGACAGTGACGAGTCGCTGACACGAAGATCCGCGCGAACAATTCACGGATCTCGCGCGCCCTTCGCGACCACTCGAAAGCCTTTGAAATTAGCATAATCGTCCCTGTAGACTGTAGACTGTAGAGTGTAGATTGTAGACGGCGCCGTAACGGCGAACGCGCGAACGACACCCGTGTATCGAACTCCCGATGCAACATCGCCGCTGCAGAAAATCAATATTGTTCCTCGGTTTGGTCGTTTTGCAAGAGAGCACTTTCGCGTTCGACGAGCACTCGCCTGGTCACAGCACCGGAAAACACGATCTATTCGAGCTCGAACTATACTTAGAGCAGGCAAGTATACTTTTTCAGTGGCTTTTTAAACTGCCGCGACAGGGGGAACCAGTGGAAGAAACTAAATCGATCGCGAGAAACAGAAATTAAGTCGAAACGTGCTTCCCCTCTTAATTATTTTAATAAGCCGAGCATAGTGTAATAATGCTGTTAATTTCTCCCGACGTTTTTTATTTTACCGATTCGGTTTTGTTAGAAATGCATAAAATATGTGTGTTTAATCGCGAGTTACTATCGCTGCAAAGCGAATTAAAATAAAATTCTGTTCAATCGCAATTATTCTGTTACCGTAAATACATAAAAATCTGTAGTCCGATAACAACATTCCTGCAAATCACTACCGATAAATTCCGAAACAATTGAACAAGGCCATCGTTTAAACGATCCCGTAAATGATAAGGCACGGTGAGGACGGTATGACGTACTTGACACCGTTCATTATTGTTTACTGCACCGCGTATCGGATGCGTCCGCGTCCGGAATGCAACAACTTATCTGTGTCTATCGGGAATGTCGTTGGGAATAAAAAGAGAAAAGAACGCGTTCGCGTAGAAGTCAATAAACGCGGTGCAGCTTATCGATGCGCGGTGAAATCACGATTTTAACGTCGTCTTACTCGTCAATTTACTGCGACGACGCGACACGCTCGCCCGTGTTGTAATTAAGTTCAAAAAATTCTCCGCGAAATAAAAGCCGCTCGAGACGATAACGCGTTATCGGGACGCGTTTTCCAGGACACGTTATGAAACCCAGCTCGGTCTGACGTACGCGTACAGTTATTCGGATTCATTCGGACACGCTATCTTTGTTTGCGTTGATTTTTCTATGGACGAATCGCTTAAACGTCGCGCTGCAGCGTTTAAGAAATTAGTTAATATAAGTCCGTTCATTTAACTTCTAAAATTCACCGTTGAATCAGAAATATAGATAATACAGTTTTGTCTAACTAGTTCGTAGCTTTCGGAATACAGTGGGTCCGCGGAAAGAATCGAGTCCTGTCGTTTGGTGGCATTTTATTGGCAGCGTGGACGTGTTAGTGACATGTTTCAGGGAACCGTCGCGTCTAGTGCACACGCAAAAGGGAGAAGTTCGAAACGCCTGTGCTCCCGCGTGCATAATACTGCACAGTAGCGTTCCACAGACAATACGTAATTACCGGGAATGTCGATCGATACGCGGCCAGCTATGTAAACCGTACCAATGATGACTGTTGACCGATAACAATCGTTTCGAAACGTACAATCTAAAACGACTTCAAAACACCGGGACACTGGTTATTTACGGCGATACCGGCAAACCGGTTTTTCGTTCTTCTCCCACTCTCTGTTTCTATCCCTCTCTTTCTCTCTCTCTCTCTGTAGCTCTTTTTTAAATTTCATTCTATCGTGTCACGCGATTTTGAACAGCGTAATTACACACGCAACGTATCGCAGAATGTGTTTACCGCTGCTAGTGATTCGACTTGCCGAAGGCAACTTGTGCACAGCCGTTTGGGGAATTCGTTGCTCTTTAATTTTCCCGCGGATTGTATGCACGCGGTACCAAGAAAAACAGTGCTACATATTTGTTTAAATTTTGGAGCGCAGCTGAATTTGGTCTAGAAAAATAATGGACGGATTCGGGGCTGCGGACAAACGTTCGCGCGGTTCGCGAAACGTTTCGCCTCCGCCGTGCTCCCGATTATGCAGAGAGTCTAATGGTGAAATATTCAATCTGAAGTTATCGAATCGCGATGAGTGCGGCGTGTTCGACGCATTTATCTTGTTCACGAATCTGCGGCAGAATTACCTTGGCACGACTGGCGAGCGTTACGCCGACACGGTGCTTTCGTCGAAAGCTCGCTTCTATTGGGAAACTTTATGCGTTCGCCCCGCGTTAAATGTTCCGAAGATTGTAAAATGTACACGGCCATAATGGAATTTAGCGCGGGGTTGTTTTAGTTTTAATTCGCGAAGCGCTGAGCGCGCCGGAAACATACTTTTCAATCTCGGTGTTCCGGGTCAAATTTGTTCGTATAAATGAGAATTCGCGTGTACGTTGGCCAGTTCATTTTTGATGGCTGGAATTTCATTGAATCAATTATGAGAGCATTTGTTATTTAAATATTTTCACGATATTTTCGGATTTTCGTGCACCTTCTACAGTTATTAATCCCCACTGCTACAATAGTCTGCGGATTTTATGGATTTATGATAAAAATGGGAAAGTAAAGCTAAAATCAGTAGAGAAATTAAGGAAATTTAAAAATATCTGTTGTTTCGTCAAGTAACTTTCAATGTAAAATTATTAAAAGAAAATACAAATTTCTATCTCGCTCCTGTTGATTACAATCGATCGCGACAATGTTTATTTCACATCAAAATCCGCTCTTGTTAAGTATACCTGAATAGAAGTTACCACATTAACTTACTGATTTAGCAGGTTTAAAATTACTGCAATATGTAATCGTGAAATCGTGATTGTGAACATCGCAAGCACGATTGAAAACGCGTTAAATACTTTTTCAGCGACGCGGCTCTCGTCGGCAAAGTTAAAAAGAACATTCGCAGTGATAGAAAAGTCGCGGAGACCGAGGTAAAGCGGACAACTCGGGCTTTTTTCGAATGCGCGGGATTATTGTGAATAAATATGGACGAGTTCGCGGTCGCTTCGCTCGCGGAAAAGTTCGCGTGCAATAATTCGAGATTACGGCGCGACCGAAAAAGTTTCGTTAAAAAATATTCTGCATCGGAAGTTCGCAACTCGTTACACGGGGAGAGTTCTCCTCTCTTCAAAAGTGCCAACTCATTTTTCGCGCGCGCGCGCGATCTTCGTTTTTAGAAGGCTCCCTTTGAGCCCGTTGGAAAAGGTTGTGCATGACAAAGAGGGCACCCTCCATCCGGTTTTCCAGTGACGTGCCCGAGTTTTAATAAATATTGAGACAGAGTGTGCCGGGAAGCCTCTACCTTCCAGGATTACAGCCGAAGAATGAAGTTTAACGAAGTTTTTAATCAAAACATTTAGTTTGGTCCTTGATTAACAACTCTCTGGGAGACCCTGTTGCATCCGCCGCGTTTATTTCCATGCGCATTATTTATCATTTTTATTCGACCGGAGGCATTTTAATATCTTTCAAACAGCTGCGAACTTTTAACGCGTTCGTTGCGGATGAATAAAGGGCAAATCTAATGAATGGGTACATCTTTTCATAGTGAACGCAGATGTTGCGAGAAGTATGAACAAAATTTATACGGGTAATTAGATACAAGAATTGCAGATAAAAAGGATGGGTATTATTTTCCAAGGATGTTTTTATCAGAATATTTTTATAACAACGTCTTCACGAGAGAGCATCTTTATAAGAAATTTTTCAAGAATAAATGAAAGTGCTCTCGTAGGTACGGCGTACATACAACTCTTATTGATAGAGCACATATCTGGACCGTAATTTATCGAAGACGGAAAATAACGAAAAACCTCGCGACAGCGGGGGGCACCAGTGGATAATCAAGGGAGCACCGTTTCATTTTCATTTGATAATTCAGGGAAATAGAGAGGCAGGGCTTTGGTGTCTTCGTATGTGTGTGTGTATGTATGCGTGCGCATGTAACTAACGCCGCAGCGAGTCTATGATGCGGTTTTAATTGCATACGAGTAGGAATCGCGATCAAAGCGTGCCGGGTACGGGCGTTGTAACGTTAACGAGTCTGTGCTGTTTAACCTTTGAAGGAAAAGTCAAACAACGAGAGGACCGCAGAAAGTTCTCCAATTGGGAATGGGCGAGAAGACTTTCCTCCCGCGCTAAATGCCCGAGAGAAGAAGTCTCCGTTACGCCCTCGTTCCTATGTAAAACCGTGTGGCGCCCATTGTTGTCCGGCGCGGGGCAGCGCGGCGCTAGATACAGTTTCAAACCAGACTTAATCCCCATACGGCCGAACTCGAAATACTTTTACGGCAGTACCCTCCCCCTCACCTCCACACCCCTTCCACTGTTTAACGAGGGCTTAATGTCACTATCGACAAACCACGGTAGGCGAGAGACACCGAACCCCGGGGGTTGGAAATTTCAAGGACGATCTCTCGAACGAGTATCCGCCCCGGCCTCGGGACACCCTACGCGACGATGTTCTATTTACACGATGCCACCCCTTAGAAGCCCGCAAGTTGACTTCCCGAGGAATCTCTGCCACCATCGCACGATTAATTCCCCACCGAAATGAGGAACGCTTTTCCCTAACCCCTTGATAGACCCCATCCCCTTGCGACGCGCTGCAGCGATCATTAGTGCAGATTTTCCTGTATTCGCCGTTAATAACACTGTCCAACGAATTTCAACTTTTTTTTAGGATTTCGATTCTCACTATGAAATTCTTATAGAGCTTTTTGCGCTGATTCCGAATCTGACCTTAATTTTTCTCCCAGACGCACAATTTTTGAGAAATTTGAGTTTGAAAAGACCTATTTTTCAACTTTGAACAAATATTGTGATGTTATTATAAAAGATATTGAATTGATTTTTACAGCAAAAGATTCCTTAGACTTTCCCGAATACAGTGATATCCAATATTAATAGATTATGATTGTTTAAACATGTTTAAACGATCATTAAAGACGGAGACACACCATTACTGCACCAATTTTTGACGATATTTTTGAATTTATCTCAAAAAATAAGGGTCCAGCGGAAAATCGAACTATACCACGCGATATAGCAGACTTTTATCTTGAGAAACCTCCCTTTGAAGTTTGAAACGTCGACGTTTTTAATTCAAATAATAAATAAAGAATAAATATGATAATAGAATGGGAATAGAGTAATAAAAATAATAAGTAACAATAACAAATCAACATTTAAATAAGCTAACATAATTGCACGCCTACATCGCCGTTACGCCGCGCCGCACCGTATACCATCGAACGACCGCGCTACTGGAAGAGCACCACTGGCGGCAGCTCATGTCGGGCGAAGATATTTTGCTCTCTGATTCGGTAAAAACGTCTACGTTTCAAACTTCAAAGGGGGGTATCTCAAGATAAAAGTCCGCTCTATCGCGTGGTATAGTTCGATTTTCCGCTGGACCCTTATTTTTTGAGATAAATTCAAAAATATCGTCAAAAATTGGTGCAAAAATGGTGTCTCTCCGTCTTTAATGATCGTTTAAACATGTTTAAACAATCATAATGTATTAATATTGGATGTCACTGTATTCGGGAAAGTCTAAGGAGAATCTTTTGCTGTTTTCTTTTTCTATATTCAATATCTTTTATAATAACATCACAATATTTGTTCAAAGATGAAAAATAGGTTTTTTTTCAAACTCAAATTTCTCAAAAACTGTGCGTCTAGGAGAAAAATTAAGGTCAGATTCGGAATCAGCGCAAAAAACTCTACAAGAATTTCATAGTGAGAATCGAAATATTTTTTGTCTGTTGGACAGTGTAATGTATGCGTTTAGAATTTCGAATGTAACTGAATTTTCGCTTAGGCTTCCGGTTGGTTCGTCGATATGGGGTGTCGGCCTTCTTGCGAATCACGTACAGCCGACGCAACCCGTAAAAACACGATTCACCCAGCCTGATGGATGTTTTACAACACTGTTCGTTCGCCGACGTTCTTAATCCATCCTCCGAGCGTAATCACGCCGACGGAAAACGGGGGTCGCGGAGGGTTGAAAGTGGGTCGTAGAACGTGGAAAAATTAGGAACCCGGAATTAAGTCTCGGGCGATGAATTGCGTTGATCGTCGTGTCGTGTCGGTATCGCCGACAACAAGGTCTCTCGGAACGCGCCGACTCGCGTCGGGGCCATTCGGCGCGGTCTTTTACGAGTATTTTCTTAACATTATGCAAAACGATTCCCGGCGGAATTACCGAAGCCACTCGGATAATTCACAGTAGCGCGCCTCGGGGGTGCCGGCTGGATTCTCGCGTATACGTAATACCTACGTACACGAATGGGAAGGTCGTTTCGGGGGAAAAATTCGCGTCACTCCCGGCGACGGATGCGGGGATACCCCTGCGAGCAGGGTGGGCGGCTTGAAAAAAGCATTATGCGAAACCCCCGGCGGAATTGCCAGCTAGATAGACCGGCACAGGGTGAACTTAGGGGATGACGGCTACGAGGAGACGGGACACGGGTAAGTATATGTGCCGCCTATACCTCGTAATAGACGGCAGGAGTCCGTGCAAACCCGATACCGAAGGGACTTTCTCTCGTTCCACATGTTTTCTTGTCCTTCGCATAAAATATTAATTGCTTTCGGTCGTGAAAAGAATTTTCATAAACGTCGTGGGTATAGAATGTTCGGCGATCGTGTATTCGTAAACGTTTAGCCTTCTGTTTAGCATAATTCATGCGTTTAGTGTATCTCCTTCGATTACGTGGGAAGTGTTGATGCTCATTCTTATTCAGGAATGAAGAGAGTTTTAATTTGTGCACGGTGTAGTATTACGAGATCGTGTAACTGTAGAATGACTGTCAGTATTACGGAATCTAGAAATGAGAATGACAAATGAATGAGTATGGAGGAATTATTAGGAAATGTTTCGAGAGAAACGTGAATCTGAGAGAACATATGTTGTATTAGGAATTAACTTTACAGCCACTTCGGATTAATAGTTGTACAGAATAATATTTAATGCTTCTACTAATATTAACGAATATCGTCGCGATATAAAGATCGGTGCAGGCTGCGTCGATGGATGGCTGAATAGAACAGGAATAGATGAAAAAAAGAGCAATAGTGAACGATTCCATTTGTCATCGGTTTTCACGTCGGGAGCTCGATTCCGCTATTGCTCTATTCCGCACACCTTTCGTGCCTCTGTTTGTTTTATTGAAAGAAAAAATCTATTAAAGAATTTTTAATAGGATTGCGCAGATACCGAAATTTACTGTTGGCATTGATGCACGTATCTCACCTGGTACGAGACAATAGATGCGGTGTAGGGAATCCAGAGCTTATGAAGTATCATATTTTCGTGTTGAACGTGCATCGATACTCATGAATTATTAGCAGCGAACAGAGATCGCTAATAATTCTCTTTCAGAAGAACGTATCGATCCTCCGAACCCGGGGCGAAGCTATTGCATTTTAAAATTTCAAGCTTCTGCTCCTGTGCTGTGGCATTGTAATATTCCTTTGGCTTTGTTGCGTCGAATAGTACCACTTTTACAACAGGAAATAACTCGAATACATTTTTATTTCCAATATAGGGTGACCGCAGGGTTTGGGTCATTTAATAATTTAATAATTGGTTATTTAACAAAATTCCTCTAACACACAATTTCGTATAAATACAAAATTTCCGAAAAAAGAAACTCCCCATATTCGATGACTTTCCTCCACTTGATAAAAACGAGCGACAATGTCCCCATTTTCTAACGTCATAAAAATCATTCAGCACCGTGAGCGCGCGAGGCCCGCGAAGCGTTCGCGAGCATATTCCGCAAATTAGCGGTTGACACGGGTCGCAATTAAAGCGTTTCGGGGCGTGAAAACGGGGACGGGTGTGTGTAACGGAGTGGCATAAAAGTAAAAAGCTTCTCGCGGAACGATATCCGGAACCGAACAAACCGGGGAAAATCCGAGGCGTGGCGAGAACGGTGGGAATTTCTTAAGTGGTGAAATTCGCGACAGAGAGTGCCGGCACGCGACGCGGAAGAAGTCGATTACGCCGGAAGCTGTTGGTTAAACAAGCTACAACTTTACACCCCGGAGAATACGGGTCAACTGCAGGGGGTCGTCGTTCAAATCCGTTCAGAATTTTGCACCTGAGCTAACTCGGTTTTCGCAAGCGCGCGCGCGAGCGAGCGAATCCTCGAAACCATACGCCGCTGCGAAAATTTGCCCAGCTTCCTATGATGATTTCTCGAAAGTCCCGGTGTTGGGTTTGAAGTTCGAACGAGCCGCACAAGAATATCGTTTCAGCGAAACTCGAAAGCGAGCGCCACGTTTGCACGATTACACGCTCACAGGTTCGCAAATTCGAGCCACCGATTCGCTAGAGGGAAGATGGAATAGCTATCGTTGGTCTTGCTGGGTTCTTCGATAAAACATCATCGATCCAGCTGAAAAAACAACTGGTATTAATAATCTCGATGTGCGTGTGCGAGGGTATGTAATCGAATAGATTGCGTTAACAACGATAATAACATCGCCGCGTGCTGGGTTTAATGATACGCTTGGATGTGATTTCGGTTAATTAACTCTTTTTCGACTTGTGCGCGACTGGAACATGAATCAATTATTATGCCGGCGTTAAAAAAAGTTTAGTGGTCGGGATCCTTTGGGAATATTTATCGCTCGGATCTGACGATCGTTATCTTGATCAATTATAAAGGCATCGGTCTTCGCATAAATCTGACTTTCATGATCATCGTTAACGAGGCGGGTTATCTGCGGGTGTTTGTCGGCAGGTGAGAAGAAATTCGTTGACACCTGTTTATTACGTGCGGATGTTAATGGAGCAAACAAGATTATCGCGTGTATATTTTGTATAAAATTATATTCATCTTAATATACACGTCGGATTGTAAGTTTCTCTGATACTCTACTGGGAAATTTGTAATTTTTTGTTAGAATGTTTTCATTGCTTTTTGAGATGCTTTCTTTAATCTTTTTATTTTGTCAATGTTGATAAATTTTAAGTGTATTAACATTAATTAACGTGTCGTTGCATTTTTTGGCATTGTCCTGCTACGTGTTTCTGAATTAATCGATAATATGTATGTAGACGCTGTAGTGTACGTTTTGTTGTTAACAATTGGAAATTGGCTTCGTTGTGGCGAAACTCTGTTGCCAGAGGATTCGTTGAACAAGGTATTACATTCGATTCGAGTAAAGTTCTTACATGATTGCACAGTAGTAGTTTGATCACGAAGTGGAGTGAAATAAAAGTATGATGGACTCGAGACCATTGTCCATATTTGACTTCGGCCTTTTTTTTATAGAACGAAAAATTCAGTTTAAACGATTTCATGAAAACAATATCGAAACATCATATTTGAGAAAGAGCTATTATCGAAAAAAATTCACTTGACATCGTAGGTAATTATATAAGAAAAAATAAATAAAATGTGCACTGCTGTTAGATTCTCAATAAGTTGAACAACATTATCGACTATCTCTATTCCAGCCAGTATATCGAACGTTGGTGCAATGTACTGTGTCAATAAAATCTTATTCCGCAATGTCTGAAACAGTGGGTTGTCTGTGGATACTATTGTCAATATCATCTCAGTTTCTTTCGTTCCTTTCTTTTTATTTTCTCCATTTTCTCGTATTCTTTTTCCTTCCACAAGAAAAATGAAATGAAATCAATGGCAACACCGGCTGCAACCTAAATTATTACACAATTCGATTCTCCATTTACACAATGCAATAGTACTATTGATCGTTTATTAAATTGTAATAGGGGCTGTTCACTAAATTTTCTGAGGAAAATGTCAATAATCTCGACAAACATGCGATACTACCGAATACGGAAACCGATAAAAGGAAATATGAATTAAAGACGAATAGTTCAATCAGTGAGAAAGAAACTTTGCATCATTTTTTCGAAAAATTCAAAAGACATCTCACAAGAAGATCCGCTAAAGATAGTGTCGAGGTTTGAATCTCGCGCTCTACGAATGCCGGGCGAAGCGTGTCGCGATCGATACGCGATCGATTCCCCTTCTATGTTGCGTGCGGTCGCTGCTCGTTCACTCTCGTCTAATTTTTGTCGCTAATGTTAAACAAATTAATTATATGTCAGTTTATTCTCAAAAGATGGTATCAGCGAGGTGAGTCGCGTGAATTAACAAACCAAAGTGTAAAGGATGAAGGAAACTTTCCTAAAACTGTTAAAATTCGAGAAAAAATTCCAGAAAAATCCTGGCCATGTAACACAATCTCTACGAAAAATGAAGAGAAGGTATCTCACCAAAAAATCTCGAAAAGGTAAGACGATCAAGCGATGATTTACCAAATGATAAATTAAAGTTGTCTAACAGAGTAGAATTTAAACAGAGTTTAAATTCTTTCACAACGTGAACAAAGAAGTTAAACAACAGGTATACGATCCACGATGTAAAAAAATAAAGAAATACTCTGACAAGAGATGATCCTAAGAGGACTGACGAAGACGTATGTACATGTACACTGCTGTGCAAAAGAAAGAAGCAGCCGGCCATATTTAATAGGAAAGCGTAAAAAATCATATAATAACACAGTAAGTTCCGCTGTTTAAATTAAATTATTCTGACAATATGTGTTATTGCGTATTATCTAATATTTTAACATGTTCACACCGGAGTCAAAAACAGTAAACAGATCCCGCGCCGCAGCAGACTTACGTTTCCACGGAGCGTGCACGAATACGGAAATTCAATTCAGTATTAGCAATAGCTTTTTTTGCGAATGCCTCGAAAACTAAAAAAGATCCCCTCATATGTGAAAAGGAAAAAGTTGTTAAGTAGCTGTATAACGTATTTAAATTTCATCAAAATCGGAGAGGAAGTACCTCTTTCTAAATAATTACCAGATATTGTTTGTCATTATATCTTATAATTATACCGGGTGTTTCTTTCTTTTGCAGAATGGCGTACGTACATGCACGTGTACACCAAACACAATAAAGTGAAACAAAGCACAACTTCGCGGTTCGTGAACATAAAAGAAATACTAAAAATATACGATCCGACAGGGGTGAAGCAGAAATACCACTCGAAGTAACACTACAAAATAGCGAGAAAAAAATAAAGGAAGAAGAACAAGTACCAAAAGGGGAACGATGATCCCAGGAGGCTCGTGAAAGGCACGCATCACCGCCACGCAAGGGCGTCGCGCAACAATTATCAAAGTATAAAGATTCGCCTCGCAAGTGACACTAACGATTCCAATAAAATAAAGGGGGAAGGAAGGAAGGAAGGAAGGACGGAAGGAAGGAAGGAAGGAAGGACACGGAGTTCTGTACTCGCGAAGGGATCGAGGGATCGTGGTATCGAGGGATCGAGGGATCGAGGGGGAGCAGAGATGCGAGTGTATCTGTACAGGGGGTTAAACCGAAGGTATACGATCCACACACGAGGCGAAGTTGCGACGCGCCGCGCAGTCTCGACTCCGATTGGCCGTCGTGAAATCCGCGCGAACCAGCGGAGACCAGTTGAGCGCGAGACTCCGAGCTGAACGGTTCTACGCACGGACGCAGCGCGGCCGAACGCAATATTCTCTCGATCGCACGCACGCAAGCACGACACTCTGTCGGGTTTATCCTTTTTGCCATCTACTCGAATCCGTGTATTCGCCGCCCGAGAGCACACACACTCGGGCAAACCGATCAAATTGAATTCGATCTGCCCGTGTGCCGATCGTACATGTTCTTCGATCACAGTGACGCATGACAGCGTGAGAGTGGTGATATTACGATATTGTCGTGACTACCGAGCCGAGTGACCAGTCTGGATTTTTTCCAAATTATTACCAAGAATCTACGAGGGAGTTTCCGGTGGCAGGAAGCATCGTGACGTCTGGTACGCACGGTGAGTCCACGCTTTTACTACTCCATCTATTCTATGTACCGGCGATACCAAATTTTTCGCGAACCGCGAACGATACCCGCGCAAGAATTTCCGACGCGAATTCACCGTACAAATAAACTGACATTGTGGTTTCGAGGGAGCTGACCTTTCAGGATTTTATTTTTAGGAGTATTGCGGTTTCTGGTACGCATGCTGCTTTTGATTTTATTGCATTCGGTGCGATTGAAATCGCGTTTTGGCTTGTTTCGAAGGATTTCTCTTGAGGATGCAGAAAGAAGACTTTTGCAGCATTTATTAAGTTAGTTCGATGACGAGGATTTTTCGTTTAATCGTAAAGTTTCGTGAGAATGGAAGAAGTGGAGGATTTTTCTCGTTTCATAGCAGATTCATCGATTAGGGAAATGAATTTTTATTTGGGGTTTAGAAAGTGAAAAACAAAATCGTTCCCATTTATTCGAGCATTTCTGTCCGCATATGTCACTCACATGTATGTCCTCGTTTTTGCCAAGCCGGTGTAACACGAGAACGTTCGATCGACAAAAAGAAGAAAGAAAATTTTTGATTTACGGGTAACGAATTTTTCTTTCGGAAATGGAAGAAGAATTACATAATAATTGTGGTAGCGCGTGAATATTTCGACGGTGTCGCGAGGTTTTTCGAGGATGTTGAAGTAAAACCAGGATTCTGTTGATTGTGTGGATTCTGAATGGTATGGAGAAGGTTTTTCGTGTCGTCTGCGAGTTCAGTTGCCGAGTTCTTTATTGCTGAAAGTTTTCTATGTCGCACCGGTGTGTTGCCTGAGTTTGACGTTTTTGTGAATTTTTTATCTCTCAGTTTCGAAAACTGGCGAACTTATTTCGGTGCCCGTTCACGGAAAGTTTGTTGTACGCCGGCACGATTCTGTCACTCGTGTTTCAACGTGGTCGGTGAAATCCGCTGGTTTTAATTAATCGTGTGGCGGAGTGAAAGAAATCTTTCGTGATCCTCCGACGTGATTTATTGATTTTTGCAAATCTGTATAGAGGATCGGTGAAATCTGACGTTAGAGAAATTTAGCTACGTAATCTGGAAGTATCGCGATTTTCCATCGAAAATATTGAAAATTACGAACGAATCTCTTCCAATTTTGCGTTAGCATTACACGGGGCTAATGCTGATTATCTTGAGTAATCCCTTCATCTCGGAAATAGACGGAAACAGTGTTCGGATGACTTTAACGTCGGAACCGTTTCGCTTCTTATTAAAGTAAGCGCCGGGAAAAGTGTAAACGGGAAAGCCGCGCCGCGGCGTCAGAACTGTTTCTATTAAATGCGCCAAGTTGCGCGGAAGTTGCACGGTTGCTAAACTACCTTCGAAAAAATGACGACACTTTGTGCGCAGCTAATACTTTGCGGGTTTCGCGTGTATCGACGTATACGCGCGGAACACGGTAGTTGTTTTTTTGCTTCGCGAGCAGGAAGTAGTGCGAAGACCTTTAACAGTTCGCGGCCGGCTATGTGAAAAATAGAAAAAAAGTGGCTCGTGTCGCCTGACGTGTCCGGCACGTGACCGTGGTTGGTCGGTCTGTTTCTTGGGTTACTTCGTTAAATTTTGCGGCTTCGAAATTAGAACTTAGCACGGACTGTGTCTAATCCAATCATTTCACAAATATCCGAACAATACGCGCAACAAATCCCCCTTTCTTTAGGGAATTTAAAGATGAAGTTTGGTTAAAGACCCGAGTATAGCCAATTGTTTTATTCGAGAATATCGAAGCGTAAGGTTTGTTTTATCGGTCACGGTGTATTGTCTTTTGTGTGGAAAGTATTGAGCAACTGTTTAAGTCGACGCGTGATATTATAAAAGTTATGTTGTATCTGCAAACAGTTGCGTCAGTTCCCGTTCAACAGTAGAAATTAAAGCGCGTGGGTTTTAATTGCTCCGTGGCTCTAAAACCCACAGGAAACTGCTGTATATTTCTTAGCATATAATTTTCATATTAATTACTTCCTCCTCAAAAGTTCAGCTTCTTTGTTAATCCCCGCGCTTCCGGCTCGCTTCTCGCGGATTAAAGAATTCGAGACTGGCTGAATAATGAAGTCGGGATTTACACCATTAGCCTGAAATATTAACACTTAATTAATAGCCTTAGAAACGACCACTGAAACCCTCTATTCGAGCTGTTCTTTTTTTTACTTTTTAACTTTTCGATTTTTCTGTCGACAAGTACAATATTCTTCGTTGACTGTGAAATGTTCTTATTAGTATGACGTAGACTTAAATGGGAAAATGTCATTAGCGATATCCTGCTTCTATCGTCTCTAATGTCCATTTAGAAATTTCTTAGAAATGTCTGGCTTCGCACAAAAATATCCTCATGATTTTAGTATTTAGTTGAGTAAATTGGAAGTCTGGTGGTTTTAGTATTGAAAAGAGAGGACTGCAAAGAACGGTCAACAAGATTAAGAGAATTGTCTTTGAAGTTCCCCCCGAAATTCGAGCAGACTTTTCGTACGTCCACCGATCGGTAGATTTAAGGGATCGCGGCTGAACGAAATGGAACTCGAAAAGCGTGGGAGTGGACGGTAAACGGAAGTCATCGCGATAACCGCTTATCCAACGTGAATTTGACGGTTGTTTGAAGTGCACCGGTGGGGTGATGCAGCGTCTGGTGTATCTGTTGGAGTTTATCCCTCGGAATTTGACGGATGAGGCCTTACAAAGCGTCTGGCGATTTAAAACGGGGCGAAAGAGAGTGAACGAGGGTGTCTGGAATATTTCTTACTCGCTCGGAAAGCGAGCGGCTTACTATCGCGAGACTCTGGCGCATTAAAATGTTATGCTCTTAATACCCTGACCCTTTTCGAAAAATCATCCGCCATCTACTGGCAATCGGCGTTGGAGGCAGTTCTAGAGAGCAATCGTCGTAAACGCAAGAAAATTTATCCGACCTCGAGTAGATTCGAGCGAGAGAGAAAACTTGTAAATCAACGACCAAGACCAAGTTGATCTTTTCCACTTCGGAAGGATTCGAATGGGAGAAAATTTGTAGACCGATTCAATAATTGTTCTTTGTGTAGCAGATTCTGTATAAACGTAGTTAGTTCCGATAGGAAATTTTGTTGATCCATTCTTTCCTTCGTTGAAACGCTCCCTGATAACTTTCATCCTATAAAAGCTCTCTGAATTCTCGTTTTAGTACTCGTCTTCGTAATCGGCAACAATTTTCTGCAGCATTGCAACTGCTTTTGGCACCGACTGGATATAATGTTTTTACAATCACCGGCGCAAATGTACTGCTAACCGGTTCGTAAAATGTTGAAAAACATATTATTATTATTTGTAAAGTGTCTGCGGACTCTTCGCTGACTAATTGCGTGAACGATGCAGTGCTCAAAGTGCGAATTAGACGGTGGAGCTTGGCAATTACAGAATTTGCACGGTTTCAAAGAAATTGCCGTTTCCCGCGGGTGTTTCGCGTTAAAAGGATTATCCATCGATTCCCCGGTATCCTTGAAGTGGAACAGGGAATATCGGGGCGTTACGTTATAAAATTAAGCTTACCCGGCAAGCGTCTGTAATTATGCCGTGAGCCGGGTAATTTCTTGGCGCGTTCGCGCTCATGCTCGCGCGGAGCAACGTTGACGTTTCATTTCGTCCGGTGTGTAGTCCCCGTCGTTACGGCATGTTAACTTTCTAGCGTGAAGTCCAATCGATAAGTCTCGTGCGCTAAAACAAATTACGGCCTGCGCTATAGCCGATCATTTTCCGTCGCGGTTTTCTCGAACGATCGGTCCCGTGGAAATCGAACGACTAATTCCGCGCGGTAATTATAACGATCTCCTCCCCGGTAATTGACGGTCGCTCTCGCACCCGTGAAAAATCAAGTCGACCGACTGGTTGTTTGTAATTCAATTTCGTGCTTGTTAAACATTCCGTACTTTTTATTCGACAATGCGCGTGCCGGCAACGCTCGGCGCTCATTCGTTGCCAATTACGCGGTCTGCAATTTGCACGCCGGGGGAAAAAATACGCGCCGCGCGGAACGCTTACTTTGAAAATCGAGCGCGTCGCTGCTCTCGCAGTCACCGAAATCTTTATTTTGTATGCTTTTTTTTCGACCGCTTCCTCTCCATCTCTCCTCCACGGACAGGATGAAAATTATACGCGAATAGTTGAAATTTATAGGCGTCGCGCTGAAAATATAATCCGTGAACCCGTTTGAATAATTATGCGCGCTCTGGTGTGTGCGCGCACGCAGATGAATAACACGCGCGTTTATTCGCCGTTTCATGAATATTGCAAACGTGTCCCGGGACGTGGCACACTTCGGCCTCCATTTTGCAACATCCTGAATATTTCAGGATCAACGGCCGGTCGGTCGGTTGTTTAATTGTTTGGGTTCGAGAGAGGCTGTGGACTTTCCCTTTTCGTTGCAAAGGAGACGCGCTCTTTCGTTGTTTCTGCAATTTCTTGCGAAAACGAAATCTTTTGGTGGGTATATTGAACGGACAGAGTTGTCGGGTCATTTGTGGTTGCACGATCAACTATTTACTATTATTATATTAAGTTTCATTCATTTTCATATTCACAAATATACAAGGATCCTCGAACGTTATAAATGGAAGGAAATCGCTGCAACCCGGAAATTCCGAAATCGAATAAATTGCTGGACTAATATCTAATCCAGCGGGAACGATCGACGCGGTGGATCTTTTATTCAAAGATTCTGCGGACTTATCTCTAAAATTCGTCGTCGGATCCGCGGGCTCGTTCATGAGGTAATGGTTAATTCAGGTTCTCGCGATTAAAAGTTTGCAGTCTCGCGGAAACTCGCGGAAATCCGGCCGCTCGGAGTTTCAGCTATCGAGAGCTCTCGGGCTTTCGGAGAAACAGTGTTTCGAGCGTCGCTTTCTCTCCGCTCGCGTGCCTCGCGCGGAAAAGCTTTTCTTCCGTTTTCTCGCAGCGGCATCGCGGGTAGGAAAGTTCGGAAAATTCGGTGGAAACTAGGCCTCCGCGAAACGACGAGGCTCCCGGAGGCGACGACAGTGACGTGATCGATCCACTTTGTCAGCTCGAAAGATAGGGAAAAGGGGACTCGAGACATCGAGGGTTTAGACGAGAAAGAGAGAGGAAGGGACTCTTTTTTAAAAGGAGCCGGAGGGACGCGTTTTTCGGGGTCGCGTCGACTAAAATTCCCTCTTCTTATTCCTTTCTAGAGATTCTGGCGTTGCGTAGTGGTTCTCACTATTTACTTTCGATCTGTGGGAGTTTCATTGCTCGAAAGACCGCTCGACGGGGACTGGATCACGCTCCACGATGTTTAATCTGTTCAAGTTCACTATTCCAGTCAACCCTGCTGTTGGCCATACGATGAGACAGGGTTGCTTTCAAGAAATCGATAGTTTGCACGATTTAGCGCAATACGCTGCTGGAAATGCTTCTTGGCGCGATTCCTACGGTTACCTAAGTTTCGCATTTTTAGAAAGAAACTGAATATTTGTGTCTTCGATTCTACGACCTTCGCAAATTTCTCATTGCAATAATTTTTTAAAAATCCATCTCCATCTTTCTTGAGCATCTCCTCGAGCGTCGAATCATTGCCAATTCTTTTTTTGAAAATCACTGAAAGTCTCTGGATCAAAGAAAACGCCCCTTAACTGTCAACCCGAGGTTGTCGTTAGAAAGTGATTTTCCACCTGCGATTGCACAAGGCTCGTTCGAGGTCGCGCTAATCGCTCGGAAGGCAAGTGCACGAATTAGTCAGAGATTCCTGAACACTTGCCGATTTATCGCTCGGTGTAATCTCGCGACGAAGAAAATTATGACAGAGCACAGGCAGACACGTACGCTATACCGAGGCTCGTGAGTCACCGCAATTAATGGGTAAGACGAAAAAATGTCATTGCCGTGATACCGATCAAAGAGACTCGCGGTCTAGTGTGCCCGAACGTTTCCGTCGCGATGCCGCCTCTTAACATCGTGCGCTATGCTATGTCTCTAACGCCCATAACTACGTAACTATGCGAGAGAAGGGACGGCACACGGTGTATAGCCGAATAGCAATCTCTCCGATAGGGCGACAGTCCTTGAAGCTCTCTCGTTCACGGTCGTCGTCGGTTCAAGGACAGGGGGCAATTAAAAGAATTTCTGCGACCGAGGTCCGGCGTGACGAGACGCGGTGATCGACATCCGGGGGCTTATCGGTTTTGGCCGATCGGAATTCGTGCAGTTTACCTACACCGATAAACCAGGCGTTTTCGTTATCGGTGAACGGATATTCCTGTTAGCCCTAATAGGGTTCGATAAAGCAGATAAGTAAGCTGCTTAACGGTCTAGCGGTAAAAATGCGAGACCCGATGCACACCGCCTCTGCTACCCGGAGCCTCTCTCGTTCGGCGAGCCTGATTCGCGACTACTCGTTCCTCGTTTGAAAAACGAAATTGTTGCGCGTACGAGAGCTCTACCATGCTTTTTTAGCTGAGGGAAAGTCGGTCAATTATTTGGTTTGCCGAGTCTCCTACATTGACCGCGGATCTTTATGCAACATTTTCTGCATCGATTCTAAGAAACAGGGGCCAAGATTATTTTACCCGAATTATCACGACTACCCATTTTTGTTGTAAATGCATCAAGTCCGCAGTCTACTCATATCGTTTGTTAGAGTTCGTAAAGCAATAGGAAATAAGTGTTTGTTTAGATACCGATACGTGTTGAACGCAGCGAACAATTACACTCATCGGTGCACTTAACGATAGTATTCTAAGTCTATTAACCGAGACTATTATGTACATACAATTTTTCACAGATCACTGCACAATATGAATGTACGAAGTTCAACAGCTCATCGATAAATCTATATCGAGCTAGTCTCGTCAACATGCACATTCTACAATTTTTTGCACACGATTATACACTAGAAACGCAGAAAATTTCACAGTTCACTGATCGAAATCAACAAGCTAGTCCCATTAAGATGCTCATTTCGCAATCTCTCACAGCTCGTAGTGCACCGTAAACGAGCAAAGCTGAACGGGGTCTATCGACAAAGCTTATCAAGAACAATTTTCATCCATTCTTTCCTGCATAGCCCCGGTACACTAATCTCACAATACAAGAGGAAGTTGGAAGGCTGAATGCACGCGTCAAACAGCGTTTGCAGTCCGCTTCGGAGCTCGCCGGGACCGAAAAAATGATTTCATAGCTCGAGTGACATTACAGTAAGCCAATAAACGTATCCATTGTGTCGCGAGAGGCTGGCCGGGGAGGGAGGCAGAACAGCAGCAAAATCGAATCGAAACTTACCGCGTAATTGCTTCCGGCAGCGGTGGCCCTTCCACTACCTTAATCTCGTTTCGAGTTTCTGAAAACACGAGTTAGGATGGTCGTTTTGTGAGAGGGACTAGGGCCACAATAGACGTCTCAATTTTGGGTAGCGCGAGTTTTCGTTTGGTGGCTTCGGAGGGGACTCTGGCAACAAACGTACGAGAACTCTCATTGTCGCAAAGGTCCGGGTCGTTTTCGGAGTCATTTGTCTGGAGTTGGTTGGCCGACAATTCAAGCAAACCAGTTTTATTAATTTTTTCAAAAGAAACTATTGGCGATTCGATCCTGATAGTTTCTGAAATGGAAAGATCAAAAATTTACAACAGAAAGTTGCAAAAATTCTGCTATTCGGCGTGATAATAGGATTGTGGATTTTTCTGTAAAATAAAAATTGTTGGGATCAATTGCGAGAAACAGAAGACAGGTTAAAAAGCTCGAAATGCCCTCGAAATTCTTCTTTCCTACCCTCCCTCTAACTCTTTCTCTTCCTGTATCGTCTCGGGCCCGTCGCTCCGACGAAAATTACTCGTAACAAGATTTATTTCATTTAAATGAGGATGTGCGCTAGGCGCCCGGCTAGAGTCCTCCCGTCTCGCTCTCTCTTCCTCTCTCTCTCGTTTTGTAATTTTTTTTCTGTTACTCTTCCCCTCTCTCGCACCCCCTGCACTCCCTCTTTTTTTTCAACTGTTTCACAGCCCACTTAAAATACGGCCGAGGAGGCTGAGGCGTGAAACGAATCGTCCTTTGCCCCCTGGTGCTCGCACACTCGCTCTTTCTCCCGTTTGCTCTCGCTTTCTATCTTGACTATTAGAGAGACAGGTCGACGATCGATCGATCCCAACGCGTTACTCTTTCCCCTCGCCCGATCGGAACACGCCTGTCGATAACAGGCAGATTTCATCTCCATTGCACCCGCGAAGTATCCGAAAGTCGTAAAGTAATACGAACCGCGGAACCGGAGCGGAGGGTTGATCTTCTGCTACGGCGAACTTATTTGTTTAGGGATTTTATTTGATGCCTTACCAAGGCTCCACGCATAGACTGTTTATTGCTCCCAGTATTAACCCCTAGGCGATGGTTCTACGAAGAGCATTGCGGATTTCAGCGAATTCGGGCAATTGGGGAGTAAAGCTTAACTGCGGATTTTCATGGAAAATAAAAATTTAATTATTTATATTATGTATCACACATATAAACGAATTTAACATGCAGGCCAACATGATTCTGCAATCCTCGTATTTACAAGAATTAATTAAATAAATTTGGTTTTATTCGTGCTTTGATATTTTAACTCGTCAAATTATGCTGTACTATAATTTCATATTTTAATTCAACAAATTCTGCTGTATTTATAAATTCAAGTTTTAATTCGTCAAATTATAGTTTGTTGATAATCTCATATTTTAATTTAACAAATTGTAGTTTATTCGCAATTTCACATTTTCATTCGCCAAATTATGCTTCGCCGTCAATTTCGTATTTTCATTCAACAAGTTTTGTTTCGCTAATGACTTTACATTTTCATTCGACGAATTCTGTTTTATTTGTAATCTCACATTTTAAACAAATGCATGAAATTTCGCCAGGATCAGAGAGAAATCGAACGTTTTTTTTGCAGTATCTAGAAACAGAAAATGGGTGAATTTTTGTTGGTATATTCGACAAAGATTAAATATGTTGCGCGCGATACACCGTTTTAAAGCGGGCCGCCGAATATTCAACTTATTGATTTGTGCAATTAGTTTTTGTGTCTGTTTGTTTCGCGTTGTTCATTTCGGATTAACGTTACGTTGTCGCGAGACCGTGTGATCGTTATGGCGAGCCGAAAGTTCTCGGCGGATATTCGTCGTTAACGCTTTAATTATTTCTGCTGACTCGCGATTCTTTGTAACGTTCCGTCGCAATGAATGTCGTTGTTAACAAAAGGTACACTCGTATTAATGCCATTGTTCGCTGCAAATAATTATTTCACTGTTGTGTTACGGCTAATGAGAAACTTCACCGAGAATGTTTACTCGCGGTTTGCGTAATTATTTCCGTGACGCAATATTTAGCGACCAGATAACAACGCCCGTTATTTGATCTCATTAAAATCGGGATTGAGCTGTCTCCGAATAATTTTTGCTAATCGTAGATTTTCACCCGATGAGTTAGGTTTACAAAACTCGAAATTGATCACGGTGTTGATCTAAATTATATCTGAAAATACATCTAGAAAAATCGAGAAAAAAAATTTTCTATCATCAATCATCATCAGCACTTTCCGAGCGATCATTTAGTTATTTTAATCCTTATTTTTGTAGCTTCATAATCTCGCTGCATCTCCAATATACCAAAACAAAATCAATTTCCTTTCACCAATTCAGCAAAAATAAATGTGAAACGCATTAATCAACCTGTTGCTTTAACATTCGTTTTGAAACTCCATCTCGAACGCTTTCCACTATTTAAAGAAACAAAAGCTGCAATAATCATTTTCGCACTGACTTAATAATCGAAGGGTTAACGACAAACGTTCATCATACCGAGGAAACCGCGCTCTGCAGCAGCGTTACGCTAATCCGGGGCGCACTAATCCGTGGCCCGACCCAAAATTTCGGCCACAAATCGATGCCACCTATTTCCGCTAAAACTGCGCTTCGCTCGAATAGTGCAAGCCTGGTTGGGGCGCAGCAATGTTGCGAGGCATTGAAACTCGATAGCAAGCGTTCCCCCATTGCATTTGCGTTATCGTCGTCTCTTTTTGGGTTCGCACGTTCCTGCAGTAATCCACATTCAGGAAAAAGGGCAAAGTTGAATTTTTTGGCTCCACGTTCTCAATTTAGAACTTATACATATCTACATCTTTTACAATCAATATACAACATCTACTATGTATTATTATTTGTGTTTAAGAGACGGTTAAAATTTGTTACGTCGAAACATGGTTGATTTTTAAGGAATCTTTGGGGTCGATACTTGGCACTTAACGCCGTGAAGTTTTCCAGCAGACTGGAAATTTCTCGGCGGTTTTTCCGAACGCCGGAGCCGTTCGTCGCGTCCACGGGGGGACTTGTTTTTAACGGAACAACCATAAATCCGTGCGGGTAACGTGTTAGCATCTCGTCGTAAAAGGATATCTACGAGTCGGTCCGCCGATTTTCGAGACGCGGGCGGTTTCGAGCCAAGTCGGCCGTTCGCGGTACGGAACTTCGGCCGTATAAGTCAACGCGATCATATAAAACTATGGCCCCGGATGTTACGACTATCCTTAGGAATCGGTGCTGAATATTTCATGGGGAGGCGGGGGGGAGCGCCGGGGCGGTTCGTCGGGAGGCGGTAATTTGTGCGTTCCCTCGAATTCTGCGGCTCCCGGATCCACGAGCGAACGTTGAAAACGCCGCGCCGCGCCGGCTCGGTTATAATCTGCATAAATTGGGCCGTTACTTTCGCGAAAGTGAGTCCCGGGGAGAAAGAAAAAAAAAATCGGCAGCCCCAAGCCGCGCGCGTGAGAAAGTTTGCGGACCAACACGCTTGATTCATAAGACGCCGGAAGTTCGAGAACCCTACCCCCTTCTTTCTCACTCTCTCTCTCTCTCTCTCTCGATACTTTTAGGTAGCGAGACGCGGCAGGAACCATTATGTCCGACCGTATCGGAATTACCGGTCTCGCGAAAGAATTTTATTGGCTTGCTGCATCGATGCAGTCGCCGCTGCGAGTGGGTTAGCTACTGACTCGAGACCGGCTTTTCATAGAGTTCGCCTTCTTTGGACAGTTTTTCTTGGGCTCGACCGACGCCGCGATGCTATTCGTACCGAGGGAGAATAAATTGGTTGTTCGGGAGTTCGCGGGGCGAATCTTCTTCTCTCTCTCTCTGAGAATGGTTGTTTCGACTCTTGAGACCATCTTTTCTTTTTGTGGACTTGTTACATTGATTCTTTGTCCGATATACGGAGTTCGGTTATGTTAGAGCGGTTGGATTCGCTGAAACGACCGGTTCCTTTTATTTTTGTGGTTGTAGAGATAATATTTGGATACATTTGTTTTCTAATGGGCAGATAAATAAAGCGCGCAAAGGCGTTTTAATGAAATCAGGTTAATTGGTTGACAGCAACGTTATTATCTCACGACACGGAACAGAATGGATTTTCCACTGAACGCAATAACATGTATTGATGAATATCATTGCAAAAGTAATTACAAAGCCGGAGTATATGTTTGAACCAGATTTTAAAATAGCGTTTGGTTTGTTGTCCCTTGTCTACATACGCGCGTAACATGTTTGTTTCATTTATTGTGCGGTAAAGACAATATAATAATAATTATTGTAATTTGCGAAATAAATTAAATGGAAGACATATAATTATGGATGCAAGCTTTAATAATGCAATGCTATTACATGCGGAATGTTGGTAGGAAATGGATTCGTGTATTTCTATAACGAAACCTTAATTAAACCTTAATCAATCTCATTTGGGAAAGAACGTTTTAGAAATATGTATACAGAGATGATACCGCTTTCTTTCCTCGAATGAATCTAATAAATAAATAACAATAATTTGAGATGTATAGTCGGACAACAGATTACCCTTTTCTAAAAACAAGTGCAACGACAGCCTGAGATTCGCCTAATATATCGAATTACAGCTGAACGAAGCGTTTGCGGTGAGTCTGAGCGACCCTTTTAAAATTTCGCCGGGACTGTTTGCCACCTACGTATGTAAATTCGTCCCGAGCGTTTCTTCCTCGATCCGAAACCCTGCCATATTCTTCTTCCTCCCGTCTCCTATCGGCGATGATCGCTTCCTGCGATCACGCTGCTCCCCGAAAACGTTTCCTTCCGGTGTGGCGTCTTCGCGATGGCGACCTTGCATTTTAGATGCGATAAAGGAAGGCGGCTCGGAAAACAAGAACCGGTGGAGATCGTTTGTTCGGCGAAGATCCCGGGGAACCAACAGTGCTAGATCTCTAGATCGGTCGGGTGCAGATCCGAGGCTCGGCTGACGTCGATTGTCATCGGGATTGTCGCTCGCGCATTCACTGGCCAGGACTGACAACGCGGTAACAGAATCCTGTTTTCCAGCTCTCCCTACCACTCTTCCTATCTCTCTCTCTCTTTTTTCCCGTACACACGTTTTCTCCGGAACGTGTGACACGCGCAGTCGACATCTGTCGTGTGTCATCCAGTGCAGGGACACGTGTCAACGCTGTCGTAAATACGCGTCGCACGAATTCGATCCCTCGTCGCGACGCGACGGTCTTGCGAGTTGTTCGCGCTGTCGAGACGTCCTGGTGTATCTTCTGGGCGATCTATTGTGCTGCGAAGCCCCCATTTCAATGCTCGATGCATCACGATCGCTATTGTAGCCGTGAGTGACCGGCGATTCTGGAGACATTCGCAGAAAAAGATCGATCGAAAATTGAATACTGTCGATAGTGACTGGAAAAACAACTGTTCTAACGAAAGTAAACGATATTCATTTACATACGCCGCTTAGAACAAAATCTAATTATTCTACCCGTAAAAAAATTGCACGGTTAAGGGATGAAATCGATGGGTTTGAGACTACATTGAATTATAGTACCCATTAAAAAATTTGCACGGTTAAGGGACGCAGTCGAAGTGATTAAGGCTGCCATAATGTTTGTGCCACACGTGCACCGTAGAGACGTAGAAGTATGCAGATTTAGTGAAAACTGTAGTGGTCCATATCGGCGCACCATCATCCCTCGTTAGCCGAAAATTCAGCAGACCGAGGAATTCCTTCAGCTTCTTCGTTTGGTCATTGTCTTCGGGCCAAGCGTGGCCGTAATTAATTACAAGAAGTACGTAAACCGAGAGCCTGCACGTGTCTCCCTGTGTCCTGTAATTAATTAGGTTTCGAGCATGCGCGCGTGAGATGGCATCTTAATTAACGGGACGCACTGTGTGCCCTCCCTTCTTTCGCCCCTTCTCTTTCTGCTTCTTCTTTTTCTCCTCTCTTCTTCTTCTTCTTTTTTTTCGCATTCCCTCCACGTAAGAAGATAAGTGGCGCGACTTTTATTTAGCGGTCGCTCCGCGGAAAAGTTCCGTGTATAATGCGGGTCCTTGGAAAGTTAAAGAGCCTGGAAGAGTCGTAAAGAGCCGCGTCGGAGTTCGAATAACCCCGCTGCCGCGCCGTGCCGCGCCGTGTGGCGAATGCGATTTGTTAAACTGTGACGCAACAACCATGAGAGAGGGAGACGGGACGAGAGGATTCGCGGGTTCGAAACGGCGCGAATTGTGGCCGCAGAAAATTAGCAAGACTTGCGGTACACAGACACGCGTTTCGGGCCTGTGCTATGACCAGCATCTAATTTTTCATTTCAACAGTTCCGACCCGGATCCGCAAAACTCGACGCACCGTGGCCTCAAATCAGGATTTGTCGCTCTGAAATTAATACGAGAGACATTTTTTTTAAGTTTAGAAGAATAAATAAACTATATTCAATAAACCTCTCTCATAGGTGGTTCGGAACCCACCTTAATAAAAAGTAGGTCCCGCTGAAATTGGAAACTAGGAACGATAGTTGAGGATTGGTAAAGGGAGAGGTGGTGGAATGGATTTGAAACCCTGAGGGGACCAAATATCATTACATACATACATACATACAATAAACCTCTCTCTAACTCGAAACGAATGAACGTAATCCATAAACAATAACGAAAGATAAAATCGTAATTTAATGTAAAATAGAGGACGAAACAGGGAAAAAAATGTTGGCAGTGTCTCGTATGCGAACACCGACGTCGAAGCGAATCGTTAACGTTCCAGGGGTGGAAGTATCGATCGATCGCTTCAGTCAACAGTCTCCGAGACACCCTGTCGAAAATTTGGGAGGAGGAACATGTGTTTTTTCGACGCTTTGATAGCTTTCCTTTTCAAGTCCACGCGTGTCCTCACAGACACGGGAACGCGTACGGCATACAGGGACGTTCGATTTCTATCGGAACAGCAGCGCCCCCGGTCGAACGTGTTCCAGGACAGAAAGGAATATCGTCAGACTTCAAACGCTCTGGCACACCGAGTTTCTCGCATTACTTGCGCCATAAAATCTCGAAAGAGGGACGGTGAAACAGGGTGTCGCCCCATCGCGCGCGTTTTACGAACGACGATTTGAATTTTAAATCCTCCGACCCGGCATTTGCGTACTTGGTTAATTTTCGCCATCATCATCAGGGCGGTTAAAGGGGACTGCCGAAAGAAATGGAATTATTTCTGATGGAGGGGACCGAGTTTGCTTTGGTTATCGGCAATCATTTAAATCCGTCTTCGTATGTACCTTCGAAAATGTTTCCTAAAAAAAATTGATAAATAAATTGGCGAACGATAGTAAATACATAAAAAGACGACGAAAAAATAAAGTGTAATTCACGTTCCAATAATTTTAATAACAAATAAAAAGGCGGGTGTCTCTAATCATTTGTACGAGTCTTTCAATGGACGGTGGAAACTAAATCTTTCCCGGAGAACTTTTTCGAATATCTGTTTCTTTCCGATATCTGATAAATTCAGCACATTACGGCAAAGCAACGCTTCGATAAGGAGGCTCTGTTTTTACGATTCCCGTTCAATATTTGCAAATCGGGTATCCTTATTTTTATCGTCGGCTAAACACTTTTTACAGAGAGAACACGAAATCGCCGCGGCAGAAACGAAGTTAATCGGGACGCTTTATCGCCGGGCGTGTCTATCGATCCGGGGCTCGATAATAAAAAAGGATTACGATTGACAAAATATCGTTGGACAAGTAATCATGATTCGAACGGCCATGATTCACGCGTGTTTTCGACGACAGCTATTGTCAACCGTGTCGTTGGAAAATGGCGGCTCGCTGCGATATCGCTCGAGGATGATACTTTGCGAACACGATTTGAAAGCCGTTGCGCGCATTGTTTCCCTCGAGCGCGCGTCATTTCGGCCAATTAAATCTTGGCGGGAACCGCGCACGCGCTGAACACCCGTGTCGATCACAATTAACGAGCGCACTTTTAACGTTCACCTATGTTTTATGGTTGTTTTACGCGCTTCCTCCACACCCCTTTCTCGCTACCCTACCCATCTCCGTTTCCGCTCTCGCGTTACCGCATTCGAATGATTTTCTGGAACGCTTGCTTTTATGGCTGTCGGCCATCCAGCGAAAGAAAAAGCTCACGCGTGCTCGGGAACATCGCTGCTCCCCGGGCGTAAGCGTTCCTCTCGCGATATGTTTTTACGAGGATCGCCATTCGCGGATTATTTGCTCCGTTGTGAGGAACGCGTTAACAATAAATTGGCTCGCGTAAAACACTAAGCGTCCCGACGCCAGCCGGAACATTGTAAACCGATCGTTCAGCGAGAACGGGGTGGCCCGGGGTAGTTCATTTCCACTTACCGATGCATGGGGGTAGATGCATTTCTCACGCTCACGGGAGATATGGAAAGGAATTTCAATAAACACCGTGGAAAGCATGTTTTTAAAAATCATAAATAAATGGATGGATCGAAGTGAAAATCTTGCATAAAATAACGCTGTCCAGCGGAATATCGAACAAAACAGTTTATCCGAGACTTGCGTTTCGTCGAATTTAACGAGGTAAAATTTGTCTTTTAAATCTCGAAACGCGCGAGAGAAGACATTCAATAGCCAACTCAATATAGGGGCGTCTGGAAAGAAAGAAAGGAAGAAAGAAAGAAGGAAAGAGCCGCGACAGTTAGAAAATAATTTAACCACGTTCATGAACCACCGGGAAAGCACCGTGGCTCGAAAGTAAGACGCTCGGGCGTGCTGGCAAGGCAAGCCAGAAGTGCCCGGTCGGCGAACAATTTTTTCCACGGTGCCCGATCTGCTTCGTAAAGCTCTTGGTTACGGTGTACACCCTCTGCGTTTTATTAGCGCAATCAATAACTCGCAGTACACAGCTGCCGTGGAACGGGAGAAAGTCGCAGAAATCTTCGGGCGACGTTTAGCTGTATTTCTCGGAAGACCGCGGTACCGTGAAGTTAAGTAGACGATTGCGTTCCTGGCGCGGGGGGTTAGGTACGGTTGAGTCTCGGGGACAAGCAGAGTTTGCGCGAAATAAGCTCGTCTTCGAGGGGCTGGAAGGGAATATCCGAGTCGAGTCGATGAATTCTGTCGCTGCTCCTTTATCGTGCTCCTCTTGTCCTCTCGCGCTCGTTCTCTCTCTCTCGCTTGCTCTCTTTTTCGCTCACTTTTCAGGCGAGAAAGTCGCGCGCTCAGTGAAGAAGACGTGCCCCTTTCAACGAGCGTTCCTTCGGTCCCCGTGAGGAGCGACGAAATCGGAAGATCCAGCGGGTGGTAGGAACTTCTTCTTCCTTTCTTTCTTATAGTTTCGAATACCAGACAGGTCATTCGGAGTCGGCTCCGTTTGCACCTCCTCTCCTCCCCTCTCCTCTCCTCTCGGCACCGTTCTCCGGGTATCTCGTTCGCGCCTTCTCCACCGGGTCTCGTCGTCGCCCGAGAACACAGACGAATATTTCTCTCTTGCAAAAAGTTCAAAGGAGCTTTGCTCTGCGCGGCTGAACGCGAGAACGCGGATACTTCGCCGGGGAATTCAACGGGCGAGAAATTCGTTTCCGTTCGCCGTGCGATCGCCCTCCTCGATCGCTTCTTTGTTAATCCTCTTCATTTCTACGTGTTCTCGGTTACGTAAGAATTCGGCGCCGACTTTCCTCCGCGAATTTACAACCTGTTTTTACCAATCTGACCTGCTTCACGTCTTTTCGGAGTTTGTTCGCTTTTCTATCGCCTGTTGGAAGCGGTACAACTTGGGAACAATAGAAAATACAAATATATAGATAAGCGATTGTGAGTAAGAGTCTTTGCTCTTCTGATTTATGGGAAGTACCTTCGCGATTTCATCACTCTCTCTCTCTCTCTCTCTCTTGCCACGAGGACCTGAAAAGTACCGTTCGGCCGCTTGTGCCGTCAGGTTCCCGGAATCTGTACCTCGTTACGGGGCGAGATTATTTAAAAAGTTTCGACGGTAATGCATTCGCAAGAGCGCGTGGCGTGTTCGCGAAAAACGGGTGGCGATATTTTTCCGCGAAGAGAGGCGGAGAGCGAGGCCGGGGCTTGATTCATGAATTTGCCCCGATCATAAACTCGGCGGTAATGGCGAATAGGATACAAGGTAATAAACGGTCTTCTATCTCGAGCGAGTCGAGCAAGTTCCCCCGAAGATGTTCCCCGCGAGTTTATCTGCTCGAGCCGGTGCGAAGCGGTGCGGTGCGCGTCCGCGCGCAGAAGTTAAATTGGAATAGCGAGGACGACAAAAGCGCGGCCCACATCGCGCGGCCCGTGAGAGAGCGCAGAACGACGAAACGCGAATATTATTAACGACTTTTGTTCGTCGTCGCTTCCGTGCGCCGACTTCCGATAACATTTTCATTTTAATGTGTTCGACGTAAATCATCCGGCGCGCCACCGCGCCTCGCCCGGATGAAATATGGAGATTCAGCAGCCTCGTGTCTCTCCCGCCGGCGACGGAACCGTTCGCGGAATATAAAATTCGACGCGTTCGTTGTTTATAGACGAGCCGGCTCGCCCGGAAGAATTTCGCGAGATCGACTTCCCGGATAGAATCCTCGCGGAAACGAGACTGACACCGATCGAACCGGACGCCCGAAGAACATTCGACGGAATTTCTATCCGATCGCTCGGCTCGTACGAAATCTCGAGATGTTGCAAAATACAAAAATGCGGGAAATATTATTTTAAAATGTTTTCTCTTGCGCAAAAAAGTTTCGAGCAGCGCCGAAAAAAAGTCTTTTCACCCGGAGTGTCAGAATCCCTGGTTTCCGCCAGCGTGCATTTGTCTGACTTCGGTCATGCGACCTGGCACTTTTTCTCTACCTTCGCTCCCCTGTTTCGCTGATATTATTTTTCCTTTTTATTTTCACGTGCACCACGATTCGCGCCTCTCCGCGCGCCGCGCTGCGCCGCGCCGCGCCGCGCCGGGTCCGGCTCCCCCATTTAAATTCATTAGTCCATTCACAATTCCTTCTTTGTTCTTGTTTTTCCCTCGCCGCTCGGTCCTTGTCACCTATTGGATGCTGTCGCTTGCGCTGCTGCTCCCCTTCCTTTTTTCTCTCCTCGGCTCGTGTTCGGTCCCTTTCATTAACAGACGACATTCCTCGGGATATTGTAAGATGCGCGCCAGTTGTTTAGCTGACAGCCAGGGGGGTAACCTACATATTCGAGGCTTTTCGAAATTCAATGGGTACACGAAAAACGGAAACACGGGCAGAATGATATGATGTATTTGTCGCTGTACACGGGGGGTCGTGTAAAATCGTGCAATTTACAACGGGCTGTTCTACCGAAAAAGAAATGAACGAGAAAGGAAGAATATAATTTTTCAGCCGGGGCTCTCCGTTCCCGAAGGCATCGACCTGAAAAATCGTGTCCATGGCTTCAACTTAGCATGGCTATATGATTCTCCATTTTCTCCATTTAGCTGATGTTTACACATTTTATAGTTTCCATTCGTGTCCATTACTTTCAATTAGACGTGCCTGCATAGATTTTTCTTCAAATTTCATATTCTCTTTCATTTCGAATTTTTTATCACACTCGTTTGCGCATCACTCGAGCCGTAATGCATAAAATCCACAAAACCAGTTTTTCCATGAACAAATCTTTTTTCTCGACTAACTGACGACCCATTTTTTTCATGGAAAGCATCGCGAACCTTGTTTCCATTTTTACACGAAAAAGGAAATCTGCGATTAAATCCTGCGTCAAAAAACAGCCGCGATTTTAATACATTTTGTAATCGCTATAAATTCTGAAGCCGTGGAGCGTTTTCGAAAAAAATAGGATTGCTCCGGTATATATATGTATTTATACAATATATATAGTGAATGAAGCTGGTAGTCGATGGAATATAAATCCTAGTCGCACCGTGTGCACAATGGAATTACACATTTGAAAATCATTCAGTTTTTTCAACGTCAGGCGCGAAACATATTGTCCAGCATCGGCATGATGGATAGCATCCTTTCCGTTGACAAACATATCACGTGTATCCGGTGTCCATTTCTAGTAAAAAATTCTAACTGGCAGCAATAAAATTCAACGATGATTGATCGGAATTCATTTGGAGACATAGCGTAGCTTGAACCGTCGGAATATTCCGTCGAGGTCGCGGTAAATGGACTTGGTATTGGAAAAGTCAACTAAACTCGCTATCACGATGTTCCTTAGTCGGTCGAACTGCGTAGATAATATCAAATCAAAGACACCATTCTTTCCTTCCTTTTAGAAAAACGTATTGGATTTTTACACATTTATTCGCATTCAGAATTATGAGATTTAGATTCTCCAGAATCTCATTATTCTTCCTGATTCTTTCGCTATGAATTCCTTAAATTCTTTTAACCGACAATAATCCACGATTTTACGAAATTGTTTAATACCCTGATTGATCAAATCCATTTCACACACTTGTTAACATTGAGAAGGCTAACATCTTAATTGTCCAAGCTTTTATGTTTGCCCTGGTAATTCTTTAAATATTTTCAAGAAATTATTGGCTATCTTATCGAGTCTATCGATAACTCGATTGGTCGAGTTTCGATTCGCAGGCATTTAAAATCCTATTAATGAGTTTATTAACCCTAAATCTGGACGAAACCGGGTGCAGTCGCAATTAAACGGTCCTCGTGCCTCGTCATTCGTATCCAGCGCGAGGCGTGGCGACGCGACGCGACGGTAACGCGCGAGTAGCAGAGGCATTAATATGGTTATTAACGTGACGACTGACGGGCCAGAAGGCCGAGGCATACGTACTCGTCGACGAAAATGTTCGTCGATTATCGCCACCGCTGCCGCGCCGCGCGCCTCGCCGTTTAATTTACACAGGAAAAGAAGAGAAACGGGGGAGAAAGAAACACGCGGCCCCGGGTCCACCGTGGGAGCTGAATTATTCATGGTTCTGCCATTGAACCGATGATAAGGAGGGCTGAATAGGGAGCCGCGGACGATCGTAAATTTCAATTTACAAAACTGTTAACCGTCCGCTCGCCGTACGGTCCTACCTGCTAGTGCCTACTTTCCGATCATCGTAGTGTGAGCGTGTACGTGTGCGCACGAGCGCACGAGAGGCACGCAAAAATTTCGGCGTTCCCTCACGACATCGAAAAATGTACTGGAGAATATTACAATATATATATGTATAGCTCGTGCAGGAACTTAAAATATTCTATTGCCACGCTAAAAATTGCTTCGAGTCGCTGACGTTGTTTTTAGAATCACAGTAAAACTGCTCGGCTGAATCGTAAATAGGCTGCGGACCTCCATGCTAATTTTTTCGGAGACAGACTTTTATGGACGAATTTCGTTTCTTTCCATCAAAATTGGATAAATACAATTCCACGCGACTGTTGCAACATGATGATGCGATTTCGTGAAAAAATTGTCTCAAGCCAATGAAAGCTTCGAGAACGCTGAAAAAGCTCTAAATATTAGGAAATTTCCAACAGATCGCAAAAATTCGATGGTCCGCCTCTCGCATGATTGTCCAGAATATACCACAAAAATTGCACAACATGTACCGAAACTCATTCTTCACCCGAAGCCCCATAAGATCCCCTACCACCCAAGGAGGAACATCTTGTTAACCGAAGTCCTGGAGAGGCCACAGAAATTAGCATAAGAATTCCCAGGCAGTTTATCAAAAACTGTAATCTTCACGCCCACGGAGAAGAGCATCGTCCTCGAGCAACAAATGACAACATAATCGTCCAGTGTTCTCGAAGGGTGCCTTCCTTCCCCCCGTCGGAAAACGAAGTCTGCCCACGGAGGAATTTTATTTCACCTTTTCGTGGAACGCACCCGGCAACCGGTTGCATCACGATTTCCTCCGTCCCTCCATGCACGGACAAATGCACACACAATCGCATCGATCTCTCTCTCTCTCTCTTACCAACATGGCTGTCACCGTGCGGTGTATACGTACACGTTCCGTTCCACCTGTCTGTTTTACCGCGTTTCCGTCGTGTTGTACCCCATAAAACGAACCCTAGCTCGGTCCCATGGGGTCGCGCTAATGCCCGCCGAGAGGATGAGGAATGCCTATGCGTGCTTCGTGGGGAGGGAGGGGAGAGAGCGTCGCTAGAGGGGGGTAGTTCGTATACCTCAAGCGGTGGCTTTCCTTCCCACGTTTTCAGGGGTGAAAATGCGCCCCTGGCGAGCAGGAAGGGTAGGTAATTGTTTTGCTCTAGCTGTTCCTCTCCTCGTTCCTCATTCTCGGGAAGCTCTGCTACTGCTACTCTCGGACAGAGGATCCCCCTTTGAGATAGTAAGAAAGACGCCGGCATTAAGTCGTTTCCCGCAATGGCCAGCCTTTTTTTCCTTTTTCAACCCGATCTCTGTGGTCTCGCGCCACTGTTCCACACGATTCTTGTATGGCGGCTGTTTGTTTCGAGGATCCAGAACATTCCGGTGCGAAAGACTGGCGACAAGCGGATGTCGCGTTAAGATTTTGAAATTTTTTCATCGAACAGTTTCACGTACACATCCGAGATCATGCGCGTGGATTGCAGTAAAAAGCTCGAGGATCAGGAATCAGAAATCAGCAACGATCCCGCGATTCTTTCCGGACGCAGGGAACGTCGCGTCGTTCTTCCGCTAACAAGGACCGATGCATCACGAGCTCCATTCTCGATGCTCGCGATGAGCTGCACGACCTTCCATTTGACACCGGGGGGTCAGCTTGTTCGGCGTACACGCCCGGCATACGGTATTCAGCCTGGCCGAAAGATCTTTCTCTCGGTATGTACGGCGGACAGAGCCGCCCCGTGGAGATCGGAAAGAACGTCTCCGAGCTGAAAGAGCAAGAAGTGCTGGAAGAAAACGTGCGCGAGGAGGATAGTGGGCGGGGAGATTTCGTCTCGAAGCAGGGCTCCTAAAATCGCAGCGTCACAGTCGCGATATTTATCATAATTCACGGTAGCCGACACACTTTTCTCCGGGAGCCTCGTGAAACGAGAATTTCACCGTGCGTTCACCCTTGCTGATGTGTCGGCTCCAACGTTTCTCCGATGTTCACTTTTTTATTCTCTCGCTCGTTCTCTTCACTGCTTGCTTGCTTCCTTGCTTGCTTGCTTGCTTCCTTCCTTCCTTCCTTCCTTCCGACGGCCCTATCTTTGCTGGCTGCTCCGTTGGTCGCCTCTATCTGGCTGATCCAACCTCTCCAGGGCTCCCTGCGCGGAATAAAGAATAAAGCTGCGAGACCCGTGCCTGATCGCTATCTATCGTGAAAGAGTACGTCTCCGTCGGTTGCGGTGGGCCGCCGTTGCGGTGGTCGTGATTCCGTATGTACCACGATGTACGCCGGCTGTATTGCGATTCCGTGGCCGTGATCTTCGCCCCGTTTTCTGGCTCGTTTATGTCGCTGATATTATTCGGCAGCGAGCCCCGGATCTCCTCCCGATGAGTACATTCTGTTGGAGAGTTGCGCCCGTGCTACGTGAAAATCGCGCATTCTATGCTTTCCTGTGGTGGAAATCTTCTAACGCTCAGATTTTCTTTGGCGAAGATTTTATCATGAAGTTGAGACACTTTTTTTTTAAGTAAAACAAGATGTCTCAAGTGAATCAAAAAATGTATCGGTTGAGCAGCGAATTACACGGTGAATTAGTATTTAAAGTGAGATTTACGCAGAATTTCTACGTTTTAAAAAAACGAAATTAATGGTCGTGCACCAAGTATAAATGTCGTTTCAACAGTAACTACGAACAATCGTGTACTGCATCGCGATCGAAAAGCCGCAAGACTCGCTCGAAATACAAAACTGCGCTCTCGCACAAAAAGAATATGCAACATAACATACAGCAATGCTAGCTGCAGTTCGCTGGTATTGCACCGAGTGTTCCGGTGTGCTAAAATGTTACGCTTCGCATTCTTTTGTGATCAGAATGCATATTCACGTTGTGCAGGAGGATGCACGGTATGGCGGTTCCGTGCACGAATTTCTCGATCGGCCAGCGGGAGGATGGCGAGGAGGGGGAGTGTATCGCGAGCCTATCGACGCATGATTCAGCACACAAAGAACAAATTTGTTCGTTGCACTTAGGCACGATCGATCACGCGCCTCGTCGTGCTTCCCCTGGTGCTTCAAATCTCGATTCACCGCTGATAACGGTGCCGGTGCATTAGCAAGTGCTGTTAATTTGTTGCTCGTACACGGTGCACTTCATTGCGCCGGAAATGCGCGCGTTTCCGTTCTGTTGTTAATCAATTACGATGCTTGTCGAACAGTGGCGTTTGCAAAATGCTGCAGTACAACCTCATCCCTACCCACCACCCCCACCTGCACCACCCTTTTTGTTTTCGCAACGAAGCTACAGGCGTTACCTGACGTAATGGCGTCTGATCATCGTTAAAATTTAGTAGACTCGCCGTCGATGCGCCCGTTCGACTCTGCTCACGAAAATCAAGAATTTACACGCCTATATCCTCATTATGGTTTTTCGCGTGGCGAAGCGAACGGTCCTCGATAATTTTACCCTGAAAATTCAGAGACGCGTTTTGTAATTGCACGGCGAGTGCACTCTGGCTGTGATTTGTTCAAATTTATATTTTTATCGACAAGAAACAGCGGACGTGTTTATTTTCTTCAACGATGAGTTCGCCGCGTGAAATTGCACTGTGCTCTTAATTTTGCTGTTTCACGAGAGTTTCGAGATTTTGAATCGGTGTAGCGTGCGGCGTTCGTGATGTTCTATGTATAGCATAATGGAGGAGAAACTTCCCATTCTCTTCGAAAATTATCACTATAGTGAAAAGATTACAAATCAATTTTATTCATCCATTTTAGAAGTAACCAACATACATCGACGATTCAAATTGTCACCAGAATTGGCGAATTCATCGCGAACAAGATTATTAGCTGCCGACTTCGAGGATATATTAAAACGCACGAAATCATTGTTGCACGATTAATTACGGTAGAGGCTGTTGCACGAAGCTTCGTCGACGAGCCGGTTCCTGGAAACGCGCAGGCGTTCCGCGAAACGATAAGCGATCAACGGGTACTCTTCGGGTTCCGGTTGTGAAAGAAATCGCGCCACTCTGGCTGGCAGTTTCTCAACAATATTTATTAAGTCGGAGGGGCAGCGCGAGCCTCTTTCACACTATAAATTACACCGTGAAATTGTCTAACATAGCGACCGCGGGCTCGGGCGCAGCGCCGCCTCAATTGAAAATGAAATATACATCGAAAGGCGGTGAAATTGCGCAAGCGACGAGGCAATCCCCATTAATCACGCGAATGGATTCCGCGGAATTAAAAAGTAACTAGGATATACGTTTCCTAGAGGCACTCTGGGCCGTGCGCGCGCGCGCGCCCGCGCCCGCGCGAACGCGGAAAGGTGTAAATAATATATTTGGAGTGGGGAAACAACGTCGCTTTCCGCAGTATTTCACCGGGGGCGGTCGCGATGGTTTACGGCGGACACCTAGGCGATCACCTATATGCTCTTTCTCTCTCTCTCTCTCTCTCTCTCTCTCTCTCTCTCTCTCTCTCTCGCGCCAATTTCGAGAACTGTCGTCCGTAAAACGATAACGAGTTATCTCGGCAATGGCGGCTTTAAAGATAGCGAGCGGGAAGATGCAGGCCCGAAGCAGCCGGAATGCGAAACATGAACCCGCGACGTAGTCCGTGTCCCGTGGAATCCCTTGTATGTACCTGGAAGCCGTCATCGATTCGACGAAATTGAAAACGGATCACTGGCAGGACGATTCTCTGGTCTGTCCGCACACACACCGTCGCCATGATTCCTGACATTGAGAAACTAAACTGAAAATTCTCGCTCGCGCAAACGTTCTAAGCCCCACATGTTCCAAGGCTTTTAATTAATTCCGAAAAGAGGAACTACCGCAGCAGCATCGGGGAGCAACTTAAATCCGGAGATCAGCGAGACCCAGTTGTAGAACATTTCATGGATTTACCAAGAGCACACATCTCCGTGGGCGACTATTTTCAGATGAACAGATAGCGATACGGTGCTCTCTCGCAGTGGCTTTAATTAATATCGAGAGGATTATCCAGATAGCGTATACTAACCGGAGCGATACGCAAACGTCTCAATACGCGTCCCCAAAGGGATCGGCTAGACGTCTCTCCCTCTCTCTGAGATTTGCCAATATTTCAATTGGCGGGCACGGGGCTCTCGATGAAGCTTGTTCTTCGGGTACCTACCGGCCAAATAGAGGAGTCCTGGTTATCACGGGGCGTAACGTTCCCTATCGGTGCTGTCCATCTTATCGGAGACATGGTGTTTCGTTCGGTGCCGGTGCCGGTGCCGGTGCCGTTCTTGTCATCCGTTCGCATTAGCCGGCGCGGCCCTGGAAAAAACTGTCTCCTCTCGTCCTGGAGAGTTCCTCGAACTCGATTTATCGACGATTGTCCGAGAGAGCAGGCCGGTACTCCTCGCGCGCCTTGTCAAGATTAGATACACGTCCCCGCCGCTTGTGCTCGAACGGGAAATTATCTGCTTGGATCGAGCCCGGCGATCGATCTTCGTCCCCGATCCTGATGGTCTGCGTCTTTTTCTGCGAGACGCTGCTGTCGGTCAGAGAAGATTTCGCGTGGTCGAAACGCGCGCGCAAAAAATCCGCACCGACGGAAGGTCGGTTTCGAGACCATTATAGATTTGCCATTAGCGGGGTGGGGAGGGATGGACGGACGGACAGACGATGACTTTATTTAACAAGTCCGGGCTCGATAGGGAAAAAGCGCTGACTACAGTCTAGTTCGCGCGATTCTACTTCATCTTCGTCTTCGTCTTCTTGTGCTTCTTCTTGTTGTTACTTCCGGTTCAGCCCTTTTCCAGCTGCCCGTCAAGAGGAGAGGATTCTGCTCGGAGAATATAGATTCGCTTTAACAACCGCGCCGACGAGAACGTGTGATTAATGTCGTACACGTGTGATAAGGCAACGTCGTCGTGTCAATATTGGAGCCACGGTGACATCGTACTCGGACATTGTCGCCAGCATATTATGTATACCGCGTTCACGCGCCGTATCGCCGGAGAGATAACGCGAGAAAGTTTGACGACCTTTTCGAGATCAATGAAACTACTATCTTTGGGGGTGCTGTCTGGTGAACAGTGCTGCCCCGAAATTTATGGGGCCGGCTTAGCGGACCAGGCTGCAGATTTTCATGCAATTATCAATAATACGAACCGGTTGAAATTTGTACAACGGCGTTGTTCAGTCTTCAAAATATGCACACAGTTTACTTGTATCACTCTCGTATAGGGCGTTACATGTTGCTGACGCGTAACATGAGTGGTGATAGTTTAGATCTTGGTCAATTGTTCGAGGCTCTGGAGACAGTTTTATACCAATGGGTCCCGAGCCGACGTTTGGGAAGAGATTACGGGGAGGTTGACTCATGATTTCCTTGATTTACACCGACGTGTTTCTTCGTTGATAGTTCGTGGACCTTGACCGTCGATTTTCACGTACGTTCGCCGCTCGTTGCGACTCCCACTTGCTATCGTTCGGTCAATTGACATACTTGTGCTCCCCAATGATCGTGGCATTCCTCATCTATTATGTGTGCATGCGTATACGACGATCGTAAATTTTCGTGTCATTTTTTAATCCGGTGGGAGTGCTACAACCTTGCTTGGATACAACCTTGGAAGTATGCAGGACCATTGTTCTAAATGCTCGACTAGTTGAACGAGTGCTATACTGTTCTATAATATAGAGGTCCTGGAATATCGACAGCAGTGTCGGATATAGCAATTACTAGACTGCGGATTTTATGTGTATTTATGACAAAAATGCATTCTTGCACTTCACTCTTCATTTTTGAGGTCCACAGACCCGTAAAACATAGAAGACAGCGCGAAATAAATAGCCATCGATTAGAGATGGTCAACTTTCCGGCGAAATATCGCTAAATTCTTCAAGGTGGACTATTGTACACCGTTCGGATGAGTTCCCCGACGAGCCCAGACCGACGGGCATCGGTCAACGTTGGTAGCCCAGGGGTTGGAGCACTCGGAGCCCGCACGGGCTATTAAATCTTGCCGGGCGGCAAAAACTCTTTCCGAATTCTATTTGTCTTTCCAGCCCCTCTTTCCATCTGCGAACGGGGGAGGGAGGGGGAGTCCAGCCACTTCCGTCGCTTTTCTGAGCCCGTCTCCGAGTTCCGGCGACCAAACGCTAATCGGTCTAGACTCCGATTCTCTTCTCCACCCTCTTCTCAGCGAGTTTCTCACCCCCTGTTTCATCGCTCCCCTTCTTTTCCGCGGGAACTTCAGATTTTCTTGCTGCTCTCTTCTGTTTCTCTCCCTCTCTCTCTCGAGAGAGAACGTCGTTCGTGGAACTACGTCAGCAATTGCCCCTGTCTGGGATAGATGGGCGATTTCACTTCGTACCTCGAGTATGAACGTCACGCTTCCGTTTCGATGGAAGTTCCGGTGTGAATGCAGCGGGGGCTGCCCACGCCCCGAAACTGGAACCGACCAGTTTCCGTCATGGAAATAACGGTCGAGTATCTTGGATTTGATCGTGGCCGATCCGTGCGATCGCTTCGAACGCAATTAACAAGTTTCGGGGACGAGAGAGTGGTCTTTCGGCGAGATTGAGTTAGGTCCGAGTGTTTGTCGCGTGGTTTAATGACACAGCTCGGTGGACACGAAGAATCGGCTTGAATTATTCGACGGATGCCTAGAGATGGTAATCTGGGGACGTTGAACTCTGACTTCGGAGAGCTGACGTTGGTAGGATTGAATGCGAGAAGTGGTTCCCTTGGAAAATTAAGGAATCCTGAGGTTTGTCAGAGTATTTTGTGTGTTATGGGATTCTTCGCTTGTGTTTTTTTCATCGATTATCGTTTAATCCACGAGAAACTCGAAGAACTGATATTGTCAGGATACGAGAGGAAGCGACGTATTTTTTAAGCTTACAGAAAATTATATACATGTTCTGCTGAGAAGAACACGCTAGAAATTGATATCCAAGAAGGAACAAGAAAGAACAACTGAATGTATAATTTCCTGGGCAGGATACGGAATCAGGTGCGGGCATACACGTAACCCGCAATCGCAGGGGTAAAACGGCAACCGAAATGTTCACGCCCAAAGGCCCCAATAACATTCCTTAAGAGAAATCAATTTCCTGCCAAGCCGCGTTTCCCTCTCGCGTCCATTGCTGACTCGACCAAAGCAACAGTGGCTGGAGGCCAGTTCGAACACAGTCCTCTCGAACGGAATCCGCGGTATCTCGGAACGTGTTAATTAACAGTCGAACAGTGTTCCGGCTGGAATAAGAGGAAGGAGCACAGGAGGAGTACGAGCAGTGTTCGATCAGTGAGAGAACCCGCTTCGGAACTCGCTACCGTGCTCGTTCGTTTGAAGAAGTAGACGTTGCGTGAGATAATGCCGGACATGGTGCACGGGACGAGCCGAATGAGAAATACACTAGTGGGCAAAATTATAAGACACCGTGGAAATTGCCGAAGCGAGCGTATCGTATTTACGTCGAACAGCATTAAACATTGATGTTTACTAGAACGCGATCTTCAAGAATTTTTTCGGGTTAAACGAATGGACTGTTTTTTTTTTTAAACAAATCTCTTATGTAAGAGTGTTCTATGCATGTGGAGTAAAAAAGGCAACGATCGGAGGTCGTATCTAGATTTGCATTTGTCTGCGAGGCCTCGACAAATTTTACAGCCGTCCAGGAGCATAAAACGCGGAGTATCGTTCCGTCACAACAGGCAAAATTTATTGGCAATTACAATATTAATTGAAACCACGTTCGATCTTATTTCCCGGGGAAACTATTCGGCCGGTAGAACCGCATTCCCAATCAAGAAAAAGAAACTGTCTGGCAGGAAATCGAATTTCAATTGGCCACGTTGAATCTGTGTCGATCCTGGCCTCCGGGATGGTTCCATTAACACGGTTCGGTGAAAAACTAGACTGTCAATGATCGTTTTCCTTCGAGCGACATACAATAACTCGATCGCTAGCTTGGTAAACAGTAACGAGCGTAAATCGGTCGTCGATCGGTTTGAACGATGCGGCTCGGCGAGGCGCGGCGCGTCGGTTGGACCGCGGTATAATATAAATCGTCGTGGGGGCACCGGGCGATGAAAGTTTCATTTTTCGATCAATTAGCGGGGGGATCCGCGGGAAATTACATAGCTCGGATAAATTACGAGGCCGGGGGCCCGGAGGGCTCCGGTAAAATCGGCCGGGCGAAATCGAGGAGAGCCACGGCGCGGCGCAAACGCAATCTTCCCGCGTTAATAAATTAAAACGCGTGCTCCTTTTTCCCGCGGTCCGGTCGATAATTTGAATCGATTAACGTGCGGCGAGCATTCAATTAGGCGGGGCAGCACCGGGAACCGAGGCGAAAAACCGTGGAAAAATCGGGACACGGCCAGCGTCCGATACCCGCGCAAGATACCCAGACCAGTATTACCGGACAGTCCGAGAGACCGACCGCTACCGAACAGTCCGGCAGCCACCTGCGGCTAACTATCCCCGTGTATATATTATCGTATATTAGATTACGAGTCACCGGCAGCGGATCTATAAATTTCCTCGCACGATAGTACATTGATTAGCGAGAGTACACGCACATTGCGTGCTTCGGACCGCGTCAGGGGATGCGAGAAGAAATCTGGTTCGCCGAGCGGACCAGAGCCGATCCGGGTACACTAGCCCACAAAACCATAAGACGACCTGGACATTGCTTGGATCGAGAGCTCGGTCGGTTCTGGAATTTTTTAAACAATCGTCTCAAACTACTATTCCTTCGAACGAGTAAAAAAAAAATTGTCCTTAATTTTGCGGCACCTTTCTCACGTAAATTTCCATCAAACCGAGGGTGTAGAATCTGGCTACGATTGTCGCGACATACAATTTTTGTACACCCTGTACCTACGAATCGAACAAATCTCTTCGATTCTCTCTCATTTGTGTGCCAGCTAAATCGAAGTGCTAAAACGAGGTGTTAGATCGAGGTGTGAAATCGTCGCGCTAAATCAACGTTCGCGAAGCAATCGTTCTTGAAGTATGAAAAAATTTGTCTCACCGAAGACGCTTTTGCTCGACTAGCCAGAGCTTCCAAGGGGAAAATCGTGCGGGCAAGTCGGCCCGGAAGCTGGCAACTCGAAAGAAGCGTGATTAAAGGTCGCCGGGAACACGTGGTCGTTCGAAGCGAGTTTCTAGGAGAGTTATCCGGGTGTCTGCTAATCCGTCATCATTCCGTCGGACGTGTGCGATTCGCGCAATCACCGAAGTGTCGATACACCAACGGAAAATACTGCTCTCGCCGGATAATCCTTTCCCGTCTGTGCCGGTCCCGAGGGTAGACAAGGCTGGGATACCGGGAAGGAATGAAAGAAGATCCTTTCCCCGATTAATACACGGAGCCACCGTCTTCGTTTCGTCGCGAGGGGTCCCCGTCGTTCCACTCTCACAGAAAGAGAGAGAGAGAGAGAGAGAGAAAGTGAGAGTGAGTGAGTGAGAGAGAGAGAGTTAGGGGTGGGAGGTCCAATTCGTATCTAGTGTGATTTCCCCGGGGTAAAGTCGACCGATCAACCGATCGAGTGGGTGGCTGAAAACCGCACTGGGAAACCTAATATCGGCAGGGTCCTCTCCGCCACCCTTCTTACTTTTATGTCGAGAGATCTATAAAACCTATAAAAAAGGTATATACTGGACGGTGTTGCTTTGAGCCCGGACCGCGTTAGGGCTGTTTCATTTGTCGTCGAACCGCGATACGATTCATGGGGACGGACGCGTGTGTCCCGTTTAATCTGCGGACGCTGATACCTTTCCATGGGGGACATTCGAAAAAATGAACTTCCTCCTTTAAATTGAGATCCTGCGGGGCTGGAGGTAATAACGGGAACGGTACGTGCGCAGGTTGCTGGTGTGCGTTGTAAGATTAGAATCCATGAAATTGTACCTACGTTCGTGAGCTGAGACGACATTTTCGAACCAATGAACAGGCACTGTACGGTTCTTAATCCTCGCAAGTCTAGACTCGGTAGAAAACTACTACGACATTTTGTACCGTCGTTTAACAAGCTATGAACAGCGGAAATGTGTACATAGTACTTGCAATCGTCTAATAGTTTCCCCGTGGATCGTTTTCCAACGGGGAATTAAAAGTTGCGCGTCATCCTCCAAAAATGGTGGCGATCTGCGCGCGTTAACGTTCCCGTCTCTGGGCCATTGTGCAGGAACGCGCAACATTAAGACCGAGCCACGCGTTATCATTTCGCGAGCGCGGTATCGCGTGGAAATAATTGAATCCGTCACGGGGCGCAAATGGAGCAAGACTGAAAACTGCTCGCCGCGTCGCGTCGCCGCGGGAACGTTGATTCCAACCGATGCTCGTCAATAATATCCGTGTCCTCGTCTGGCCCCTGCGTCGAACGTTCATTATGTGTCCATCGGCGGTCTGGCTGAACAGTTTCGTCGTCTCGATCGACTTTCGATCACCGGCTCGTCGTGGTTTCTGCCCGGTGCATCGATTTTCGATCGCTACGTTCCTCGTCTGCTCGACGAGAGCCTGTTCTCTCCCGCTTTCCCGCTTCCTTCTCTCTCTCTCTCTCTCTCTGCATCCCCGCATCTTAAAACGGAGACCTTAAAAATCCATTTCGCACGGGCCATTAGGCACACATGTTAACCAAACATCTCTTGCCTCCAAAGCAAACTACGGGTCGCGGGGCTTTTTCACGAAAAATCATCGGTTCCGTGTGTCTCGTTCACTTGGAAGCCCCGAGCGGAGGAAAACCGTGTTACGGGAAAAGTTTCGGGGGAAATGGGAAACCGCGCGTGCCCAACCCCCGCGTTATGCTCGCCCCTGTTGCCCGAGTCTACCCTGAAGGGGATGTTCGCGGCGGTGTTAACCCCTTTTCGCTCGTTCTCTTTGAATTAATATTGAATGATCGGTTCTGCGCTTTTTATTCTTTCTAAAAACAGGCTCGGTCATTTCACGGTCTCTTCGGAGCGGTTTGTTCTGCTATTACTTGTTAAATTTTAATTCTAGGTGGCCGAACTATTTGTAATTAATGTTTTGACTACGCCGTGGGTGTTTATGCAAAATAAAAATCGTCTGCTTTAATTATGTGCGACGGGAGTCATACAAAAATTTCGTTTCACCCTTCAACCCTGTTGGAATCCAACGATAATACATAGAAATAGGCTATGGTGCGTCTCCGGCCAGAGTCGCAGAGTTTTCTTTGCCTGGCCCAAGCATTTTTTACGACACCCCCACTTAAGGGAAGGGACCGGAGGTTTTCCACGGACGAACCAGCTCAGTCGTCATCCAATTCCAGTACGGTTAACATCACAGCTTTTTTCCACTACAGTGACTACAGCATTATTATTCTTTCACATCTAGAATCCACTATTGTAATCTTGTTTGCTTTAATAAATAAAGTATTTCTTGTTTTAAGCAAATAAAGTTTTCTCAACAAACCCCTTTCGAAAAATTAAAAAATGTGCAACACTAATTACTCTTTTAACTTCTTCGGATACTTGAATAGAAATTTTATTTGATACTTGAATAGAAATCTTGTTTTCTCTAATTGGTAAACAAAAATGAATCTGTATCGAAAACAGTTGTGCATTGCAGATGTAAATGCACAATAGGCAGGCTACAATTGAAAAGATTCAAAATCATTTAAACTAGAACGCGTAACAATTGTTCAACGATTGTTCATGTTTCCGTACTGTTATCCCGATTGTCCGTTACAACAACGCTTACGAATGATTTGCTTTTGTTCACCGCCGATCGAACAGCAATCCCCAGCCATTGAAGCACAGCGAAGATCGTGATTAAATGAAAACGTGTTGTTGGTTTGCAAACAACGATCGACGATACCATCAAAGTTATACTATTTTTACATTCATTTCGAAAAATGTGTCGAACAATTTGTAACATCGAATAGAAGAACCTTTGAGAATAGAAAATTTTAGAGAAGTGTCTTCCCTTTTTCGGAAATTGCGTTCTCCTTTGTCTCGTGTAGCGTTCGACAAATAATCGGCCTCCCCTATAGCGCGCTATAATGATATACCTCGGAGGAATATTTCTGTATATATATACATGTATACATATATATATATGTATATACAATGTATATCCACCTGCCTACATTCGTACAGAGCCACGGATAAAATTGTCTGGCGAAGTGGCTTACAAATATATTACAATAAGAACGCAATATTCCCGGCTGCGTCGCTGTATTGGCTATCCGTTGGAACCGTCTGATTTTCCCCTCCCGCGACACAAAGGGATTCCCCGTTTCTTCTCCGTATATCATACACTCGGGCTGAGCTGCCTGCACATCGAATACACTTTGTAGCAGCCAGAGGAAATATAATTTAGTCGATACACCCGGGCCTCTCTCTCTCTATCTTAGCGATAGTCGCAGTCGATGGGAGTAGGGGGTGGGGCGATGGAACTGCACGGCCGCGATTCGAAAACATTCGAGCAGCCACGTTCATCCAAATATACCGACGACTACAATACTCGGAATGGATGGATCAACGATGTGCACGGTGATTCTGACTGTTCATTGTCAGAGTGCGTCGTCTGTTAGCCAGGATCACTCTCCTGAACTCGAACGAAGTCAATTTGTTCGCAGTTAGGGTTCGGCTCTCACGTAGCGTTTCTCGGGACCGAGAAAAGTCTGCTCCGGTGGAAGGAAGATTTTTTTTGGCGGAAACATATAGTCTTATCGAGTCAACGACCATTGCCTCGCTGAAAATACCGGTTCTCGTTCGATCACCGAAGTTAAACGGCGTAGGACGGGGTCCGCACCTAGGATGGGTGACCGCTCGGTAAAAAGCCGGGAAGTGACCCTCTGGGTGCGTTTCACGTGTTGTTGACAAAATAGGTGGTTCGGAACCCACCTTAATAAAAAGTAGGTCCCGCTGAAATTGGAAATTAGGCGATAGTTGAGGATTGGTAAAGGGAGAGGCGGTGGAATGGATTTGAAACCCTGAGGGGACCAAATATCATTACATACATACATATAGTTTTATCGATATGCATGTTTCTTAGTGTTTTATAATGAGATACATGAAAATCCACTGTCTATGTTCGATCGTCTTTAGGGGTTGAAGAAATACATCCTCTTGATTTTAATAATTAGAAATTGTTGTCACTTCATTTTGCTATTTTACAGTTTCTACCGAATTTCATTGAACTATAAATTATTTTAATATTTATTATTTTATTCATTTAGAGGGTGATTCAGTGTACCACGTGACTCTAGATCCCCATACTTTAAGCCGAAAAGAGAAACTCACGAATGTTTGGTACTTCTATGTATAATAGTTTACTAGCGTTAAGCCTTGTTCTTACTGATTCGGCTTAGCCAGTCACAAGGAAAAGTCGTGTTACAAACTTGATGGCTTCGGCCACATGGCACGTGACGCCACGGGACAGTGCGACCATATGTCCAACCCTCTCGGCCGAAACCAAGTCGGTGTGCACAAGGCTTTAAAGGCTGAAAGCCGGTACATATGCTGCAGCTTTTAATGAAATTGACTGGGCAAACACGCGACCGCTTGCCACCCCGGCACTGCTTTCTTAAATACCACCCTTTAGCGAATAAACACGGAGAATGAACTTCCTGGAACAGTGATGTGGAAAATTGGGAAAAGAATACACTATTACATGCTTTCATCCGAGACGACTCTACGGAAACAATTGTCGAGGCTATAAAATGGATAAAAACTTGGATCGTTACTATGTTAGGGATAGCACCGCACCATGGTTCTCAAATAGAGGTCTGTCACGAAGATTTATCGTTACATTCAATCGATGTCGATCTGATCATTATCATTTGGCTGCATCCCTAGCACGCCTAAATATAGTAAATGATCCCAAAAGCGAATGCGGCAATGACACTCAGGACCTTAATCATATTGTCTGGCAATGTATCTTGTTTGAAGCACAGAGAGATGATCTTATGAACAGGTTGAGCAAACTCAAATTGTTCCCACCCTTAGATTGTTACTTTGTGGACCGAATGTTCAGGCATGTCATCTTATCTTTAAGTTCTTCAAACAATGTAATTTAAAGATTTAATGTTGTGCACTTAATGCGTTAGATTCTACTGTACCAACACTACTAATGTATAAATAGGTTCATTCTAATGTATAGCTTTATAACCCCCTATGGGGAGTTCCATCTAAGCATTCAATAAAAAAAAAAAAGTAATGTAAAATAAACACTTTTAGTGCTCCGTGATTCTAGTGTTAACTGAACTAATTTTTTTGATGAGTTGCCTATCTTTTCGAAAAGTTGCGATAGTTTAACTCTTTAAGGCAGAGCCAGTGCATCGTTGCAGGGGGTCGCATCCCCGCAGATCTGAGTCAATATTGTCCCCAGAGGCCCTTTTCCACAGGGGACACTTCGACGAGGCCGATTGTTTGCTCTCGGAATTTTAAAAGCATTAGCGGGCTTGGCAAACAGGCTAGCTTGAAAAGTAGAACGAAAAATAGAACGGTCACAGGGATCACGTCAGATCGGCTCGGTGTGCGGCGCGCGGCGTGCGGAGAAGCGTAAGGTGTCAATCAACCGTGCCCGGAGAAGTCAAATATTTATCCAGGCAATTATTACGGTGACACGCGAGTCGACGAAACCCTGGAGACCCAATATCGCTCACCCTTCGTCGAATACAATTTATTCTAACGTATAATTTTCCTAATTACATGAGCTGCACGCACGGTTGCGTTGCTACACTTGCTCCGCAAGTGGAAAGAGAAATAAAGAGAAAAAACGAATCGATTTTGCTCATGGGATACTGGTTTCGACGCCATGGTGGTCTGAAAGTGTAAAACTAGTTTTTGTTGATCGTCTGTTTCTGATCCACTGATCGCTATAATTCATTTTATAAAATTATTCAACCATTTGCTATGCCTCACCAGCATCCATAAATGTCCCAAAATCTTAAAAGCGAACAAATCGATTTCACTCATGGTATATTCGTGTCGTTGCCGCACCGGTCTAAATTTATAAAACAAGTTTTTCTTCATCTATCTCGGATCTATCCATTAGCATAATTCATCTTATGAAACTATTAAAACATCTGCTATCTTCGCAGCATCCATAAACGTCTAGAAATATGAAAATCTTGTACGGAGGCACGTATGTAGTAGCAACAAACATATTGACTTAACAGATGTTACTATAAATTGTATTTTATAAAATCCTGCAACTTGTAAAAGTGCGTCGCGCGTATAAAATAATTCTCACAAGTTTCTAGATAATAGTTACCGCATCGTTGACGCTTTTTGCGCACGCGCAACGGTATCGGCAAGGGGTGAAAGAAGAAAAAAGTTTCCCTGGCCCATCGCCCGCTACTTTGCCTCAATTAATATGCGCTAACGTTGTTAATTAATGCCGAGTACCCGCGTTACACGGGCGACCGGTAGGCGCGCACGGAGGAGTCCTCTCTCGTCGATTTGTCTCGCATTCGAACCGAGCGAGTTTCAACCCCCTGGTATCCCTCGTCGCATCTTAACTTCGACATCAGAGGCCAGACCAACCCCCTCTCCACTGCCACGATATTATCTGCAAGGAGAGTGCTCGAGAATATTATACGTGCGTGGTGTACACACCCCCGGTAGGTATCGAGGGCCTAGCTACTTTAACCGTACTCGAGTCAGCCTGGATAGTGGGGAGAGGGGGTGCGCGAGGGGGTGGTGACAGTGTCTACAGAGGAAGCGTCCCGCCCAACTGTCCTCAGTGTCGACTACTGCTAATCGAATTATCGATCCCTGTCCCGGACGCGCCGCTCGAACAGAATATTAGATTTTCGAGGAATTTCAATGCGGCACGCGGACTCGCCGCGAGGCTTCTTTCATACGGCCTGCTTTGTTCCCCGTCTCGTGTTAACTGATTCGATCTCAACGATGCTCGCCCACTCTCACCCCTCACCTTCCGCCTCGGAGCCCAACCCCATCGTCTTCGGCCTTTGAACAGCGCCAACGGTGCTGCAGGCATCGAGATAATTAGCTAGGAAATATCTTAGAACGAACGTCGAGATAATTGAGATGCTAAATGACTCTTCGGGGGACATAAAAAATGTTCGAGGTTAAGGGTCCGCAGGCCGAACTTTGCGGCCGTTGTGCTCGGCCCGTTTGCTAACCTAATTTTCTGACCTTAACATATTGCCCGCCGACGAAAAAGTCTGTGTCGAAAGTGACACGGTGTTAACCCATTGCCTCTGAGATTCGTGGTTTCCTTCCATTACGTAATTTCTATGTTTAGTAAATGCTGTGAGAAGATTACGGACAATATATGGATAAAACAGTGTCGAGTCGATGTTACAAAAATAATGTGGCTTTGGGAACAAACATGTCGCGGAGAGCAAAAACTACTTTCCTTTAGGAAATACGCAACGGCGCGCGGGCGCAGCGCACTAAATAATGTAGTTCGGACTCCTATCATCGTTTTCCGGGGTTAGGAGTCCGCGGACCAATATTTCGCGCGGGACAGGTACCCGCGAAAATTATATTCGCCGTAGTCGAGCGGGGAGGGGGTTTCGCGCGACAGGTAGTGGAAGTGGGCCGCGCGAAATTTAATTCAGCAAACGGCGTGGACGGATTCGCGGTGGACGCCGCCCAGACATTCTATTTCCAGGTGTTCGCAGGTAGTGATAAATCGCGGAAACGTATCCGGGGCCACTTACGAGCAAGCAGGCAGCATGTATATGAGACGTCACGTGTGTACGGGTTGGTTCGAGGCACGTTGCTTGGGCAAGTAGAAAAGAAGAAAAACGAACCTCTCTCTCTCTCTCTTCTCGACCGGAGTTACGTGCGCGTATCCATGTGCAAAAGAACGAAAAAAAAGGAGAGAGCGACGAGAGGGTTGAAGAAGGGGTGGCGAGTAGAGGGGGAGGAAGGAAAATGTCGAGGAAAAATTCCAATATGCCTCGCAACTCGAACGGCTGCGCATAGAATGTGTTCGAGTCCTTGATTGTGCTTCGAAAGCATATTTTTCTCGTACTTCCGATATTGCAGCGGCGAGTCCCTCTCTTTGTAACTGGCTGCGCCATTCGGTCCCGTAGCGTTTCTACTTCTACTTGCTCTTCTTCTTCGGGAAGGCCAAAGTAGCGCATCCGCTTACCGCGACGTGTATTTTCGGCGACGGGTACCGGCGCGGCTGCTGAAAAAATTCTCTGGGGGGAATATGTTATCTTGACGACAAGCTGCGGTGGAAGCTATGCCATCCTGTAAGCAGCAACGATGATATCCTTTCGGGGATGGGGACCATCAAGCATGGCTGCAGCGTCGAGAAAGATTACATTCTGCACGTTGTCCTTTTTTTGCAAGCTTGATTAACATTCAGGCAGTTCGTATTTTATAATAATAATAATAAGATTCAGTTTATTGAGATTTTATAGGATTTTTATAACGCGAATCGTAAAAGAAAAAATTCGAAGTCGGTAGTCCTAGTGGGTGAACACCCGTCGCGGCACACATTGTGCGTGAATGCTCTCGATCAAAACTTATGAGAAGTTGGTTGCTCGCAATATCTTGTCACCGATAAATCGTAGCACGCGACACTGAACCAGTCCCATCTGCTCGTGTTCCAGGTGATGCATCACTGCCGCGTCAAGTTTCTGGATCAACCGACGGCCGAATCGACGAACCTGTCTGCCCCTATAATGCCCGTTTAACGATTCCGTGGATCGTTGACTGTTCGAACGGTAGCCCGTTCGATAGTAAAGAAAGAAGAGCAACAAGAACGAAAGAAGGGAAGACGAGGATCGTTGGCAGCATCGGCATCGGCATCGGCATCGGCATCAGCCCCCAGCACCGTCAGTCCTAAGGAGCACGTGCGAGCGTGATCCTGTTGGACACGACCGGAAGACAGCAAGATTAACGATCCCGCGAGGCAGAACGTAGACGTGGAAGAAGAAAAAGGGTCCGACAGACAATTCGGCAACTGGTAAATGACTTTCGGTGTATCGTTCCCGGGGAACCGTACATCGTTCTCGAGGCTTTCGTACCCGGTCGGGTACGGTAGACACTAGGTTCCAGACCAGCGTCAAGATAAAGTCAGTGAGAGCGGTCGCCCAGGATGCGCAGGACCGGGTGGTGCCGTTAGTGGTGTCCAACAGCTCGCCGGAGGGGCCTGAAGCCGAAGAGGGGGGCCCTGTACACGGCCCCCGAAAGGGCCAGCTGGATGGTCTAGCTTCCGAGCGGCCATCGTCGTCGTCGTTCGTAGTCACGTCTCCGGTCTGCTCGGAGGGGGACGGGAACGGGAACGCGAACGTGAACGTGAACGGGAATCATCAGATCGGATCGTCGACGGAGGACCTCGGTGCCGCGTGTGGTCCAGGCCTCATCCAGGCAGAGGTGGATGCTGGACGAGTCTTGGTCGACGAGATCGAGGTGGACGAGTCGAGGAGAAGCTGTAGCGAGACGTTGAGGATCGAGTGCGGCGCGGCGTTGAACGAGGCTCCTGTCCTGGTGCATCATCACTGCCGTCATCAACACCAGCATCAGCACCAACACCAACACCAGCACCAGCACCAGCACCCGCAACATCAGCATCAGCCGCGACCGCAATCGGCGGCGATCGCGTTGGATCTGCAGCTGATAACCGACAGCTCGGAGGCCCGTTCGAAACGGCCGAGACGGACGTCGGCCGACGAGACGTGCGATCGAAGGGGACATTGTTTGGCGCACAGGCACCGGGTGCCGCCGGCTGGCGTTTCGAGACATCACGCGGACAGCACGCGGAGGAATCCCAATCGATCGTGCCGGGTTCATGGTCGAAGGCGGGACCGGTCGCGGGGTAAAGCCACGGAAAGACAGGTCCAGACCTCGACGGATTTGACGGCGAATGAGTTCGAGTGCTCAGTGATACGCCTGGAGCAGGACCCGATCTTAGAGCCGGTCCGGATCCTCGGTTGCCCGGCTGCCGAAGGGTTCGAGATATCCTCTTTCCTGGAGCCGCCGCCCAGCTACGTCTATTCGGACATCAACGTAGCCAGGATACCGAACAGAGAACCGCCGCGGTACAGCTTGTACGATCCGAACGGTATACAGCCGAAGAGCCGTGCGGGCAGCTTTGCGAAAATCCTCGAGGGATCGAACCGTGCCGTGAAGGACATTCACCGGAAGATGTTGGCGGTGGCACGTGCCATGACGCCCGCCTGGTCTCTACGTTTGCTCAGTGTCAGCTGCGGCTCCGTGCTATGCGCCTGGGGACTTCTGCTGATCTTGTCCGTGCTTGGCGGTAGCGCCTCCCATGGTACCGCCATCGGTGGCTTCGCCATCGGGAGTTTTCCGGGTACGATGGAGGACATGAACAGTGCCAGGTGCTCCTGGATGTGTACCTGCACCGAACAGGACATGGATTGCTCGCAGCGAGGACTCACGCAGATTCCTGGGGAACTCACCACCGTACAAAAACTGTAAGTCCGAAAATGCATGCGAAAATCTAGGTTACGCAATGAACAATAATGTATATCGTAGCAAGAGCCAATCGCTGTCACTATTAATGCGTATCATCCGTAATCTAATTACTATCAACCTCTTGAAATAGGTTCGGTGCGTTCCCCAACTATCAGCGAATGAGCCTATCGTGTTTGGAGTTCCGCATCAGTCGCTACCTCTTTTTTAAAAAATTCCCAATAATCGCCTTATATGCAGCGAGTCCCCTATCTTTAACGAATGCAACCGGGAGGGGAGGGGAATGCCTCGAAAGCGACGTAATAACTCGCTCGAATTCCCCGGATGACGTTTTTCAACGCTATCCCTCCCGGTCTGCATGGAAGTTCGACGAGCAGCCAACTGCTAACTAATGTCAGCCGCTTTTCGTTGCGGAGCGCAACGGATGTTGCAACTTCCGAGTGACTTGTCGAGAGAGTGCACCCCCCTCCTCTCGATTTCCGCGCGTTCCTGCGCTAATTAGCGGGACCTGTTTTTTTTTCTGCAAGCCTCGGCGAAGTCATTCGAGTCTGCGAGCTGGCTACGCGAGTCCGCCATACTGTCCTGGACAAAGGAAGTGCAACGACGGGCACCATTTTTTAATGAAACCTGGCGTGAAATGCAGCTGCCAATTTCCCCCAGGAAAACGGAGATACAAAATATTCAAAACGTCTGCTTCCCTGGTGAAATTTGTTGTCTCTCTGCTGCTAATACTCTATGAATTTCCTAGTTTCCTTCGGTATACGTTGGCTAATTTATTCCTATTTTTATAGCAATGGTTGTTTATGTGTGGTGGTTCGATCGAATATGTTAGAAATATTAAATTTGATTGGTAGACCGCGCGGTTTTTTATGCACAATAATTTATAAACAATATTTTGAATAATGATACAGCAATTTTTAGTGGTGACTCTGAGTCACGAATGGTAAGGGGCAAACCGTAAACGTGTCCCAGGAAACTGACATTTCCCAGAAAGTATCATTTTGCGCTTCGTGCGGAAATTACGTATTCCGTGTGTCGAGGTTTTCGTGTTTCTTTCGCGACGACGCGATGCGACGCGACGCGACGCGACAACGACACGAAGCAAAAGCAGTCGGCAATAATGTATTTCGAGGATTTAATTATTCGCGGGTATACCTTCGGCTGCCGACGGCATATTAATCGTATGCTAATCGATCGTCATTAATGGGTCCCCGTTACAAGCGGGTTTCGCCGCGCGCGGGTTCGAGCACACGCAAGAAAACGAAGACGACCCTTTGATAAATTGTTTTGCTCGTTTCGCGATCCTTTATCGGGAACGCGTTGCGTTGCGTCGCGTCGCGAGTAAAATTCTCGCGCATCGATATTCCCCCGTTTAATTTATTACCGTCGTCCCGACGGGAGTAATTACTCTTTAGTATTGAGGCGAGACAACTCACTGGGAAAGAGAACGCGTCTTCGAATCGATTCCCATTCGAGTGCCCCGTAACGACCAGTCACCTAACAGAGACTGTCTTTTAAGGTACAGCCTGGAATTATTATCGTAGAGAACGTTCATCTCCAGTCTTATGGTGTCCATTTTGCAGAAACTGAATTCTACGAATGTTGCTCGTTGCTTTCCAGGCGGACGCGACGTGAAATATTATGGGGCCCGTGTTGTCGAAAATAATTTATCGATTCTAGATCTTCTTCGGTTCGATGATTCAAGAGGATGCCATAGAAGTTCGTAGTCGACGAATCTCAACGAAGATTTATGATAGAAGTTGGTTGTGAAAGCGGTTGAAAAAGAATTGCTCGATTCAGGAAATTTTTAGTCGATACTCAGTTTTTATTGAAAATTTCGACATCTATTTTAAGTTGATCCATCTTAGAAAATAATTGTGAAGTAATTGTTCAGAAAGTGCAATCAAATGCATCGTAAGGAGTATCATGAAACAACTCGCCAAAAATTTGTTTAACCTTTCCGAGGAAGGTTCGAACAAATTTTTCCTCGTGAGACGCGACGACTTCAACCCACCGACGGTTTCCGCTATACCGCGTCGCATTTGACTCCGAGCCGAACTTCCAGCATCAACCGTAGGAAACGATCGATTCGCCGATCGCGTCATTACGCGTATTACGGCATAAACCGTGCTCGTATAGGACGGATCCATGCGAGCGTCTCCGCAGTATGAAAGTTTTGCGGGTGCGATCGGTTCGGTTCGCGAGCGTCGTTCGACTTCCGCGTTTAATAATTCCGCGACATTGTGGGGTAAAGTGTTTTCGCATCGCAAATTATGGACATTCGCGGGCCGGGATACTGTCCATCGCGATATCATCGATAAAACCGGGGTAACGACGGGGCCACGGGGTTCGCGGAGATACGATATCCTTGACGTTTTATTCCCGTCGGCCCGTTGTAACGCGTTTTATTGCGAACCGTTGCGTTTTTATTGCACCGAGGGCCACCCCAACCGACCCCCGCGCAGCTCCGAGGAAATGCAAAACTATTAAAGCCGGTTCTCCTCTCGGGCCAGGTCGCGGAAATATGCGAGCTGCTCGAGTGCTTAACGACCATCGTTCAATTCTCTTTCTACGCATCGACGTTCAACCCGAAGCAATTCCATTTAAATTACGCTTCTTCGACCCGCTCGGTATGATGCGGGGGACTGCGATCCGCTCGGAACACCGCCGAAGTGGGTCCTCGGTGTCCCGTAGAGGCGCAGACTCGCCGGATCGAATTCGTGTAGTCCAAAAGGCTGTATCATTTTTTTATTAGAATGGCTAAATTTTGTCGCATTTTTGGGGAATGGTTTGAAAAAATTGCACTTGGAGCAAGTCAGAAACTGACCCGCCGAGATTTCGCCGGGAACTCTGATGGCCCGTGTCACTACCAATCGATTCACCTACACCCGTGTATTACACGAGACTGTTTAGCTGTCCGCAGACCGCAGATTTAGATGGGGTTACGAAGAGGGAAATCTGGCCGGTCGAGTCCCTAATTATCTTGACATCGGGTTGCTACGGGCAAACAGGTAGAACAGTGATTCTCAACGGACCTAAACTTACTCTCTCGAACGGTCTAGCGTATACATATATCCAACCAATGTTCAAATGGTTCGCGTACCTTGATCACGAAACTGAGACGATATATTACGGCTGTGACTGCCAGGCGAAATAGACAGCCCGAAATTTCCAACAGCTTTGATTTCAGATTACCGTGAAACAAAATCGAAACTACCGACGAGCCACTCGAAAATTTCAAAGATTTCATTGGCTGTGGTAGGCGATCCAACCTTTTGAAAATATTTAACCAGCCTCTAGCTTTTTGGGATTTGAAACCAAGAATTATTCGCAAACATTGTCGGTGTCTTGATAAAACGTATTTTAGCGTAAGTTGCTCGAACCAACTGGTTTCTCCGGATGTCTCCGACATGCCCATCCATCTATCCGCTTTATCCGCGATCCACCCGCCGCGCGCCGCGCCGTTAGTCTCTTCGAAAAATCTTCCGATAACACAAACAGAGCATAACCCATCGGGATAATGCTGCGAGAAAAGTGCGGGAGCAAGCGGTACGGCAGGACCCGTTTATACGAAGGATCATCTGTAACAGAGACGTTGATGCGATTCACTGGTCTTGGTGGAGTGAGAGCAGCGACCTTGAGCAGTTTATTTTTCTCCGGTAGCATAAACGAACCTTTCCATCAATCACCGTCGCCTAAACATTTGTAGCTACTGGTCCCGTGGCGCACTCCAGTCTCCAAATAAACAGCGGATCGATTATCTCTGTTTTCCCCCGGACGAGCTTTCTCCGGATAAAGAAGAAACCCTTTAAGAGCGAGGGGACGCTTATGATTTTTCGATTAACGCTACGCAAACAGCCAACCGGCAAGGAAAACAATCGCTGTCGAGTGTTCGTGGGAAGCTCTTGATGTTTTCCCAAGAGGCCTTTGACGTCTGCGAGGCGTTGCGTCACGTCGTGTGCTCCGAAATCGACTTGGCATGCGACCGAGGTTCTTCAAATTGTTTCTTAAAGCCGTGCAATAGCATTGTACACCCGGTACACGCTCCATAACTAGACTTTAATTTAATTCTGATTTCTAATGATTCACTTGTATAAAGATTGTCTTAAATGGAAAAGAAGAAAAAGTTCTTCCAATCGGAAGTCGTAGATGTAGAACCAGAAAAATTAATTAATCAAACACAAAACTGAAAAGACAGAAGAAAATAAAAAAAAGAAGACATCTCGAAGATTTCCACGCACCTAACAGTGTCCCCCAAGTCTCCTAATCAACCTGGCCAATTACAAGTCTTTTCGACGCCATAATTATCCACCGAGGGTCAGAACTGATCCACAAAGAGTCTCAGAGAAGATCGATGCCTCTCTGTAACTCGATTTTTCCAGAAATTTCGTGCCTCTCGTTAGAAATCCGCGAGCAGAGATGCTCAACCTCGGAGAACCCTCCTTCCAGATGCCAGACGTCGCGCGAGGACTTAATAAAATTCGTCAGGCGATAAGCAAGCTAATGATCCAAATTAATCCGATTTTCCTGGCTCAAAGAGGCAACGAGAGACGCGCAGCTCGATTATCCCTGGAACGAGAGACAGACGGAGGCTCTGTTTCGCGACGGTATGGCGTCGTATCTTGTCCTCACCCTTTGCCGATCCTCTCTCTCTCTCTCTCTCTCTCCTCTCTCTCCGCCTCTGCCCGTTCCACGGTTCCCGAATTGTAATTAAATTTTTTCGTCGCGATGTTCCGTGCCTGGCGACGCGTGAAATCGAGGAGCACACGCACCCCCATTCGGATTCCTCGGGTGCAATGCGGTAGCCCGCATAGTTGCCCGGCTGCCGTGAAACTGTCACCGCGGCTGGACCTCAGGACGAAAGCTGCGGAAAAGCGACGACCAGCCGCGGGAATCCTCCCTTTTTCTCTTGCAACAATTGTTTCGTTCGATTTCCACTCTCTCCTTTTCGGTTCTTCCGTTATCGTTTCATCGAAGATCGGTCCGCGACAACCCCCTGTTGAATCGCTCGGTGAAAATGCATATTGATTTATTGAGCAGACTGCAAATTTTATGGAAAAGCGTATGGACAATGTTGAGAGAATGAATAATTCCTGAGTATTGGTATGAATGAATGGGGATATTTAGTTGGTATGCACGAATGGATGTATAAGGTTGGTATGAGTGAGTATATATGTTAGGTTGGTATGAGAGAACGGATTTGAATGAGTGAGCGCTACTCAAATGTTTTTTAATAAAGTCGTCGAGAGATCAGTTTTAGTAGAGACAATAGCAGAGTGTGCACGTGGTTATTCAAACTTGTAATAGTCTTCTTTTTATAATAATACAGTCTTTTATTCTGTTATATATCTATTCAATTCGGTTTGTTTGGGGGAGAAAAGTGTTCGGTATAACAAGCCTGTTCTTAATACGCAATTAAAGTAGAAACACAGGCAACCCTGATAAACCAAATTTACAACAGACAATGACACAGCTGAATACCTTCATTCTCTTCTATAAATTTTTACGTTTAAGAGGTTAATCATTGTTGCGATTAATAATCGAAAACGAGAAACGATCCATCGTACGCGAAAATTCGCTAAAAATTGTAAGGCACGAGATTTCAGTCAGCATCATTTTCCGTCGGATTTCATCTGCGTTTCCCTGACAAAGGAAAGAAAAACAGTTGGCGGGAAACACCGCGCCGTGCCGCGCCGCGTCGTTCGGGAAGAAGTCTCGAAGTCGTTGAGCGGGGGTTACGAAGCAGCCATTCAGCGGTTTTCATCTCGCTGTTATTTTCCTCGGCCATGCATAATACTCGGGGTATGGTACGGCATGGTATACGGTATCCGGTTGGACGGGAGATGCTGCATTTTGCTGCCGCAGAACGGAGAAACGCTCGGCTAACCGCAAATATTTTACGCCACCTTCGGGCGAGTCTCACGTAGCTTCGTTTAGGTGTACGTAGCCGCGAAACGCTATGGTTGTGTCCCTGGACCTGGCACGCTTCCTCGAGCCGAGCCAGACATCGGATTCCGAGCACGTATCCCGCTCCAACCTGCAAAGGATACTTCTAATCGAGTCCAGAAACCGTGTTACCTCGAGACTTCCCGCGAGAGAGCTTCCACGTCCGCTCGCGATCAAACCCGAGACCGACCGTCTTAAAGATTTCCTCTCGTATCGAGCGCCGATTGCTGCTCGGATTATACAAGTACGCCGCAATGGCTCCAGAAACCGCTATCCGCCGGATAGTCGTCTGCACTAACCGTTTTTTACCCTACCGGCTACCTATTTCCCTTGCCAGACGATCTCGGCCACCGTAATCGTCGTTTCGGCTGAACATCAAACGCGCCACCGCTTGCTTTTAGAGAAGGTTTCGTATTTTCTGTATTTTACAAATGAAAATTTTTCTTTCAATTGTAACTCCAGTCGTACAGAACGTGTGCGTTACAGTCGATCGAGTAATTTGATTTTTTCACAAAAAACTGATAATAAGTACTTTCCACAGTACTCATTACTTCATGCTTGGTACCGGAGGATTCATTATTTCATTCGTAACATGTTTTCTTAGTGTTTCGTACTTGGCCCCGCAACATTTTCTACTCTATTCGAGAGACTCGACGTTTAATCTCTAAATAATGAGACGGTCCCCTCGAGACGCTATAAAACTCGAGGAGAAATGGAACTTTGCCGTGTTCGTTTGTTTTAAAGTCTTTGCCGACATCGTCACAATTATATTCGGCTAAATTATCGACGAATATTAATCCACCATCAATCATGATCTAGTTCTGTAGCAATTCCTTCAACCAAATTCGCTTCTATTCAGAAGACATCCAGAAGAGAAGATTAGATGTTAAAAGCTGTCTTTAAACTTTCCATGTTTTATTAATTTTCTGTTTTCCACTCGTTTCGCTTACCGTAATAACACTGTAAATTACGCTTACTGTAATGCATCAAAATGTTGCTAAAGCTCGGATTGAATAAATATCGCGAGACATCGAACAGTTCGATCACTTTCCTCGTGTTCATTCTAATCAGATCGGAATGACAACTCGGGAATGCATCGGAGCGTGTAAACTATACGACTTTCTAATTTTACAACACAGCTGTAGGAAGGTGAAATTGATCCAAATGTTGAAAACTTCGATCGCGGAACGAGCCTCTGTATCGTTCTGAGTCGTTCGGGCCCTGTCACGTCCTCTCAACGCTGTAATTAATCCGCCGATCTATAATTAAGTCTATGATAAACGGAGTGTCTGAACGATGATTAGCATTATTATTTATAATAACACGGCGAGCTGTCGTGCGTAACGCGCTTCCCGAGCACACGCAGCCAGCCTCCGGACAATTAATCATCGCTCGAGCAACAATTACGCCCGATTATATAGCGCGGACCGATCGAGATGTATTGTAATTAGCATCGTTGGTCCGAGCTGGTGTTCGCTTATAGTACACTCGAGAAGCTAGTCTCGATATCTGTCGAAGTCGAGGCTCCGCGTACACTGTGAATCCTCGATATATCGTTTGCTGTATAACCATAATTAAAATTCTGCATTATTTACGTGTTTACCGGCTAGCAGCCGATTGTGTATGCGTTGTCACAATATATCGTGATTATGCATAAATTTCTGGTATTTATTCACCATTGAATCACCTGTTCCGAAAAGGAGATAAATTCGAACGGCATAAATCAATCGTTTTACTGGAAAAAAATCGTTAACTTGAAAGCACAATTATTTTTTTGAATGATCGCACTGTTTATAGATTTTTATTTTCATTTATTTGCGATCTATTGAAACTTCTTTTCATCAACACATTTAAGTTAAATAATAACCTAGAATTGTTAACTTTTCTGCAGGTTTCTTTTTTAGAACGTTCTCGTAGCGTTTCTAGATTTTTTAACATACACCTCTAAAAAATTTTTTAATCGACACTAAAATTAGTCCGCAAGTTTCTCCGATATATTACGTATTGGAGTTTCTGTTAAAATATTCATCGCTGATATTACGAGCCCGTAAATAAATATGGCTATACGGTGGACGATTCCGCGCGCCTAATTGTGTAATATTGATTGCCCGTCTAGCTAAAGGTAAATAATTTCTCGACGTCTAGTGTGCAAGTTATTCATGACTCGATATAATGCTGATTCAAACGATCTCTATTTCCGAACCGTTTCGATCTGCCGCAATAATCAAGCACACAGGAATCAATTAAAATTAAGTGGTCGCTAAATAGGATGATTAGACTGTCTCTAGTTTCGTGATAATTTAATAAGCATTTTTCACAATTGGTTTTTAGTACGCCAATGAAAAATCGAAGTTTCTCAACATAGAAAAAGAATTGAAAAACCTGGCTTGGAAAAAAAATATTAACGTAGAAAATATGGATATTTTTGAACGATCGCAGCGTCCGGATAATTGACGACAATTGTTATAAATTGATACGAACTGAAGCATTCAAGAAGATACAAAAAATTAATTGAAATCCACTGTATTAGAACATCATAAAAATTTGCTTGCCGTCTCTGTCGAAGCTACTATGATAGCACAACGTTTCTATCTAAGCGAAACCACGCATTATCTTTTTGTATCGAGGAAGATCGACCGAAATCTCGTCGACGTCGCGCTTTTCGCGAAGAAACCTCTGCCGGGCAGCAAGTGTTTCGCCGATTTCGTGTTTTCTCGCTCTTTCTCTCTCTCTCTCTCTCTTTTTCTCTCTCTCTTCCTTCCTCTCGGTTCGGACGAGCGTTTCCGTCAGTTTTCTTTTATTGTTGTCTGTTTGGAGCATACCTACGAGTGCGCTTTCATCGGAGAGGGCCGGCGGGGCGAAAGTTCCATTAGACGGTTGCGCAGCTTCCATCGGAATTCAGGGAAGGGTGTCGATATGTCTGGCCGGCACGATTTTCTACCTGAGGTCTGTCCGGTCCATTCTGATGGTGAAATTAATGGTTTTTTCCGGGACGCGGTGGTGTGCAGGTCAAACAAAGCATTATCGAGCGGGGGAGGGTCCGGGAAGGCTGGATCCGTTGCATTTTTTCACGTTGCCCGATTTAAAACTCCTCGAATTTCTCTGGGATATTGTACCGGCGGCGTTCGCTGGTTCGACCAAAAAAAAAGATCGTCACGGCCTGTTCCAATCGTTTCTTGTTTTTTTCTTCTACATTTTTCTTCCCGTTTTACCTCGGCCCGATCGACTATTTCACCGTGCAAGCTTCATTATCTCGTGATTTATTGTTTATTCACTGTCTGTCGTAACGCGGTCAAAGTACGCGCGTCCCGATTGATTTTTAATTATTTTTACGTCATTCGACAGTTTCCGAGAATCGTCGATGGAGCGTGCTACTTTTATCTCTCCTCGTAACTATGTTATAAATCATTGTGGGCTGCTCATTCTTATTGTTCTATCGGTAAGAAGGAGCAATACTGTCGCGGTTAGTAAAAATTGTAGAGACGTATACAAAGATCGTATTCGCGGACAGTCGGTCAGGTGGTTTTTTGCACGCGGAATTAATGGATCCGTAGGGGCACGTGACAATCGGCCATTCGGGCAAAGAAATTAGTCTGAAAAGAAGTGGCAGGATTTCTTCTGTGGGCCTCCCTTTTACGGATTCCAGCATAATGAACTCCCGCGGCGCGCATCCTGCGCAGAGAGGAGGCTCGCTCTGCTCTCGTGTTCGGCATCCGCAGAGATCGCGGTGTTTTTTCGTGGCATTTGCACGACGGAATTAATTAGCAACGGTCGCCAGGTAGGTTTGGACGCGTGGCACGTGACCGTGCATCGGTCACCGACCATTTCCGAAATTCGCGCGACCGCGGGGGACACGGTTTTATTCGGACGGTTTACACGTGTCTTTTTATGCGGGGACACGTTTTAAAATTCCGCCGGTGGTCCCCTTTTTATCTGGCCGTTTCATCGCCGGGCCAAAACCCGCCCCTCCACCCCTTTTGCCTCCATCCCCACCTCCCCCTCCTCGACCGGTCTCATGACGCTTCGGTAATATCAAATTTATTCGTTCGGTCGATCGTCGTCGTGCAGAACGCGCTCGGTTAGGGATTAACCCTCCGGGAACGGAAACATTAAATTTTAAAATGCCCGCTTGGAATTCACTGTACGAGATTCGTACGTCGGAATTATTTATGTTTCGACTGGACCATTGAACTTTCAAATATTGGCTGAGTCACGCAATTGCGAGTCTCTGTTTCATTCGGCGGTCTCTGCTTGCTTGGTTGCTTGGTTGCTGGCTTGTTTGTTTGTGACTGTCTGTCGAATACGGGGCTGGAGAACGAGAATTGTCCGAGGGAAAAAGTGCACGGTAAAACTGTGACCATTCTCCACTAGATTCACTCGTTTCGTAAATTCTACGCGCGCACGTTTGTGTGCTCTCTTTCTCTCTCTCTCTCTTTCTCTCTCTCTCTCTCTCTCTAGGTGGCATAGCGATATTTTCTTTTTTCATTGTTGGATTGTTCGAATAGTGCTACACAAAGGACCGACTTTCTGATACGCGGAATATCGAGACAGGGTTGCTGGGATGCTGGATAACGTCGAAAGTTCGGACAACTTGGACTCGAGACTTGTTGTTGCGTTTTGTCAAAATTGCGAGATGCTAGTGTTCTGTTCGTTTCCTATTGATGTTAATCCATTGCCTTACAATTTAATTTGAGAGCTTCAGAGAAAACGCACAATGACGCATTTGATTAGACATCGACGGAAAATAAAATGATTTGTTACTGTATGAAAGTTGGAGAAATAATCAAATTCGTCGTTCTACCATTTCCCGCAGTCGCCAACAGTTTTGGCAATTGCCGATCGATGGAAGTGACTCACTCCGTACACTCCACCGTAGCTGGTTCCAGCGGCAAACTAATTCGAGGGCCGAGCCACGGTCATGCGATATACGTATGCTTTTCTTTTCGGAAGTGTCCCGTAAAAAATTCAGAAGTCGGCGGTCGGTGGACTGGTGTATACATCGTTTTATTTCTTGGAGGGCTGAAGATCCGCCCACCTTTCGACGATCGCGGAGAAGGGTGAACGTTAATGGCCCATCGAGCGGTTTGGATCCTGTCTCTGCTGGATCGAAGAAGTCGCAGTTCCGTTGCGAAATCGTCGGCATAAATCGGAATTAGGGTTGGGGTATCGTCGCACGGTCGATTTAGCCAGAGGGACGTCGATCCGTGAGCATAAGGGCGCTGCCGCTGTCAACGGACAAATCTCCGTTTAGCGGGTCCATTGTCGGAGGATTATGCGCGGCCATGGAGATTTCGGGGGCCTCCTTCGGGAACCTGGTTTCTGGATCGTCAGATTTCGGGTTTTCAATTGCTACGAAGAGAGAGAGAGAGAGAGAGAGAGAGAGAGAAAGAACAGGACCTGTTGAAGGGTGGCTGGGACGGTTAGAACGGGCACATTTTACGAGATTATCGGCGGGGGCTAATCCCAGCGAACGTTAACGACTGCCGAAGTATTCCCTCGGAAAATGTTTCCGCTCAATTACCCGTCGGTCCCGTTAAATTTCGAGCATTCGTGTTATCGTTCCACGGAACGAGGCCGGGGGAAAATCCTCGTGGATCGCGAGACCGCGCGCTCGCACTTATACGGCCGCGTAAATGTTTCGATTAAGAGCCGCTCGATCATTCCCCTCACCTTTTTAAGCATTCGAGGTCGGCCCGTTATGGCCGAGCCAATGCCCGCCCTGCCAGATAGCGATCGGCCTTTGACAAAGAGCTTTTTCGAGACTACACCGACTCCGCCTTTCAGCCAAATTGCTAGGAGATCGTGCTAAACGGTCTTGATGATCGGTTTGCTTAGGATTTTCTGGAAGAGAGGCGACGTATTCTCTCGGCGACGGCATCCCGTGTGAGAAATGGAACCTCTTCTTTTGTTGAAATAAAAAAGATAACGACAAAGATGGAGACACGACAGGATCAGCGACGATCAGCTATCGGTCCGACGGCGTTCCCGTCGGAAATAGATCGTCATTCCCGCTTTGATCGCGACGTTCCCACTCCTAGTTCATGTTCCGACTGTCTCCGCAAGGAACATCCTGGAATCCGGCGCGAGTTGACGTTCCTCGGGGACGTAAATAACGGTAAAAGGGGTCCGGGGCGCCGGTAGGATGATGTAGAACATCGCGGTTTTCACCGCGGAACGCCCCTGGACTTTCGGATCGTGTCCTCCAACCCCGGGGGGCGCGACTTCGCGTCATGAATCACACGCCGCATGCAAATGAAAAGGCGAGATGCGGGGGTGGACATGACTCTCGAAAGATTCTAAGTGCCCATCGCGCCGCGCCGCGCCGGAGGGGTACGAGAAAGGAGAACGTTACATCAAGAGGGCCAAAGACGGGAAAGAGGTTGGATATCATCTCCTGTGGGATAAGAAGTCCGAAAATGTTGGTTGGCGACTGAAATTTATTGCTTCGTTGCGTTGGGTGTGCGCGAAGACGTTCCTCTTGGTTCTTGGCGAAAGGATGTTGCCAGGTATGGTTTCTATCATTGTCGGAATCCATTGACGATCAATCGAATCAACGCGAAAGCTTTGAGAACCCGAGACGCGAGGATCGCTATAAATTTTCTTGGTCGGGAATGGTATAAAGAGATACGGCATTCAACTTGTGTAGCAGAACAGCGCGTGCTGCAGATCAGGCGCGAGACATGCTTGAGTTTCCACCGTGTTTCGCGTAGATAAGGACGACTATGCGGTAGTACAACACAAAGTCCAGTTAATATTTGACTCGTCCAACAGTTTCCAAGGTCCGCTTTCGCGTTCCAACGAGCAAGAAGCCCGCGAAAGGAGAATGAAGCGCGCGGTAACACAGTGGCCGGGGTAGACGTTTCCATCTATTTTCCTAGCGGTTTTCGGGCGCCCGAACCCCCTCGACGTCTTGGTTCCAGCAGCCGGGCTATTTAAATGATTTTTTCCCGACGCGACGGCATGTCCGGCGCCATTAACATTTATATTGCCTCGCTTCCCGTTTCCTACCGCCGCGCCGCGCTCTACATTTTTTGGACAATGGGGACCGCCCGTCGAGAGCGGCGCGAGATTCCACGCTCCAAAGGGCCCGCACAGGCTTTTGTTACTCGCGCGCGAGAATCATGCGACCTACCTTGACACCACACCTGGGGGTCACCGTGTGAATTCGCAACCAGCGACGCGACGGATCGCACGACTACTACATACTCCTTGCACAGCCATCACCGATTCACCTCCAGGATTCGAATCGATCGCGCGACACACTCGATTACGTCCTCGTTTTCGATTCGCACCTACCTCTCGACCTTTCCCGGTCCTGTTTTTCCAAAGACTAATGGCTGCTCTTGTTCGATTCGAAACTGCAGTTCGGTTTACCTGAACCTATCAATTGGACACCTTTCTGGTCTCCGGTTGCTGGACTCTTCGGGGTCCCATGGGAGTTCTAGGGGATTGGGAAGGTTGTGGGAAATGGTCTGCTGTTGTTGCGTGTCGAAGCGAGGGTAGGTTTTCTGTTTTATGCCTGCGAGGGAAGTTTTGGTTTCTAATCGTTTTCGTCGTTTTAATCGTAAGTGGAAATTGAATATTTGTTGGTAGATTGTAGATATTTATGTAAAATTAAATTTTTATTTGTCCGATTAATAATTTTAATATGTTATAAATAATAATGCTCACTGTTAGTAAATTGCGCCTACCCATTTTTGCCATAAATGCATAAAATCCACTGTGACGTGTTTCGAGGTGACTGACACGATACTATGTGTGCCAAGGAATTATAAGGGGCCGACGGATAAGCTGACTCCGGTTGCATTAACAAATATACAGGGAGGAACGACTGGACAAAGGTGTTTACTCGGCATCTGGCGCAAACCTAACGTTCAGATCTGACCCAGATCAAGTTAGCGTCACTATTTGAGGAAAATCAGGCCTAAATCTGTCCAATGGGAAGTCGAAACACCAGATTTCAAGCATGATTCACCTTCAGCTCCCGCGAAATAGGATTTCAAAGACGAAAACTTGACTCTTTTAAGAAGTTCTTTTAAGATGTTTTTCTCAGCTAAATGGATTATCCGAACCCCTAAGCTTACCTGTGGGCCTGATCCAAGCCTAAGCTGAGTTCAATACATGCCCAGATTTAGATTAAACCTAATCTACGCAACACACTCGCTACCCAAGAAGCCTACTACTTCTTAAATTACCGTCATTCGTTCGCTAAAAAAAATTCATTTTCTGTTTTAGATTTACTTTTACACGTAAAATCACTTTGTGCACGATTGTGTTTCGTCCTTCCCACCGCATCCTGTATACTTAGCTAAATCACAGTCTCATCAGAAACTACATTATAATTTACTTACCGGTGCAGGCAAACTCGTTTTGCGTAATCTCGTAGTCGGAAGACAGCTGCGCGGGATAGTGACCGTGAAAGTCAGAAGCTTATATTAAAAATGGAGTCGGGGCCTTGAAGACAGGCCCATTCGACAATGTTCAACATTCTTCCTATTGTAATAACACCAACAACAAAATTACGGAATGTCGATACAAACTGTATCCTTGGTAAAAATTATAATAGACATTTTAATTCTTAAACTAGTTAATTGATTACCACGAATTGCTACGTAGGAGTGAGAAATTGATCACCGAAGTTTTCGCGAGTATCGAGGCACCGGCGCATTGCTGAAAACGTTCCTCCATACGAGTAAGAGTAAGCAACGTCTCTCGAGACGACGATCGAAGGCGAGGATTGGCGCTTTAAGATTTCATCGTTGAACGATCACGAAGGGAGTAAGGGAGGCGATATTTCTAGGGGAGGGAGACGTGCCCGATTCGCTGTCGCTTATTTTTCACGGCCGGGAATCTGGCGAGCGATGATGCGCGGGTGTTGAGCGCGAATAAGATTTATGTGGGCACCGGCCAGAAAGAAAATAAGTGGACAAGCGGGGCGACGAGATATTAGAGGATCGAACCGGATGACAGCCAGGACAAGGGAGGACGCCGAGTGAAAGAGAAGTGGGCCGGCCGAAAGACGAGCAAACAAAACGCCACGCGTATATCTTTGGCGTCTGTCAAAACAACCGACGACGTAGCCGAAGCAACGGTGCTCCCTCGGATTCGACCATCAACGGAGTTTTCTCTCGCGTCTCGCTCTGACAAACGCGCAAAACCGATCGGCCTCGCGAGACGTCCGAAAACGATCCCGGAATCGCGCATTCCTCGAAAGAATCGCGTGCCACTTAAATTCTTTGCCGCGAATCTCGACTCCCGCAAACATTTATGCAAAGTATTTGCATCCGTTCTCCGCGATTATTAGACTGCGGCACTTTATGCAAATTTTGCTGTATCTAATTTTTATGCGGGAATTCCAGGAAACGGATAGAGAAGAAGGGTCAGGTGGAATTTAATTTTCTGGACGGCACGAGGTGGATCAAAAAGAAAGTGGAGGCATGTTGTGTTCCGTTTATGCATTATGTCTACACGGAGACGTAAAAATCCACGTGAACTTAGATTTTATGTATATTCATTCGTTTATTAGATAATATTACAGAGGTTGTGTGATTTTGCGCACAAAAAAATAATAAAATGATTAGCCTCTATGTGGGTGATAACTTTCTCAGCACACTTTGCAAAGATTGACACCAAACGTTATTCTTTTTAAAAAAGTCTCTAATACAGCGACGAACGTAATTGTACCTTGTGTCTTATAGAATTTCCCACAGCCGTTTAATAAACGGCCGAACTCCCATAATCACACGTCGACGACTGCAATTACTAGCGACAGCAGATAGATCGCTGGGAGCAAGTTAATCTTCGAATTGGGAAATAGAGACTTCTGTCCCGGCAACGATAATTCGACAGCGTTTCCCGTGGCGAAAGGAGAAACTCTCGGTGATTATCAATTCAACACGCATTACCATAATTACAACCGCGATTTGATAGACCGCCGCGCCGCGCCGGACGTCGTCATTATCGAACTCTTCCCCCCTCCGTTACTTCAACGATTCTATCCGTGGTTCTTTGATCGAGCCGCTGGCCGATTAATTAACCGGACCAACGGCTCGTTCTTTGTGCCGCGGACTTTCGGGCCACCGAAAATTTGATTAATTCCGAGCTCGGAGGCGGAATCGTACGCGTTTTCGCGGACTTTCGAAACGCCTCGACAAAAGATCGATCGATCAGAGTGGCTTTCACGGTGGGTTCGTGGAGGACTCTTCTGGAATTTGTTCTCGTGAGCCTGGATTAAGTTATGACAGTCTTCCTCCTTGGGTCCTCCCCTTCGGCTTTTCTTTTTTTCCTCGTCGCAGTGATACGCAAGGGTAGAAATTCACTTCCGGGAGCTGTATCAGCACCGATCCCGTCGACATTGTTTCGAAATAGAGCGGGGGTCGGTAAGAACACGACGGCCGAAACAATTAGGAGATCGCCTTTATGGACTGCTCCGAGGGACTAAGCAAATATCGGGGATGAACGGGAACGGAGAACTTAAGGGATGAAGGGAGGAGCTGTGCTTAAAGCTAGGGCTCTTCGACGCGCTTCTTTTTTAGAGGGCAAATAGGGAGAAAGAAGTAGTGAAAAGAGGAGAGTCGAATTTCTGGCGCAGTTTGATTTGTGTAGCGTTTCTTCTGGAGCTCTTCAACAGAGTTTGTCAAAGTTGAGGTTAGAAGCTGATTTCTCAGCCATCAATGTTTAACAATTGTGAAAAATTATGAGAAGACAAAAATGATAATGTAAATGCTATTTTTCAGCCATCAATGTTTAACAATTGTGACTGTTGGAACGCGAGTATTCACGCGTTATAATCGCGACATCTCTGTACATTTTGAAGAAGCTATTTGGTTTGCGTGGTTGCGATTATGATGGCGCTCGACCCTTGTGTGTGTGTGTGTATGTATGATTACCGACGTACGCGTGTCGCCGCATTGCGAGGCTCCTTCTTCTGAATCCGAACTTCGAGTGAACAGCACGTGTACTTTTGTTATATCGCAATCATTAAAATTACAACAGTGACAAATTATGAGAAGACAAAAATGATAATGTAAATGCTATTTCGGTTCCAAAGAAATTATATGCAATAAAAGAATCGCACTAATCGGTGCAGATACGACGAAAATCGTAGCGGAGCGGGCTGAACGGTGAAACTACCGCAACCCCCGAATTTCAGAATCGAGTATTTTCGCGTCTGTCCATTGCTCGTCAGAGTGACGTGGGAAAGGGGCGCGGATCGATGCCGGCATTCACATAGGAGACAAGTTTTTCGCCTCCGTGGCGCATCACATTTCCCGGCCGCGTGATTAAACGTCTTCGCCGAGGCATCGACGTTGCGATGGAAACCAGCAGGAGCCCGAAACGCTTGACGTCTCGTCATCAGACGTAGCAATAAGAGGCGTTTCTGTCGTCGTACGCTGCGCGCCGCGAGATCGCGTCCCGGTTCGGGTCCCCGTTCACAAGAGATGGTAATTTTCCGGAGGAAATGATATCCCGGACCCGTGCTCCCGATAAGGCGAACCGCGTCTACGTTTCCTGGTTCTCCCGGCGCGGGGGCGGGCGCGATCAAACGCGCCGGTGTTGGTAGAAGATGCGCTCGCGAGAGCTGTTCCGCTCCCAGCCGAAACGTAATGGCCGACTTGAATGGATCCTAATAAGCCGTGGATGCGCCCCACGGTATTAGAAGATCGACCGGTTCTACCGGGGAAAAGCCAGCTCGAATGAAATCTTGTTATTAGAAAGCGAATATTCGAAATACCGCCCTTAACGCTAAATATTACTTTAGATATTTAAAATATTTAATTTAAATTGCAGCTATACATTTTCGTCGCTGACGCGTAAAATCCGCTGTTCGGCTATGACACAGAGACAGGTAAAAGAATATTTCTGTCGAAGTCGGAAGAAAGCGCAACACGCTTGGAAGATAACGAAAGATCGTGCACCAGAAACTCCACAGAAGTATTAATCTCACCGTTAAAACAAACTTGCTAACTACAGGGAAGCAGTGACACAGTGATTATTAGCGCAAGGGTTATTGTGGCTGGGAGTTTCGAACATGCTCGCCCGAAGTGCGTCTCACATGCTCTCGAAACGAAATTAGAAGAGCGTGTTGCCGGGTGGGTGTGCAATATTTGTCCAACGTCGCGGCGTATAGCTCGCTATAATTTCGTTAGCGGAACGCCGTGCCGCCGCGCCGCGCCGCGCCGCCGCAGCGTATCGAATCGAGTTAAGAGACACACACAAACGTCGTGTCGGAAATATTTCTGCGGCTCGGATAATCACACGCGGCATAGTTAAAGTCTATCGTTAATTACATTCGCGTCCTGAACGAGGGGGGTAGAGACGCTCTGGTAAGCGTAATGATATAGTATAAATGGCGTTCGAAGCGCCCGTTGCTGCAATAAATTAGGGCGGAGCGGAGGTGTGTTCGAAGCCTAGCGTTCGCGATTACGGCCGCGAAAACGTTCGCCAGCTCGCCTTTGAACAAATAACTATACCCGACGGCGGTTCTGCTGTTTTTTCTGCTTTCTACTCTTTGGCGGATCGCTCGCGAAATCCACGCTCTGTGCATTCGCAGTACATATATGTTTTCGCGAGAATGGTTAGAGCCTAGCCGCGCCGGTGCGCCGATCGTAGCGTTATGATACACCCGTGAACCATTCTTCACGGGTTTCCCCCTCGCGAAACAGAAAGGGAGAGAGTCTCTTCCAACAAAGGTCTTTAAACACCGGCGAAATTTCTCTCGGGCGGAGGTCCGCCGGAATCATGATCCCCAGATTAGTGCGCGTTTCGCACCTCGGATTACCGTTCATGCCGACGCGACGCGACTCGACGGTTCTCACCTGTTAGCGCGAGATCACTTGAAAAGCGCCTTTGACTCGCTACGCGTGGACGACAGGCGCCCATTAGCCTCCATTATTGCTAGGTAACCTACATTTTCGCTGAAATCGCCATTTCGGCTTCGGCAACGCGGCTGAGCCGAGCGATTATGCGCAAATGCTGTTTTTCGGTCGAAAGTTTCACCGCATCAAGCATTTCTGTTTGCTTATGACTTCTGATAGGAGTTTAAATATTATTTTAACCGATTGGAGTCGTTATTATCGGACTGCAGATTTTATGCGTTTATGGCAAAATTACAATTATTAAGAGAAGCACTGAAATTTATTATTTATCTTTTATAAATTTAGAAATTGTGAACCGAAAAAATCTGAATATTACACAGTCTTTCATATTTATGGAAATTGAACTTTCCGAGCGTTCGAGAGCCGGTTAATTGCGATTGTTGCTTAATCGACGCTGCAGTGAAATTGTTCGTGGGTTCGATAATAAGAAAAAACCACGGTGTCTGGCACTGTCGAACGGAAATGAAGCGGATCCCACAGGCCGAAGGGGTTAAACAGGGACGAACAATTCCGATGAAATGGAGCGTCCAGCGTAAAAGCCACGCGGAACACGAGATTTCGAATCGATTTACGGGCGAACCGAGAGGACAGCTTGACGTTTATTCGATGCCGTGCCGCTCGCCAGAAATATGTATGAAATTCGGTCGAAACACGCGCATTATGGCCGCCGAATGGCAACGGTGTGAACGTTTTTCCGATAAACACGACCAGAGATCGGGCCATGTATACACGTCGAAGAAAATGATTCGGCCGCATGAATCTTACCCGCAACGTTTCTATCTCATTTATTCGGCACGCTGCGGCCTGATTTAGCGACGGATTCGCTGTATCTACCACCGCTGTGCTATGAAATAACATGAATTTTAACTTGAAATTTTGCGAAGACACAGCCAAAGAGTTAAACCAAAAATTTCAGGCACCAAAAAATTCCTACCGAATCGCTACAACCAAAAAAAAATTCTCGCGCCAGAGGGTTTTGCGATCGACCGGCAGTCGGTCTGCAAAAATACGTCAGTCCGCGATTTTTGCGCGAAAATTCGGCGGCTGATCGGGGCAGAAAATGGCAGAAAGGTAGGCAAACCATTCGGGAGCAGCTGCAGCATTGCAAAACTTTGTCCCAACCTTATTACGACTGCTCTTAACAAATTTAACCGTCAAGCCGTAACTTGACGTTTGAGTTTCGTACGACAACGAGGACGCGGATGATAGCTGAGGGGATGAGCGAACGTCGACGTCGACGCCGTCAGACCGACGGAATATAAACTTCGGGTTTATGCTGACGTACGTGACTCGTAAGTGCGCCGATGTCCTTCGATTTCTCCGGCTATCCCGGGCTACCGGCTAAAGGAACACACTCCTTCGCAACTTACATCCTACCGACACTAAGTGTTTCTTCTATTTCTGCCGCGCGCGCCCGTGTGTGTGTGCGTGAAAGAGAAAGAGAGGGAGAGAGAGAGGGAGTGGGAGCTCTAAATTCTCTCTTTTTCTTTCTCTTCTTCTCGAAACGTTTGACGGTAATTCAGACCATTCGGTGCCGGCGTTACGAGTGCCCCGTTATTTATTTCAAAGCGGAGACTCGTTCGTTCCGCGACGAATGCTGTTTTTCTCCCGTGATCGAGACGCGCTGCGAGTCCTCCGCTAAAGTTTAGTACCATTCCGCAGTTTAATACTCCCGGCAATGTACTAGACGACTACGTACGCTCCATACTCTTATCGCACACTGGCCCTTCAAACCCGGACAAGTGGCCATCGAACAGTACTTTTTTATCGGCCGCGCCGTTTGTCTCGCGCGAATTATTTCTGCTCCGAGCGGGATCACGTTTTCTCAATTTCTTGCCTCTGTGGAGGAACCTCGAGAGTTGGAATATTTTCTTTTTTTTTTAGACTTTTCCAACATACCATCGTTCGGTATGTATAATTCTATTAAATTTTATTATTATTAAATGGCAAAAAAATAGAGAAAACATGAATCTCATATCTTCGATGAAATATCACACGGTTTATATTAAAAAGATATAATATATACATATATTGAAATATATTCAATAACTTTTTGAATGTATTTAATATAGTATACATACTTGCAGTACAATCGCATAATGGATTGCACACGTCCTCGCGAGATCGATATGCAAATTGTCCGTGCCTAATTCTCACGAGACGATAGACATATTAAATTCATCGATTCCGTCCTGTATGTTGAAGGTAGTAGCATGCGGAGCTTCCACTGAACGGCTCTAAAATCATTTGGTTCGGACGCGCCTGCAGTTTATGCTATAATATGTATTATAATTGATATTTTAGATATGGATATCGCTTGGAATCGTTTCATTCCGTGTTCCATATTCATGCGACGTGTTGAAAGCTCCAAGCTTGGAACTGTGTGTCACATTTGTCGAAGCGTATTGTTGTACCTCCCTATCGAACAATGCGGGATACTATTTAAATGTTTAAATTACTGTATCCAGAAAGTATATTAATTTTAGTATCTGTATTTGTTTTTCTCGTTGAAGAGACATCTTTCTATCTAGGCACTCTAAGCGTGAATATAATGAACCTGTCATATTGAAAATCAAATTGCAATTGTTCAGGAAATTTTAGATTGCAAATCATTTGGGATCCGGTTACAGCAAAGTAATTTAAATCCTGGTTGAAATTTCGAGATCTCTGTTCGATTTTCGATTGAAATGGCAGAATCGCTACCGGAAAAATTGCATAATCAGTTTAAATTCGAATCGGGTCGTCCACGGGGGCGAAGCTTTCATCGGACACTGTGTCAGCGACTGGGCATGGAGCGCTCATGTAACAGACCGAACCACTGTTAGGCAACCTCAAATTCAATTCCGGCTGGTGTCGAACGATTCGCGCCGCAACAAAAGACTGGGTAACGAGATACAAAACCGGCCCATATATCTCGAACCGTCCGTGCAGATTAGCATCGACGACCATGCGGCGATAAATCTCCGTTTCGGGAATACCGGATCAAACCGAAAGCAATTACGTCGCCTCGTATCCGGTGTACGCACAACGAAACGGAACAGAACGGAACACGGTGTGCAGGTGGTGTGTCGCTTGTTACGAAACCGGCCCTTTTAATGGTCAGGTCTCAAGTAATAAACTTAATCGCGGCCGTATTGTGTATCAGGCAATTTCAGGCTGCCGTAACGCGACGGTTAACGAAGAAAATTCACGCGACTTCGGGCACACGTACGAACCATTCGGTATGGCCGCTTGTAAACGTTGCGAGGAACAATTACCATTCTATTATACGGTTCCACGGTATTCATTGACTTTGTTCATTCATTACTAAATTCTACAAATTTATTCTACCTCTTTCTGCCACTCATGCATGCTCGTTCCGTCTTCTCCACGGTCAGTCTTTCGACGATGAACATCCACCATTAACCACTTTGTTCTCATAGACGTGTTATCACGCGACGCCGATACCGTTCGTATAAGGTCACAGACGCGTTAAGACGCGACGCTGATACTGTTCGTACAGATCACAGACGCGTTATCACGAAACGCAATACGATGCTCGATGTTCGTTCGATGCTACACACAACGTATCTCGCGTGCTTCTTTATTAGATTAAGTGCTTTAATTCGAAAAATTATTAATTCTGGGAACGCTGTAGGTAAAGAAAAACATTGATTTCAGGATATTTTAAATTTATTGTTTCTTTGTATGATATAATTCAAAACATGGAACTGCACATAACGTGACATCACAATTTGCACAATAGAAATAAGCGGTGTCCTCAGAAGGACCAAAGACAAGCCCGCGTGTTGACACGTCCGTGGCACCTGGGAAGCGATATTCCGTCGCGTGATACGCGTCTGTGATCTGTACGAACAGTATCGGCGTCGCGTCTTAACGCGTCTGTGACCTTATACGAACAGTGTCGACGTCGCGTCATAACACGTCAGTGAGAACGAAGTGGTTAAGTTTGGACGGTAGCATCCGGAATCGTTTAGAGATCGCGCTCGAGACAAGGGATCGGAGCGTTCGCGGCTTAACGACTTCCCGTTTCTGATTCGAAACCGCGACCGCCGCGCCGCGCCGCGAAAGTGGCGGAAAATTGGCTTTCACCGTCGTAAAAACCGTAATAACCCTTGCTTCCTGCGGGGGCGGTGGAACTGGAAAGTGGAGGGGGTGTTGTGCACGAGGCCTATTTCGAAGCAAGAATGTCAAGGCGGCGCGCGGAGTCGACGGCCTTTTCGTCGTCTTTTCTGGAAAGGGCGTACACCTAGAGGCGAGTGATTAACCGTGCACGCATTTATTTCGCGCCGGGCAATTTGTCGTGTTAATTAGCCGTGTAACGAGGGGCCCAGACACGCGTCGCCGTCTACGAGAAACCCCCCGCACTGGCTGTCTAGCAGCCATTTTACTGTTGCCGATGCACCATCTTGCGGAAAAAGCTGGCGCGTCCGATACCGTCGCCGCGCCGCGCCGAGCAGCCACGGCCTCATAACTCACGTCGGGGATTCAAATGAGTTAGGGATCCCATTCACCTAGCCCCGTCACGCCTAGAGACGAACGAAAATTTCAATTCACGTCCCATCCTGATCCCATTCCGCCTTCTGTTACTACCGGCTTTCTTGGCCGAGACGCGTTTATGCAGTCGCCGTAGGAATCTTAACGCTTAAACGGCCCAATATTATTTCCGGCCGACTTCTGCCACCCGCCATTTTGCCAGCTCGAGTGCTGGGTAAATAACAATCCGCGGACGTTCATAGTAATGCCCCCTTGATCGTCCGATGATAACCCGTCGCAGAGGTGAGAACCGGAACCGGTCGGATTCTTGCGATTTCAATCGGTTCTCTTCGAAAGCTTCGCTTATTAAATTTGATACCACCTGTACATTTTGCTCTATCGAGCTAAAATTGACTGTATACGTGTTAATTAATTATTTTACTAATTTTCTATTTGGCTTCGAGCTACGGTCTATTACCGAATTCAGGGTAAAGTCGAGGAAAATTTACATACCGAAAGCTAATATGTATAGTGCGCGTAATAACTGGACCGTAGATTTTATGAATTTATTGCATGCACGATAGTTCGGTATAGATGAAACTTCAAGAAAGTTTGATTACATTTTTATTTTATTTCGAACCCGATAGAAACGATAATAAACCAACGAAATTGTGGCATAGTCTAAAACTCAGTATAGGTAAAAGTTCGAGAGAGTTTGATTACGTTTTTATTTCCTTGTCGAGCCTCGTATAAACTCTAGCAGAGCAATCAAATTCCTGTTTAATTTAAGTTTCTTCATCTGGATCCGTAATAATTTAGATTCACATTCCGGAATGATAACCGAAATCGACAGCGTACCGCAAAATGGAAATGTTTCTTCATCAATTTCAAGTAACAACAGCTATAACAGAAATTGTCAATATTTTTACTATTTTAAACACCGTCCATTGATTTTCGTTATAAACGAATAAAACGGAATGTGTGATGATAAAATGCGATACATTTTCGTTGAATTTACCAAATTTTCGCGGCAGATTGACCATCGTGGCGTGTTCTTTGGACGCGATGCGTATGGGGACATGTAACGCACATGGTACCACGGTTAACTTAAGCCATCCACGCTAAAACGAAGCTGAAACCCATTCCCGTTTATCCGCGGCGCGCGTTTGACACCGATTGCGGGCATAAATCTCGCCGCATCCCGTGCAGTTTTGTAATAATGCGCCCCGGTCCGCCGAGACGTCATCAAATATGCTATATTACGTTGTTTGCCGCCGCGGAACCGAGCTTTTATCGAAATTATCCGTGCTCCCTGCGGCACAGCGTTTCCCCGAATACTTTCGCGGCAATTACTTCCGATCTCTGCTATAAATTTTTGGCAACAATAATGCCACCCACCGCGCCGGTTTCGCGAGAATTTTCCCTCTCGAGACGAATATCGGACGAGCTCCCAGGAATTATGTCACTGATAAAAATTCGCTGAAAGTTACAACGATTTTGTATCACGAAATCGAAAACCGGTGTGCTAAAAAATCGTTGATTGTAATTTCAGTCACCCAAGTGAAACGAGTACAAACGATGTTTTTTTTACAAGGTGTTCCACCTCGTACAGTGAATATTTTACGAGGTAATGGTGCATGTAAAAATTAAAAGAGGACCGAGCGAGTGGAAATTGCGGTTTCGGTCGCGGTTTTAAATTATTGACAATTAGAGTCGCCAAAAATGGCACGTGGTTCAGCAGTCACTGCCTTTTTTATATGATATAGCACCGTGGTATGTTTGTACTGCGACTTTTTAATTGTAAATAATTTGATTGCGGAACGAGACCCGCAATTTTCTCACTCTTTCGTTTTATTTTTAATTTTGGAATCACCTTTTCTAAAATATCTGTGTACGTCATCGTCAGCAATTCTCGGATAATCACCATTTAATATCCGTTGCTAATAAATATTGAACGACTGTAGCTCCGACCGTACTGTTTAAAATATTTCGCGGGATAAAAGTAAACCGTGACGTGTATCATTATTTATTCTCGAAAATTATACGATTAAAATCAATAATATACATTCCGTTATGAAATAATCTGAATATTTCGCTCTTTCCATCCGACGAAATAAGCTTCCTTCAGAAGGTGATCAAAATTTATCGTTCAACTCGTAAAGTCTCTGATAAAATTGAAACACTCATGCCGGGAACAGGACCGAAACACGAGCAGGGTAGGGAGAAAAATTCTAATAAACCAAATAAAGCGGAGGAACACTGACCCACATCATTGTTTATTCCATCTTCTTTCATGGACCGTGAACACTGCAGACGGCCATAAACTTTCGTCCGGTGCCGTCACTATGAAATGATCAACCGTACCAAGAAATCGAGCTGAGAAGACGGCGAGCAGCTCGTCGTCAAAATCTACCATTTTGAAACCTGCATAAAGGTTGCATACCGAATAAAAAATATTGAAAAATCCGTATAAAAATTTTTGTAAAGTTTAGGGTTGTAGAGATAGAGTTAGAAGAACTATCGAGCACATTAAATGGAACAAATGGAAATTATAGGAGGGATTAGCATAGATGATAGAGCGATGTTTAAACTAAAATTCGAGTGCAATGGTTCGGCAGTGAACAGTATCGCAGACGTGCTATCATTTTACCGAGTAGATTGCGCGTCAGCGGCGTATAATTAAAAGGAGTCGGCCAAAGGTCCTCGTAATGGATGGGCGCACGATCGGACGGTCCCAGGGAAACGAAATTAAATCGAAGGGTGCGCAAGCAGTTTCCTGGAGGAATCGAATGAAGGTGTATCGGCGGACGAAGGGGTGGATGGAGGTGGGGTTATCGTTATCGATGTCGCTGATCGACGTAATAGACGGGACGTGCGTGGAAGATCGTCAGACACGGGATACGGGCGAGAAACGCCGCTGTCAGCTAATGAGTCGGCCGCTTTGAAACGGTGTGTTTCTCTCTTTTCTCGGGTTCCCCGACGTTCGCTGCTACTCCATGCTCGTCACGCTCCTAGAAACGTACGTGGGACGCGCGCCGGGACACGCGAGGTTATAGTAATAATTAATTTCGAAGTCGCTTTGAAGTCAGCTGCGACGAACGGGCCACGGCTTTCAGAGAGAGAGAGGCGTAAACGTCAGACGAATATCCGCGGCCCTCCCTTCATCCTGCGCTCTCGTCTCTCTCTCTCTCTCTCTCTTTCTCCTCTCCTCGACGGATTCACCTGAATACCCCGAATTTGGCGTACGCGCGCGCCACCGGCACAATAGGCGACATGTTGATACAAAGGGCTTCGATTTGACGCCGTTCGGAGACAATTAACGGCTGCTGAAATTTATGCAAATCCGAGGAACGTGATCGTATTAGTCCTATCGTCTGCCATGTCCTGCCATGCCGTGCCGCCGCGCTGCTGTTTCGCACAGCCGATTCCGAAAGAGAAATCGGCCTTTCGCTGACTCTGCCCAGGGCTGGCCGATAACATCTAATCACAGTCCCCTGGTCAGAACCCGTCCGGGATCGCGAGCTTGAAAATTTCACGGAATCGATGCAACGCTGGTATGCGTCGATGGTTATCGTGCAACTGATTTTTTTCTGCGATTAGAACGCGATTAGACCAGCATAATCAGCGGGGAAACAAATGCTCGTAGAGCAGCGGTGTTGAATGACCGGTATCGCGCACCTGCCACTGAGCGACCGTGGCTGACAGTTTACCGGACCGATATTTTCGTGCACGGCTCCGGAATGATCGATCTTTTTCGATCAACGTTTTATTGGATTTTCAATGCGACGTTTCAATACACAAAGCAGTCGTTCGTTTGCTACCAAGAGCGACTGTTTTATCGAAAAGTCTACGATCTTTGAACTGGTCGATGCTTGAGGTTCGAGGGAAAGTTTCTTCGTAAATCGCGACACCGCGAAAATTAGAATTCATTATTTCGGTGGGCGTTACGCGCGAAGGCTTGACGTGTATAATGATCGAGCGCGTGAGCCGTTAATCGGGCGTAGAGGATCACAGGCGACAAGTGGCGGGTTTTGACTGTGCCGCCGGAGTCTAGAAGTCCATTTTCATCCGGCTCATCGATAAAATCAGCCCGACACGGCCCGGTGTGACATTTAATCCATACTGGAGGGCGTCAGAGGGTTAAAGCTGAAGTTTCTTGCACGCAAGAAACGGCGTGCGGAGCTTAGAGTTTCATTGCAAACTAAATTATCGGGGGCTTTCGGGAGAGAGAGAGTACGCCGCGCCGAGCCGTGGCGTTCTTGCCACGCGGAGATCGAAAAACGGTGTTGGCCCCGGGGCTGCCGGGGGTTTAAATATTTCAGGACGGGACTTTAACGGCTAATCTCTCATTCCCATCTCTCCTGGCACGAACATATTTGCAAACTTAATTATCGCCGCGCGGCCGCGGAGATTATACGCCGCCTCTGAGCGAGGATCAGCGTCGCCGAATGTTTCGAAGCTCTCCTGGAACAAGAACCCCCTGGCCCGATAATGGTTATCGATGCGGACCAGCTTCCTATTTTATATCATAATCTTGGATAGAATGTTCTTGGATAAATATTGGTAGACACGGTAGAGAGACCGTATCCGAATAATCTGTTATCAAAACTGGATTATTAATTTAGAAGGAATCAATAAATAAATGGTAAAACAAATCGCTGGACCAAACAATGAAAAAAACAAAATCCGAGAAAAATAAAGAGTAAGAATCTAGATTGCGAATGAAAAACCTGAAAAAGAAACTAAAAAAGATCATCGATGAAGAGACCACGGCAATCTACTAAAAAGATCGGCAAAAACAAAAAGAAAGAAACAAGAAAGCAATCATTATTGCGTAAACGAAGTGACGGAACAGAGCGAGCTGCGGCAAGTGCGAAATATCTCTGATGTCGGCTCGTTCCTTTTTTCCGGGATTGGTGGCGCGGCTCGAGCGTATTCGGTAAAGGGTATCCAATTTTTCAGCAAACTAATTACTCATCCGGGCCGCAACTAGGACGCGAAAATTGCGCGAAAAACTATCTCGCGTCCCGGTTTCCCGTCGATGTAAAATATACATGCGCGTGTGTTGGCGTGTGGATGGGTGAGTGTGCGTCGCGGGGGGTACAGGGTACAGGGAACACGGTCCGCAGCACAATTTGCCCGGCTCGAATTTGAGGGAAGGTTATTCCCCGTCTTAACGAGACGACTTCGGTGCCCGGCAGCGGTACTTTATCGCGGGTACGCGCCCGTGCCCGGCGCTCGGCCTCCATTTTCTAAATATGACAATGATATTACCGGCGCGGCTGCACACGCCGCCCGAGACCGTGTAATTTCCTCGAGATTACACTGCATTTTAGCATGCCGGCCCGATGACGATACGATACGATACGATACGATGCCCGGCTCGATATCTTCGCTAATGTCCCGACTAATGCACTGCTACTACAGCCGGCGGCGTGTTACGGCGAACGCTTGCCGCATTTGTGAAAAATCCGGCACGATCGGCGTACGTTCGTTAATACGGTATTGTCTCGTTTCGTGTCAAAGAGATGCGCACGATATCTGAAATTAGCGAACAGAGGGACTAATCGTGTTTTTAGGCAAGTATGGCCGGTATTTAAGCGTATTAACGGTATACAGGATTAAATAGTTCGTCGTTTGAAACGCCGAAATGTGGTCAACTGGGAATTGCACGACATAATTGGTAATTATGTGTAATTACCGATACGCCGAGCAAATGTAACAAATTTTACCGCTTTCATCAAATACGTCGGCGATGTACGGAATAATTGAACTTTCCTAACTGGAATAATAAATTACGACGATTATGTGCTACCTACGAAATTCGCAAACGTGCCGTCCAATAAAATCAAGAAAAATCGAGAAAATTTGTGTTATCCAAGCCGATTGGTAATTATTCGCAATTCGCGTCGAATATCTGTGATGAAGGAATTGGTCGATTCGGCGGGAAATATCCGTGTAAAATTTAATAAATGCCATTTGCACAAGTTAATAGAACGTTCGATTATTACTGGCGGATATTACGTCGACACGATTCGTATTTAAACACGTTAATATCTCTCGGCACACTCTATCCTCTTTGGCTGTGTTAAACCTATAATTCTTCGAATGATTCCGAGCCTCGTTCATTCAGAATTTTTTCATCCCCTCAGAAAAATATCCTTTACCTCTAGTACCCGTATCTCGAACGTCTTTTCAATAAAAAAAGCCTCGTTATCTCGAATCCCGATCAGTCGGAATATCCATTACACCGTCGCTACCCGCGTATTCATTAAAACAATATTCGTTTTCGCGTCGCGGCGGCCACAGTTTCCCGCTTACCCCATTATTTCCAGTGCGGCCGTTGTCAAACGCATTAGAGCACGAAGTTCGTTTGGAGGGAAAGGATCGTTTGATGTCCGCAGGAACGAGCCGGGAAACGGGTCTCGCAATTTCGGCGAGTATCGCGACACCGTATGTAGCCTGGTAGACGAGAGCAGGAGGTGGATGGAGGAGCAGTAGCACGAGCAGGAGAAACGGGGCGGGGGTGGACAGAGCGAAAACATGGACGAGAGCGCGACACTAAATAAAAACGATTTCGCGCTCGCTCCCCGCCCCCTGTGCCCCACACCCCTCGCGAATGGCGCTCGTCTAAAACACACTTAACGCCAGAAGCTATTTATTTCACGAGGGTTATTCCCTCGGCGCAGTGTGTACGCCTAACATTTTTGTAATTAGTTTGCTCGCGAGCCCGTGGAAGAAGGGAACAAAGGAGGGTTGAAACGCGACCGAGACGGCGAGCACACCGACGCGCCGCGACGCTCGCAGTTTACCTTCACACGTACAATCGTCCCTACATCCACACCTTCCCACGTGTTTCGCGCCACCGCCACCGCCACCACCACCAGCACGCGCAACTGCAAAAGGTAGTTTGCCAAAGAACAGTTAGCGAGCGAAAGGAGAAAAGTCGAGAGGGATGAAAAGCCGGCTTCCGCGCAGACGACTTTCGAGTGACAGAGAGAAAAAGAAACGGCCGGCAGGGGTTGCGGAGGTTGGGACAAGAAGGGACAGGAAGAAACAGGAGGGTTAGTTTCGGGGGTTCTTGGAGCGTGAGAGAGAGAGAGAGAGAGAGGAGCAGGAATTACGATGAACGCGATACGACCGCCTAATTGCTGGCAGCGCGTTACGGGTGATTATTTTTTAATTGCTGCGATTAAAAGAACAAGATCACCACGCATCGGTGCGTGCATTACGATCGTTTGATGTCCGAAGCGCGCAACGCCTTCCGATGGAGAAAAGTCTTCGAAGGGGGTTGAGAAAGAGGGTGGCGAATACGCGTTAAATTCGTGTGTATACTCGTGCGGATTCGGTTTCGCGTATATGTATGTACGTATGTACGTACGTGTATAACAGCGGACGGAATCACGGAGGGATTCGAGTGGACTCGAGGAAGCGAGTACGAAGCTGTTCGTCATCGATTTTACGCTCGACGTTATTTGCATACTTTACGCCGATACGTTAACGCCGCCCACGGGCTTGCCACCTAGCTATTGACAAATTTATTTGCCGATTCGGCCAGGTGGATTTTATCGACGGATAAGCAGCTTCGTTAAATCGATCGGCCGGATCGATGCTGCTTGTTTACGGCCGGGCTGTTTTAACGAAGCTGAGGAGACACACCGACACTATTTTACAAGCTCCTGTCCCTTCGCGAGAGCGATACGGGGCGACGTTACGCGGAGTGTTTGCCGATGATCGACAAAGGTTTGTTCCCGTTGGTTGGGACTCAGGGGTGAACCCCTGCGTTAGCTTCTTTGGCTTCCTTGCGGCTGCAGTGATTAGATTGGGAACTTATATGGTCTTGTCCTACGCGGAGATGTTCTTGGATTTTAGGGGACGTCTCCAGTCATTGGTACGCAATTTTTTAGCAATAAATTTTGTTTGCGTTAGCATAACTATATTTTACAACTTTGTAATACTTCATTTACTTCGCATTAATCACAAGATAACCCTTCGAAAATGGCACATATGTAAACAATTGCTTTGACATATTGTGCGAAGTAACAAACAACTCACTCAGAACAGCAATCATTAACTCCGACAACAATACGAAATGTTAATTACGATGCCTTCTGGAGCGACATGAACTCAAAAAATGGAAACGGAAATTACTTTCAGTTCGAGCCAGCATACAAGTTTATAATTAAAAAGTCCATATGTGTGTGTGCTCAGCGAACTTCGCCGCAGGCAACATCCTGAAATTTCAATCATGACCTCACATCTTTTCCTTTTTCCCCTCGAACAAACTACTTGCGCAAGAAGATAGTTCGCCGTGGCACCGGTTTGCCCGGATTTTTTGCATAAACTATCAGCAGACTCTGTCTCGATGATCTATTTAAAGTCTTGAAAAAAGAGCCTTGACGACAGAGTTGAGAAGATGGTATTTCATTATCGTACACACAATGCTAACTGTCATACACAGATACAAAGACATATTATATAATGTTCAAATTTTTCTTTCTATTTTATGTAACATTAAATATATAAGACAATTATCTTATTTATCATCAATGAGGATTTTCATTAAATCAAAACTCAATTTTGTTGCTCTGTAATAAGAGAATTCAAGTTTTATTTATTAAATTACAACTATGTACACTATTTACAATCTTACCTGTAATAAGAGAAACGACAATTAAAGTTCCTTTTTTCTCTATCTATCCTTTCTTTATCCTATCTATTATTGCAAAAAGTTCCCTCACACGTGTTTCTTATACATATACTCTCTACTTCCTCTCTTTGGTCTACGCTATCTATTGTCACGAGATATTAACTAGTCTAGTACTATACTACCGCGCGTATGAAGCGCGGCCTATTCAAATAAAGAAACTATACTTTCTTTACAAATATACAGTTAAAAAACTGTATAGTATAAGTTTCAACTTTTTTAACTTTCCGAACAACCTATTATGCAATCCGAAGTCTCTCTTCCCTTTCGATGGGCACAGTAGTCGCAGTATCGTCTAAGCAAGATAGTTGGTCGCTCGTCGAGCGACTCGATCGCGCGATCATTAATCGCGCTTTTGTTGATGCATTCACCGAGAGCCGTCCGTGGCTGTCGTGGAACAACGATCACCGGGGTTCCTTTGAGAAGGTTATTAAGTAATGAAATACTCCTGAGGAGCCTGTAAAGATGCACGACGGACAGCTAATGTCCGCAAGCCTTTATCCGGCTCGCGACTCTTCGAGGACTGGCAGGTCAAACAGAGAGAACCTGTTCGCCAGTTGTCGCCGAACGGTGAACACAGAGTCACGGTTGTTTGTTTCTGCAAAACGATCCAGCCGGTACGGTGCTCGCGTGAATTACGATCGTCTGGCTCTCGATCCTCGCCGACGCGACAGCCTGTGCGGTCTAGATCCTCGATGCACGAGTTCGCACGCCTAACGTCGTGACCATTATTCGCGGCGAGGACAGTCCTCGTTTCCCTTTGGCCACGTACTTCCGCACCTACGGTTCCCCTCTTTCCGGGCTGACACTTCGGCCAAAGGCGTTGTTTGACAGTGGGCCCCGATGGCGTCGTTGTCAACGAGTCCGAATGTCCGCAGGATCGAGCAACCTGTCGCGTGTAGTTAATGCGTAGAAAAGTATCGGGATAATTTTTACGAAGTTAGGTACGTATTTGTATGATATTACGTGTGATTAATTCGTGCTCTTTTTGTGTTCCAGGTAAGTTGATGTCTCCCTCTACCGCGCTATTGACAAAAGATGTTGTGGAAAGAGTAAGTCGTATTTGTCGTTATTAGACTGTAATTTGTCACAAATACAAATGTTTGTCCACTTCGGTCTTACGAAACGCTTTAAAAGTAAACCGAAGAAATCGTTAATGAAACGGTTCGTTCGCGCGGACAGGAAGCACAATGGTGTCGAATGAAATGTACACATAATTTGCTTCGCGGTCGCGGTTACGTCCGCGGTAATGGTGCACGTAAAGATCGATTATGCGAAGAGCCGCGTCCTAAGCAGCGCAGATTAAAACAATCATTTTTGCTCGGACGAGCACCGTCGCGCGCCGCTTGTTGTTTCGTCATATTTCATGGCTGGTTAGCCGCATAATGCGGCGAGGCAGCTTCAAGGAGTGCTTTGGCCCTTAATCATCCTTTCGCTACCGTTGTCATCGGCTTGTTCCGACACGGTGCGCCCCGGTGCTGTATCGATGATCTTTTCTTTTCGCCTCCGCTTTCTGCCCGGCCGTGCTCTGTGCTTATGCTTGTTGCGACTCGCCTCTCGTTAAAACGAAATGCAAACGCGCACCGCGGAGACTATCAGGTTACTCTCCGCAGGCTCCGATTCGTCTCGTTTTCCTTCCGATTGTCTTCTACGCCTGCACGATACATCATTATCTCGCATTCTCTCCGGGCGATGGAGGCACGGTTGCTCATGGTCGCCTTGCGAATCGCTCGAATCGCCTCTGGACCTTTGATACTCGAGTCGTGAACGATTACGACGATCTCGTAGATGGTGAAGCGTCCCGAATATCGCAATTCTTCTTTCGAATTTCGCGGGTCGTAAATCCGGTTCGCGCGTTCGCGACGATATCGGGGGCTATGACGTAACTGGATAGTTACGCCTATTTGAAAAATGAATAATGTCGACACTTAATGGAAAACAACTTTAAAACATATATTTAACAATGATAAAAAAAAACTGGTACAAAAGCGTTCTAAGTGATGTGGTTTTCGTGATATAATGATTTGAACGATGCGACTTTAGTGATTTTATATTTCGAACTGATCGTCCTGGTTCTGTCACGTATTACGTCGGTTCTGGTCTTGTCCTGATTGGTCAGTATGGGAAACGTTGCGTGAATTCTCATTGGTCTTTAAAAGTTTGTTTTAGCGGTCGGAGTGGGAGTCTGTTGCAGTCTTATTGTGTGTTTCGTCTGTCATAGTTGCGTGCAAATGTATCGTAAATTAGTTCGTCGCCAGATTGTCCTGTCCAAGATTCTTAAACCTAAGCTGAAGCGGTGTCCGGTGACACCCAAACAGTCCTAGGACCGTCGCCGTCGAGTGGCTGTCCCTACTCTCACGTTCGGTCTTATTTATGACCGAACAGATGGTAACTCGATTTCGACGATCTTTTACCGATCGGTGTGTTAATATCGATACTAAAAAATTATACAAAATATCGTAAAAAAATTTCGAGCAACCCCCTAGACTGATCGAGCATCGACCCCAAAATTCGAGTAAACTTTTGGCTGTAGGGGCGTGTTAACCACGGTCCAACGTCGTCCTCAGGGTTGTAGCCCCGGAGACACGGGTTTCGCGAAGTCGAAGAGAGGCCCGGCACTTCCTGTACGCCGTACGCAATCCCGCGTGTCCCTCTCGCTCTTTATCCCTCTTCTCTGTATCTGTCGACCACTCAGACAGGGCAAGAGTGCTTTGGGATCCCTCGTTTTCCTTCCCCGGGTTTGTCCCTCCGTGGTCGATTCGTACAGTGTATCCCCGCGTGCTTCAATTACGAGGAGGAATGCTCATTTGGTGGCCGACGGGGGGGCCCGTAATGGTCACCGAGCACTCGAAACTATTATCGAGAGAGTCGCGTACCACGCCGATATGGGCACAATGGGCCAAACTGCGATTTCAGTTGAGAAAAAAATTAACAAACGAAAGTTAGACCATTTTAACGTTCTTCATTCTGAAACTTCATTCTCATGGAGCACAGCCGTTTCAGTATTTTTTCAATAACGCGATGCTCGCACGATTCTGCAGTTTTTATTTGTTCCAGGTCTACAATTCGTATTAATTCGTTTCCTACTGGAACAGCCATGACAAGTTAGCAAACAGTTAACTATTTAAGAGAGTAAGAGAGAAAGCTATACAGACACGCAGAACTCGGTAAAACGTTCAGCAAACAATGCTTACTGTTGATAAAATACAATTAGCTTCCTGTATGCTTACCATTATTTTACCTTCCGCGAGAGTTTGCTATTCAAACACACACGCAACGGAAATAAACATTCGTCCGTGTTTCACATTAATCCCGTAACAATTAATTACCAGCTCGTAATGACTCAACACTTTTGGCTCCTTCCGCGCCTTTTAATCAATCTGTTCCACGGAAACAAGTGTTAAGTGCTTGCACCCCCTTTATAATTCCACTTCGGGGTATCCCCTATTTTCTTTTATGCGTGATATCCTTAGTTTCTACGATCCTTTTGTTTAGTAGAATCGTTTATTATTACCGAGTACGAGTAATGGATTGCTTCTGTATTCATTTTGTATAACAAACCTTTTTAGTACTTTTCTATATCTATTTTTCAACGAAAAATTTATGTACCTTTATTTTTAATTTCTATCGTTTAACTATCCTTCCGATACCATTCTCGATTAATACATTAACTTTCTCGTTGGAAAATAGATTGCAAACGAAATTGTTTCTGGAATGACATAATATTTAATAGGTGTTCGTTACGACTTCTTTCAAGATTAATCTATTCAGCTGACATACAGGGCCGAGCGAAGCCAACAGAAATAATAATTTTGATTACTGTTAATGGGCGTTCTGTCTGTATATAGCGGGCCCAACTCGCGCGACCAATTAAAAATAACAACACCCATCGATTATCGAATAAACGTCGAGCCAACGGGTCGAACCGTTCGTTCTCCTCTGTCAAACCCGCAATTTTGGGCAATCAAGCGATTGAGACGTCGTCGCGACGCCCTTTTTCCCGTGTAATAACAATGTTCCTGGCATACTTGATTCGCGTGCGTGGCCGGCAACGATAGCACTGACACGTGCGTGCGAGCTACGCCCAAGAAAGATGGTGGAAATAAGGAAGTCGTATAATCCATAGGGAGAGTAGTCCCCACCCCCCGCCCCTTCACCGTACGACTGCTTGGAAAGGACGATCTAATTTATTTTTGAAATCAGGAAAGGTATTAACGTTCGTCGCGCGGTGCATACACGGTTCGCCCGAGATTGTCGGGCGTCGCCGCATATATTAACCATTTTTATCCGATACGCGGTAAAATAGTTCTCGTGTACCTTTATCGCCCGGTGTACTTCAGTCCACGGGTACAATTGATACACGTGTCCGGTGAAATTTAGCGGATTAGAATCCGCCGGCAATGGAGGCCGCGTTGCGTTTCTTTGCAGCCTCGAGGGGGAGATTATGGACACTTGAAAGCTTACAAGTGGCATTCATGACCCGAAGAAATTTCTTCCCGTTAAATTATCGCCGCAATTAATGGCCAGCGAGGACCGTTTAACAGATATCACACCTGCGAAATTATCTGAACGCTCCGACTGTTTTAAAGACCTGCTTTTTCACCTGGCATAGCGCCTTTTTAATTTTCCTACTGTAGATCTTCAGCTCGTCGTTTTAACGTGCAGAATTCATGCAATAGTAACAAATAATGCACATTTTTTCAGATATAAAAAATATCTACACAAGACCATTAAGAAACGAACAGGAAATAACTTAATAACAACGAGATCAATCAAAAAACACGTGGTGTCTCGGATAAAAAATACCAACCACATTAAAAAAGTAATCTGTTCTTCGGATCATCGAAGCCACTCGAATCGCGGTCTCCTCAAGCCGAGACACAATTTCCAAACGGAGATCCCATAAAATTGTGATCGAATTAGTTTCGGGTTAGAACGTCCGCCTTTAAAAGTGGGATAAAAGCGGGAAGAGGAAGCCACCCCTAATGGGTACGACTTTTTATTAGCTGGAACCGGTGTTTGGCTGGCCGAAATTTTTAATCCGCCCCGGTAGCCGGCTGGCAATCTCCGGGAAAGCACTTTTCCGGTCTCGGCCAACGGCGGCGGGCGTCTTGTTCGTCGCCCCGTAGACGACCACTAGCTTGCATTTCTTATCACGGTGATGGGGTGCACGCCACTGGAGTGGAAACACCAATCGAGCGATGGAGATTGCGACGCTAACCTCCGGGAAAAGGCTTTTCTACTGGAAGACCTCCCTCTGCGCCACTGCGCTCGCCTGCCCCGACCCCGACACAGTACTCGTTACTACCGGTCTCTATCTCTCCGTCTTCATATTCGACGCAGAGATCTCCAATCTTGCATATTCGATGCGTCGCTTCTGAGAGATTAGATTCCGTCTATCCTTTCTGCGCGGCCTCCACGCACACACACACACGTACAGCACACACTCTCTCGCTTTCTCTCTGCCGGGCGTGTAACGAGCTATCGAGCCCTCGAGCTTGCCTCTGATAGTTGCGGTCAACGCGGCGAGCCTGGAAAGTGATTAACGGAGACGCGGCCGACGGGATTGCGACCTTGCAAACAATCCTAATGTCCGGAGCCTTGCTCCACGCCGACCAGAGCTCTGCCTTTGCGGCCCGGACAACGTTGAACCCTTCGCTACCACGGCGCGGTCTTCTTTCAACCCCTCGCTGAAGGGGTGCGGATTCTAAAAAGTGTGCTGTCGGACTTCCGACAGCTCGCAAATTTTTTCTGAGAATCTCTTACCGTTGGGAAAGTCCTTTTCTCGAATTTGAATCCTGGCCGAGGAAATATTCGAGCCATGCCCCCTAAACTCGCGGTCAATTGTTCCAGGCGTATAATTATTTACATAATTTCCCTGCGACCTGGACTCGCTTCCGCAACTTTCGCGACCGATAATTAATTTCGTGGCGTCTCGTTCTCGAGGCTAGGTGCACGGGATGAATACTATACCACAGCACAGCGTAGAACTAATAGTTGAGCGAAGCTTCAAATTGATTCTTGGTCGACGCATCCCCGGTGCCCGGGACGCACGCAGTCACCAGGAACATTGCAGTTTCCGTCTGAGGTAAACGTTTGCGGCTGCGCGGACAAATATTAGCGCGCCTATTATTTCTTGTAATTATTCCGCAGAAACGAAAGTCCTCCGACGATAATTTCCCCGTTATGCGGCGCGGCGCGGAGGCTACCCTTAATCGTTATCGTATACGAGCTCGTTCGCGAAACCAACCCCTTTCCGGCAGACACCGAGGTTACGCGTGTGTCGTTAGTGCGTATAACGAGAAGCTGGCAAACAGTTTTCTCGTGTTCCTCCGAAGTTGCTGTTTGAGGAGTGAACCCCCGTCCGCGGATTCTATTAGTCCCGGCTCTATGGTCTCCCGGCGCCATTTCGCGACGGAATGTTCATCGTAGCGAGAGAAAAACGGTGTCCGCAACGAACAAACTGCACGGGGCCACTCTAATCCCCCGGGGGAAACTAGAAAATCCTGATTCCAAAATTATTGGCCCGACTAAGTGCCCGTTAACCGTCGAATGCCAGACGGTTCGTAAACAAGATGGCGATCCCGTAAAACTGCGGAACGTTCGTTGTCCCAGCTTATTTTATTCGATTCGTTTCGTTGTTTTATAGTTAGCCGCAAGCTGAGTTAGTAGCTGCAATTTGACGGAGTGTAAAGATCGAAAGATTAGATTAGCAATTTCCAGCTTGTAAACATTTATAAGTGAGGTATAAGCATTGGCGTAAGCGGAAGATTCATCGAAAAATAATGGTTACCAAGAACGTAGGTATCGCGTTACACGTCTTTAGCAGCATTTGCAGACTGAATGCCCTACTTGTGAATAAAGAATAAAATGGCAGGTCACCATCAGGTCGACTTTATCGAGGTGCTCCAGACAATTTGAAATGATTTATGTAGACTGCGGCTATATATTTTTCCGTTATTACTTTCGTCATCCTCGACGAGCTCATTTTGGTTCACCTTTTAATTCCCGTTTGCATTTTTAATTCTAAAAGGAGATATTTCTCGATATCGCGGTGGACCAGATATTTACATTATATATCCGATACTTAAAAATTGTATTGTGCCCATTGCGGTTAGACTGCGGTAACTCATTTAGCCATTGCCTAGATCTTCTGTTCCTTTCCCTTGAAAAATCGTTACGATTTATAGGAGGCGTCGTTACGTCGCGCGTCGTCTCGCAGCGATCATTACCACGAAACAGCGACATCCTAACGTGGTTTATACCCTCCGATATAGACGGTAACAGCCAAGGGGTTAGTATGTGACCCAGAGAGGAGGCTGTGCGCGCCGAAGAAAAATTCGCAAGAAGGATCCTCCAGACCGCTATCCTCGACTCGGTGTTCCCTCCCTGGAGCCCTTTGTTTCACTTGCTGGCTCTTTCACGCAACAAGAGTACACGCTCGTAAAGTACACTCGTTGCGATAATGCGAATTTCGAATGGCACTCCTGAGAGAGTGGAGATTTCCAGCTCGCAGCGATCCCTCGATATTCCCCGAACGTTTCCTTACACGTTCTCTTCTTGCTCCCCGTTCGCTTCCCTCGGCTCGTCGCGTCGGTTCCTCGAGACAATTTAGATCCTTTTTAAACGGTCTGCAGCCTGAATGTACAGCGTGCACACATGCAGAAGAGAGAGAGAGAGAGGGGGGGGAGAGACTCGCGTCCACTTTTAAACGGACAAAGAGGTACGTGACGCGGCTGGATACGCACAATCAGCCCGCAGTGATTGAGGCATTCAACGCGTGGGCACGCACTCTTACGCGCTCTTACGCACCAAGCGGACCGCTGCGCTGTCGAATTCTCACGCTCTCTTCGGATCTATTTCTGACACGTCCAACGCGGATCTTACGCCGATGTTGATTCCTCGAGTGTCCACGGGAATACGATTTCTCTCGATCCCAGTGCAAAGGATGCCGCCACCTATGACCGGGTAATGATCTTTTATTTATGGCTTTTCGGTATGATAGTATTTTTGGAGTAATCTGGGTCACAAGATTTTGACAATGTGTATCTAATCAAATTGGTGTACTATTTACGTTCTATTTGTAGATATTAGATTTCTGCAGTGATCTCAACTATCGCGTCTTATTTCCGTCGATTCCGAATGCAGCGAATCTTCAGTTTAATTTTGAACGTGTAGAGGATCAGAGTTTAACGATCCCTCGCATAAATCGATTCCCATTAAAGCTCGAATGCGTTGCTCCTTCGCCGCATCTCGACTTTCTTTCCTTTCACTTTTGATTTTCTTCTCGGAACTCGGCTGTATACTCGTTATTTGTCTCATTGCGGCGAATTGACGCGTAATTTGCCATTCAACGTATCGGTTCCGTCACGCTGCAGCGGAGCATAATGTCTCGGCCACTACAGTCCTCCGATCGACGTGTGAACTTTAAACTTTCTATCGATATTTCCGATTGATAGCGTCGTGGAACCTCGAAGCAGTATCTCGAAACGTTCGAGAGAAAAATAGACTTCATCTGTATGCTAGACTGCAGATCTTTATTCAAAATAAACTTTCCTTGGAATAATTTACAACAGGATTTATTCGTTCCTCCAACGAAATAAATGTACTACCACCGGACCGCGGATATTTATTCAAGACGAAGTTCCCCGGCAATAATTTACAGCAGGAAAAGAATATCGTTGAACTTAATCTCTACATTTAATTTCGCTTATCGCATTGGTATTCAAGACAAATGCACGGTCGCGAAAAAACCGCGCTATCGCGAAGCATTCCAAACTGAAGAGCGGTCCAAGTTGCGTGCACCAAGCTGTAAGCTTCTGTTTTTTTAAAAGTATGCACGACTTGCAACTTAATAAAATTTCTGAAGAGAGATACACGACTAAATCAAATCCATATTCTTTTAACGTAGTCCGTGATAAACTAAAGAGTTAACTTCAGTCCGAAAAATTGCAGCTACACACCGCGTCGAACCCGCATCTTCCCGTGTCGCTGCGCCGCGCCGCCGCTTTGCAAGTGACTCAAGGGAAAGATATTTTCACGGAAAAGATCCGCCAGCTCTGCTTGGAGGAAAAAGACCGCCTATATCCACTTCGCGGAAATACTTCTCCAGACAGATACGCGTCGTTAAAGTTGAATCCGAAGAAGGCATCCGAGAATTCCTCTCGGTCGCGTAGTCCTCGCAGCAGGGGGGAGATCCGTCGGTGGAAGGGTTCGACGGTGCACCTGTCCGATGCAGGGTTGATCAGCAATCCGGAGAGGACAAAATTTCAATCTTGTTGGCCGGTTTTTTTTCCCCTCCCTCCGGTTACATCCGGGACCGGAGGCGGCGTAATTTCCCGGCGCGTCTGGCCGCGTTCCGTCTCCTTATCTCCAACTTTAATTACTTCGTTTTATTCGGAAAAGGAGGGGTTCTCGCTCCCATAATGAGAAGTCTGGTCGTTCGGTCCTCTGTCATCGGCGTTCATCGTTCCGCGGGGGTGGTTGGCAGAGGTGGCTGCTTCCCGTGCTCAAAGTCCGCCGTCGATTCCCTTCTTCCTGTCGAGGTCCGGGTTCCCCCCCTGACAAAGGCCATCGGCCAGTTTTAATTAGCCTGAAACGCGGCTACCATGGGATCCACTTATTGAAAAAGCCGAAAGGCCTGTCCGCCCACGGAGGACCCGAAGAGAGGAGAGGGCACCGGTCATTTGTGGAGCGTCTTTCTTCGCTTTTATTAACCCTATTCCCTCCCTCTCTTTCTCTCTCTCTCTCTCCCTTCGTGGACCATCCTAGCCCCCCCTCCCCGAACCCGTTCCGCTCCTCCAATATCACGTTATTGCACTCCGCCGCCTGCAGTGTCGCTATAACCGACACGACGGTGTAGGTGGTTGCTCATCTAGCTGCTCCCCGTTCGATTTATTTCCCTTTTCTCGGTGGCCGGTCTACTCTTCGCTCTTCTTCTTCTTCTTCTTCATCATCTCTCTTCTTCTTTTTCTTCTTCGTTCGCCAACGCGATGCGACGCGACGCGACCCGACGCGACGGCCAGCCGCGCGACGATCGTGCTGCTTTATTTCCACCTGCTCCCGGTGTGTCCACAATACGCGGCAATAACCGGGGAATCGACGGTTAGCTCGATACCACCGGTGCGGGTCCGCCCACAGGAGACCCTGACAAAGACGGCCATCCACGGCTGCTTTGTCCGGGTCACCGGTGCCTTTTTCCCGACTTCCAACAGCCAACAGCTCCAGATCCTATCGCTGCATCTGAATCTAAGTGTTCGTTACGGATACGCGACGGAGGAGACTCTGCTCGACTTTTTTCCCAGAGATCGACCGCCGATCCATCACCGGTGATCGCAGCAGCATCAAGATCTTCGAGCTTCCAGGGCGCTTCTTCGACCTCGAGACGCGCCTGCCTCGACTTATTTCGCTTCTCTTCGCGTTTCATCAACTTCTTCTCTCGAATAGAGACGTTAAAAATATCGCACTGCAGCAATTTCACGCGATTTCTCGATCGCTAGATTCAATCGATGTCTCGCTCCTTTGTTTCAGGTAAGTTGAGTTGAACGCATCGCCTACTCTCGGACCCCTCTCTCTGAATCTCTCTGGGTTTCGGTATGTCAAATATTTAATCCGGCCGCTTTCTCTTAAAATCCACTTAATCCACGACTTCGCCTCGCGGCCGCTATACGCGCCGCGCGGCCGGTATACATTTCGATGCTGCCCTCCCGTGCTCTTTGAAATTACATTCTTCACAATGCTACGGCGAAGTTATTGCTTCCGGTTTTTGCCGCGGCAGAAGCACATAGCCGCAGGAAAACGGGGGATACAGATATATATATATATATATACAACGTCCACACACATACGGTTTGTGTTTGGTAAAACGGCGGCTTCGAACGGCCCACCATAACTTAAACTACCGAGGACATACACTCCGCCTTATTCATTCAATTTCACGTTTCTTCGACTGTTTTCGTATAATAGCCCGAGCCGTCGAATAAATTCTGAACGCTCGCGCCGTTAAGTATCGCTTGACTAATATGTCTGTTTATTGCTGGACGGTTCCACTTATCAGACGTGTTTTTCGAACTCTCGTTCGTTGCGCGCCTCGGTGAAAATAATACTTGAACATTTTTATTCGGAAGGTGAGAGATATCGCTTTCATTAAAGCGAGTGCGAGGACCAAAATGCCATCTGTCGTTAAAAAGTTATATTTCTACTCGATGTTTATAACGAATTCAATGATCAGAGACTTCTTAGTATCGCGCGCTGTGTTAACGGCACGTTGAAACGTATTGCGGAAAAGACAATATTTTAATTATTATATCTCTCATACACATTGTTTGGTAAAAACATTTTATTATAATATTTCACGTGGATTAATTGATCGACGCTCGTATCATTCGATGAAAACGTTTCGTTACAACGTCTCGCGTCAATTATTCGGTAAAAGCCTTTCATTTCGACATTTTCATAAAAAATCTCGCGTATATTGTTCAGTAAAAACATTTCGCTTGAACATTTCTGCGTATCGTTCCCTGAAAACATTTTATTATAAATTGTTCAACAGTCGTGTTTACCGCAACTTGCGTTTACCAATGAAAGAAATGATTCTACCATTGTACAGGAGGGTTAATTGTGTTCCAGAAACGTTGCCATCGATTGGATAATCTGATGAATAGGGGACGATGATTGGAAGGTATCCGGTTCCCGAAAGAAACTGTCCACCTCGCGTCATATTCGCTGTCGATACGAATTTTTCTTCCCGAGGAAAATCCGGGATCGACGAACCCCCGACGAAGAAAAATCGTTGGTTGCAGCTTGAATACAACGCTCACGGACAATGTGCCCTGTAATCTTATACTTGCCCCCGCGCCGACGATGCCCGGATGTCTTTTGACAAATATGTTGGATCGTCCCACAGTCTGCTTCATCTATAATGTAATTCGAGATCGTAACTACTCGCGGCAAGATTATATTATGAGTTAGCCCGGGGAAAAAGGGCCGGCCCCGACGACACCAGAGAATTTCTGACCGAAGGTCCACCATCGCCATTACTCACGCGGTCGTGATTCATTAGAGGGTTCCACGAGAAATTAAGCGACCCGTTACACGCCGCGCACAAGGTCCCTGTGATTTTTGATGTATCGAAATTATCAGTCGTTGAGACAGCTACGATTCGGTATGGTTTTCGAACAAATTTTCCATGGATGCTGCGCGCGGCATTGAAAATCCGAGAGAATTCTGCAGAATCTTCTGTGAAATTTTAAATGATTGACACGTTCTATTGAAACCGCTTCTACTCTAATCGTGACAATAAAATTATGCATATTATGCAACGAATTTCGTTCTACGGTCCGAGATCGGGCCATTAGTATTTCCGATTTTCAGCGTAATTCCGATTACAATTCTAATTATAGATACCGTTATGATTCTGCATAGCGCAGCAGAACCTCGATTAACCGGGTCATGATTATCGACGATCTCCATCGTGCCTGGTCTTGGAATGCGCATAGCATTTGTATAATGTCTGCAGAATGTACCGCGTAAATGTGTTCACGCGAATATTCCGAATAAGAGAGAACAAATTCAACGAAACAATTACATATGAACCGTCCTGTCGAAGAAAGTTCTGTCGAGCAGTTCCGATTAACATACAAGGTGTCCGATTTCAACCAACTCGAACAAACGATACTCTAAAATATATCGTGTCCAAGCGAAAACGTCTCGAACAGAAATTGCGAGGCAACAAGCTGGGAGAACGTTTTACAAATTCAGTTTGACTGGCGGTAACTCTCGGAATCCTTACCCACGTGCACCATCGGCTGTCATCGAGTAATTCCGATCTACCCACTTGCATCCTTCAACCGTGTCAACATCTTCTGGCACACACGCATTCCGAAACACCGAGAAACAGCCCGTAAAGAATCCCTCGCGTTTCGATTACCCCATTTTCTCGACGCAACGAGGCCGTTGCAATTCCGTCTCGCAACCTGTTGTGTTGCGTTACAATAATTCAACCGTTGGGATTCGCGCGGGAGCGACGGCTGGTAGGCTACCGATCGAGGACAATAACGGAAAGATGGCGGCGTAAATTTCCCGGGAGCGAGAGACTGTAGCCGTATCGCGGCTCCGGGGACAAGAGACACACCGGGGGCATAAAAGCAACGGGGAAAAGATTTTCGATAACGAGAGACGGCCGCGCGCCGCGCAGCGCCGCGATGCAATAAAGCAAGGAACGGGGGCAACGTAATCCCGAGTGTCCATAAAGACCGGCGAAGGAGCACGGGGAAAATATCCTGGAACCGTGGGGCGCGGCCTCGGCGTTAATAATCATGCAGAGTAGCGTCGAGTGTCGCAACCCGCCGCAGTTCGCAGTCACAGGCCCGCGACTGCATCGCATCGGTCCCCTGCGCTTGTCCCGCGCCGGGTTTATGTAAAACGAACAATCGAATTACCGGCCGTTCATATGGAAATGGAGCGGCGTAGGTGGGGGAAGACGGCCACGCTCACGAAAAATTTTGATAACGTGCCCCCACACCCTCCCGGCCACTGTCGAACACCGTCGATCAGACAGTTTCGTCGAAATCCTGACCAAAAGTAATATTTTTATGTCTACGATAAATTATTAAATGTATTGTGCTATTGCTTGCCACTGTGCGCCTGTTTCTGTTCGTTCCTCTTCGACCGCGGTATCGGGTCGGACAAACGATCGCTAGAATGTGTATAAATAAGCAAACGATTGTAAATATTTAGTTTGCGCAACAGCAAACAGTAGATTTCCTATGCACGAGTTTCTATTTGCATTGGATAGTCGATTTCAGTAAATATTGGGGTATCTAATCGGGGATTCGCTTGAAAATTCCCTAGATACCAGGATCGCCGGACTAATTGTGAAAGCGATGACTCGTGATACGATTGAAGTCATAAAAATTACAACATTATTTCTATTTTATTCAGTTCTTATTACAGTTCTTGTTACACGGGGATTCATGGTTGTTTAACGGTGTTGCCGGGAAGGATTAAATCGATCAATTACCCGGTTAATGGGTTAATAGAGTCGGCATCGCGTAAAAGAGCAGAGGCGAGAACAAAAAAGCGTTAAACAATGGCGAGTTGCGTGCCAGTAGAACCGCTAGGAGCCGCTCGGGGGCTTCGTCCGAACGATTTTGCACGGTGTACCGAGGCCCGCGATGAAGATTGCCCGTGTCCGATCCCGCGGAACGGTGTCAAGCTTTTTCCAAGCTGGAAAGTCGAGGATTTTCACCCCTCTTCGAACGGACGACGGTGACTCGGGAGTTACGAAGAACCGTTCGCTCGTTTTCTTGCGTCGCGGAAATTGTTGTCTTCTGGTTCAGCTGGTTTTGCAAGCTCCGCTGACTGGGCAAAAACAGGAAGCACTTTATAGTTGGTCTTCTCAGTCCCTCTCTCGTCTCTCGTTTCTCCTCCCTCCTTCTATACAGAGGAGAAGCTGGCTCGCAGAAAATTTTAACTGGGAAAGAGATGATTAATGGGGATTACGAGGATTCCGTGTAGGGTTGCAACCGGCAAATGTTTCGTTCCGGAGGAATTCGAACTGAAATTAGGGACAGGTGTGGGTTGCTTCTCCGAAGCGGAGATCTAATTGTGGACCATGCTGCCCGGTTTTTGGCCTTCTGCTTTCGGTGACAGTTTCATTAAACGGTCGACGATTTTGGGTTTCGGGTAAACTCGTTTTTACGGTATAACAGATGCCAAAAGCTTCGGAGACAATTTCGCCATTATACATGCAGTTACTCGATCTGACAAGTAATTAATATACGAATTCAGTAAAATTACATTTGACCAAACTGCGAGAGCTGCGAATTAATTTGTTCACCTAACAGATACTAGTTTTTTCCAGTATCGGTGATGTATGCGACGTCCTCCATTTCCCAAGTGTTCCACCCGGAGTCGTTGAGTCTATGGACTAGGCCCCTAGGTAATTGCTTTCGAATCCACTCGCGCCGGCCGTCTCGAGGGTCCGAGTTAAGGCAATAACGAATCTTTGGACAGCGTTAACCCGAAATTAATTGACCCCAATCGAGCGGGCGGGGACCGGTCGCCGGTTCGCAACGCGATTTGTCCGGCACATCTGCCGGATCTAACGTGTGCCCGCTGTTAAGTCTCCTTCGACGAACCACCGTGACTCGAGGATAGAAGAGAAGAAGAGAAGAGACAAGGAAGGTTTTTCTAATAAGTCCGCGCGAACCAGGAGACCGCTTGGGCGCACACCTGCTAAACTGTCTCCAGCATTCGCCGCTTCCGGTTCTACTCGATGAAGTCTCAGAGGCTCGAGCACCGACGAGAACTTAATTCTGTGCTGGCCTTCCTGGTCGACTGCTACGAAATGGCTTCGTGCTATACTTCACGGAATTAATACAAGAGCGAAACTAGATAAAGCAATTGACTCTTTCGTTAATTAAACCGAGAATTTCTATGTAACGCGTAAATTGTAAACAATTACGCGTTTGTTACAAACAAGAGTTCAATCGGTCCTTCATTACAGTTGAATTGCGGACGACAGGAAGCATGTTTTTCGCATCGAAAGCCCACAAAATTAGCTCTGTTTGTCGCCGAATATATTATTGGGACGATCGTGTCGCTTTGTTAATGACCGCTCTCACTTTTGTTAATGTTTATGAGCAACGACAATTACAGTATTATTCGTTTTCACGATAACTCGGCGCGAATCGAAATACGAGGTAGATCATTAAACTGATGGAAAACAGAGAGCTACCGTCGTCAGCATTTATTACATCCAGATACAGTCGGTGAATATAACCGTGCGCAATATCCACTGATGCTCTCGACGCAACGCCAAAATCAATTCCCTCGGAAATGAAGTCCCGAGAAAATTGAATATTACAAATACGACAGCGATACAAACCTTCTGTAAACAACCGGTTCTGTCCCTTACTGAACGATCAATGCGCCGCGCCAATACACGAGAGTAGCTCCCATAAAATCAGGAATTCAACACTAGAACCAGGAGACGCGAGATCAAGGACACACTCGTCCCGGATTTTTCAATTTATTTCATTAATGCCGCAATCGGTAGTAAAACGAAGTACAGGTTCAACATTACCGCAATCACGAGATTGACTTCGCCGGGTAGTATTAAACAAATTTGCACCGTACGCATTGCGGGAAAAATCACGACGAATGATTGAAAACGGGTTGCTTTGACCAATAAAATCGGGATTATTTACTATGACGAGCCAGATAATTCAGACGGTAAACATAATATTGTCACATTTCGCTCTCGATGAAGTTGATGCGAGCGATAGTTCTCGGAAAAAATATTCGACAACTCAAAATCGACAGCAAAAGATTTCTACAGCTAAGGAAGACCCAGTGCGCGTGAAATTCATCAAACGAGAATCAGAGCAACCTTGTCGCTGTCTACTTGAACTCTCGGCCAATCAGGCTCGTCGAAACAATTTGACTGCGAGTGTAGCGACGGAAACACCGAAGGTAAACGTGCCTCACCGACCCTTCAGCGGATTAGGCGACATACATGAAAAATGTTTTTACCACCCATAAAATGCATATGGATCGACTGCGAATTTAAATTAGTTTATGACCACCGTACCCCAACAGATGGACAGACCCACCGAAAACGACGATCGAAGACAATAAAAAAGACCTTCCTGACAGTTTTCCCACTCCTCAACCCAAAGTTCTTCCGATGCACCCACGTCCAATTACCAAACGTTACATCTCCCCACTCAAATACACCCTTAACCAATCACAAAATAACCGAGGTGACGACGGACAAGACACGACGAGACTGGATTAGAACAAATCCGAAATCGAGATCGACAACTTAAACATAGCCACTGCGACCAGAACAATAAAAACGCGAATAGTGTACAATGTTCCTTTTGCTCCGCGCAAAATTGTAAGTTAGGTAGTTGACGTCATAAACCGACCTCATCTGCCTCGCATATTTAAGCATCGGAACAAACATAGTAGCACTCTCTCCGAAAAGCCGTTACTCACCTTCCAACTTTAGTGTTTTATAGATTCTAGTTCCGCATTTGACGGCCGGATTTAAGCCATCTGCAATTTTTACTCATGTATTGTTCGAGTCAAGGTGCCTTTCGGATTTATTGCTTACTATGCCTCTCACCCGAGCCACATGGATTTTCCACGCGAGTCACTCGCAGGTACAGATTATACCTACGAGTGAACGATGTGGGGGACGGTCACTTGCCTTTTCTTTTATTGCATGTTTTTTAACCAATTAACCGAGACGGCCGCTTCCCTCACCAGTTTCGAGAAAATGTCAATCGACAAATCCGCATGGCTCCGGGTAAAAGTCACGCCCACCACGAACTTCTGTCTCTTCATTTTTTACCATCAAAGACAGTCATCAAAAAACTCTCGAGCAGAATACATAACATTTGTTCCTCGGTCATATTCCATCAACAATCTTATATTCAGTTTATAAATTCAGTTTGAAATAAAATCAACAGTTATCAACCTTCAAAAGAATCTATAATCCTTATAACCCGACCAGGTCGTAGGGAATCGTTTGAAATCGCGTGATCTAATAAATTGAGTTGAGGCCTTACAACCCTCATCGACGCGGAGTATTTACAACCGAGTCTAAGCGCGATACAAACGAACATACAAGTTTAATAAAGTGTCTACGTACAATCAATATCAATCGTACAAATTAAGGTGCTCGATATCACTTCAGTCCATATTGAGAGAGGACAACGATCAACAACGTTATCCTTGTATACAGCGAGTATGAAAATGCACCGCGAACGATGCTCGAACGTGTCAATCGGCTGGCGCCGTGCGTCGCGTCGGATTGCGTCTTCGGCGCTAATTACGCGGGAAGCTGTGTCGCGCTCGCGTCGGCGCCGTTCATGTTTATTCAGACGGTTTCAGTTGTCAGGCGGAATTCCGTCCCGGAAGCGGGATTATAAAGTCAAACCTCGCGCGGGAGGGGGTTGGGTGGAAGTCTGTGAAGTAAGAGGGGTGGTAGAGTAGGCTGTTTCGGGATTTGGGGTGGGGGAGGGGGCAGCTCGGCGTCGCGACGGGCTCTCTTCCTCGAAGCGTCGAATTTCAGACGCGGGGGTAGCGAGCTCGCAACGGCGGGCGACGAGTTTTGGAATTCGTGGCGCGTAAGAGGCAGCCGGTAATTAATAGCCACGCCGGCGAGAGTTTGATTACCTTTTCGACCTTATCTGCGAGCCGTTCCCCGGCATCCCCGACCCGACCCGGCCGCGTTCTTCTATCGTCGCGCGCGCGCAATTCCACCCATTTCCGTTGCACGCGCCAAGAAATTAGCTAAGAAACTCCGCGCGCGATCGAAGCGGGGAGCCTCGAGCCGAGACAATGGACCTCTGAGGTTTTGTTAATCCTGGGCCCTGGAAACTCGCGGAATCCAGTTACCTACCCGTCTAGCCGCCGCGTCCTCCACCCGCCAGCTTCCCTTCGCTTACCTACGCCACCGCGCCGCTCCGCTCCGCGTCGTTGCCATCCGCTCGCTCCGCTGGACTTCTTCTGCCCGGGTCAACGGATATTGTGCTCTGTCTGGAAGGTGCTGCCGACGACCTTGGCTCGCCGGCAATTAAACACGAGCCCGTAATATTAATGAATCGCCGGCTAACTCGGCCGAGCCTCGCAGATAGCGCTTTATTACCAGGAAGACGCGTATGCGCTGCTCCGAACGGGTTCCTCGTCTCTTTGCACATTCTTCGGGGCGATATGATGTCAGGAGAGTCGCGGTGATTCATTAACTCGTTAACCGAGCAAGAGTTAACTCGTTATAGAGTTTCAGGAATGTTTCTTCTTAATTTAACCAAATGCCTCTTTCGCTTTTTCGTGTTCTAGTCACACCGTTTGCCATTAATGGACAGCGGATACTTCTGCGAAATAAAAATTGTTCGCCCGAATTGCAAGAAACACGAGCAACATAGACACGTCCTTCTTTTACCTAGAACTTAGACCTAGAACTTTTCAATTCTGAATTTATTGAGGATCTTTTACGTGGGAAAAGATTGGACTCAATCGATCTCGCAGAGAAAAAAGAAAATGTTTAATGATATAAAAAGAATAAAGTACAAGGCATGGAGGCGAAAAAAACAAGGAACGACCTTAGAACGTTGCTCCGTTCACGGTTTTCGCACGACTGACTAAAAAAGGTAAAACGCCTTAGCATACGGGGGTGCCAAAACGGTCAGCGGACCCCATGGGTTTTACGACATGACCTGGTCCTGCATCAAGAAGGGAACCTCGCAATGGAAGAGTACATCAAAATACATTATTTCTAATAAAATTTCATCTAGAACCGCTGCGCCGAGTACAACGGTATTATTCTTGACCGTTCTATCAGTTCAGATAGTAGAGATTCTACCGTATCGTGGATTAAGCATCCTGCACAATAGACGATGCCAGCGCCACCATAGATTTTCCCCGTGGCAGCTGAAACACTGCCCCGATCAATGGGTCGCAGCGCCGAACTTCCGGCTCTTATCAATTATCCGCGAGCGGGGAATCGACGCGAGGTTTACCGGGTTGTCGGCAGCGGAGCGTGGCCATCCAGGATAATCACTTTGCCGAAGAAAACGGACGATCCGCCGTTAAACGCAGCCGGGAAGAGGGGGAGGTGGGATTCGGAGTTGCCGCGAACTTCTCGAGAGGGCTCATTGGTTTCCAGTTAATCGCGCGACAGCCAACTGGACCGTTCTAACGAGGTCCGGATGCCACGAAACTCGAAAAATTCTGTTGACTAAAAGGAATCGAGACTGCCGGAGCCAAGAGAGTGGGAGAAGCACTCCGAGTACCTGCCGCGATCCGGAACCAGTCGGAACGAGTTGGAACGAGTTGGAACAGAGAGGAACACAGAGTGGAACAGCGTCGGACGTCCATTGAGGCACCTCATTGTGCTGGGAATCAAGACCCCTGGAGGACAGGGAGATGACTGGGCGACTGTTGAACAAGGCCAGAGGAGAAAGGGAGAGCGAGAGAGAGAGAGAGGGCTCGCGGTGCGTGCTGGGCCGGGTTATAAGCCGAAAACAATGGCGACGGGGTTTCTTGCACCCTCCGTGCGTCAAGCTGTACATCCTGTAAGGCGCTTACCGCAGCACTCGACGATTGTTACACACGGCTGGGGCGGGACGGTTGACTTGATCCCGATTTCCCGGCGCCGCGACGCGACGCTACGCTGCGCGACGCCATGTATATGAACCGCGATCAGGCTTTAGGGGAGAACCGCGTTAAACACCGTGTCTATCTTTGAATTTATCGCGTCGGATAACCGGCCGTGCCCTCGCCGTTATTGATTCCCCGCTGAGATGCATGAAAGATCAGGATTAACCGACGCTTTATCCACCGAAATGATAGAAAGTCCTGTCAGCGTGTCGCGCTCGAACGTCAGACTATTTTTTACAGAACACATAAGATCAACGTTCAACCAGTGATTGCTTTTAAAGTAATATAGCAAACTGAAAGCATGCGGCAATGTTTTCGAAAGTTTCAGTCCTGCGAGTCATTGTGCGATGCAAATATTGTTGCATGTTAATTGAAAAACGTACGTGTATGACGCTTCTAAGAAAAGACGAGCGTCGATCAAGCGCAGCGTTCGCTTCCTGCAGTCGTCACAGTTAGATCTAGTAATGCCTATCGTTATCCATCACCGTGACATAATAGGGTTGACGGTGCGAGGTATAAGGAGGTCATCCCATTATCTAAACACGGTTCTGCTTACGCTGGCGTTATGGGTCAGCTTCGATGACGTTCGCCGGTTGTTCCTGTGGAACATGGAGATAACAAGTGAACGCGAGCGTGTCTTCGGAGGCGTCTCTCCGCGTTCCACTAATTTTTAGTTCGGGTCGATTGTTCGAAGCGGAAGCGACAGAATCTCGGCAGCGGAACGCAGCGTCGTCGTCGCCGCCGTCGTCACCGTCGTCGTAGTCGACGTGAAATGCTTCTCGCAGGTCCTTGAAACTTGCCGGCGCACGTTTTCGCGAATTGACAGGAAGTTCGACGTCCCACGCTATCGAGAGGAAGCCCGTGACACGCGTGGGGGTTCTCGAGCCCGACAAGAACCTCTTCATCGTCGAATAATCCAAAAGGATGAGACAGTCGTCGATTCACGGATCGAACGAGATCGTCGTCCCCCCGACTTTCACCCGATTCTTCGACGTTCGATTACCGTTTGTGAAGGCGCGCGTACCCGTCGAATAAACTGGTCTTAATTCCGTGCCGATATTTCGTTTTTTTTCTGCTCCCCCTCTCCGTGGCGAAGAGAAATAAACGAAAAAGGAACAGGGGCTCGGCGAAGTAGAAGCAGAAGCAGAAGAAGAAGAAGAAGAAGAGGGACGGGGATTTAAGTCCATCTCTCATATAATGTGTACGTACGTGTCCGTGTGTGTGTGTACCGTGCACGTATACGTATACAGGAAAAGGTACGAAGGTCCAGAAAGCCGTACGCAAGTACACGAACACCGTAATCCGATACTTCCGGCCGACTAAAGGCTTTAAAGGATAAAAAGCGACCAGCAAAAGTTACCCCGAAGCGTTTTCGACGCGCTACCTTCTGGACGCGAGACCACGATAATGCGCTCCGCGTTGCCATTTAACGGCACAGGACCCGTGGACCGATCGTTAAGACTTCTCTTTCTCGCCCTGCGACCCGGTTCCTTTCTTCTCTGCACCCCTTGTCACTTTTCTTTCCGTCCGACCCCCTCGCCACTCCCGCAACTCCCCCATCCATCGGTTACCACCGTCTTGACTCGCTCCGTCTGCTACGTGATCCCGAATTGTTTGACTTCGTCGTTCTCTTCGTGTTGTATCAGAGATCGCTCTGTTTTAGCACGAGCCGACCCACCCCGTTCATTAATTCGTCTTTGTAATTTTAGGTCCCGGGGTCGTCGTCCCCACCCGTACCGATTAATTGCGAGCCGAAGATCGGCCGGCACCCTCCGATCCTACTCGATCTGCTTTTAATCGTTACTCGTTTGCTCTGAATTCTGTCTGCGCAATCGTTTTGAATATCTGGCTTGATTTAGTATTGCGCCGATTCAGCGTTAACATTCTCGACAATGCATGTGACAGAGAACCACGCGTAGAAGGAGATCGTTCCAACGAAACACAGACGAGCCAGACAAAATGATATCTGGCGAAATTCGAATCCGTGGAAAAATTGCAACCAGTATAAACACAGCCAGAAATATCGCGAAGCGTATCGTACTTCTGCGAAAGAAATACCTGCTCTTTCGTTAGGTGTTATTAAACCAAACCGTTGATGCTTGATCAACGATTAAAAATCACATCGAAATATCCCGTGTAAACATTCCGGTTCAAGACAAAGATTCCCGTCCAAACACCGGGATTCTAATCATCGATCCCACGATCCCGCTCACGAATTCAAATGCCGGTTTCCCCGAATGAAGAATGAAATCTCAAGGCTGCTCAAACTCCGTGCAAATTGAGCGTCGATAGCCCCTGGCGGGATGAATAATTTACGTCGGATCCGTGGGAACTCAACCAAATTCCTCGGTTAATTTCTGGCCGTGGGATTTGCTACTGTTTACACGGATCCCCGAAGAAAATGATAAACGAGCCAATTAACGAGAGGAGTAGGGACTTCGAAATAATACTTTTTGCGTCTGCGAGGTGATTTAGTTTCGTGCCACTCGAATCGGTGCATTTTTATTCGACGACGTCCAATGCGTATACCACTGTTTAACAATATTTAGCAATTTTTTAGCATTAACTCCGTATAAGACGTCTGTGATGATTATTACATTAGCAGGACTTTTTAAACGATCCTTTCGACGTCTACCGGATGATGTATTTTCATACAACATAAATTATTGCATTTCCACTTGCCGTAAACCATTTTTTTTTTTTGCATAATCCAAGTTTAGTCGTTAGGCTCGGATGCGAACGGGATTATTTCCAAGGAAGCTCGCGAGGCTTAAAAAATTCACTCCGGTGAAAAGCGAGGTTCCGTAAGAACGTCCGTAAGAGAACCGGGGCGGCCATGTTTTTCCAGGAAGAACAGACGATACAATTAACCGAGGGGAAGTCGCGTGGTAGGGGTGAATTATCGTCAGTAAACAGAGGTGCGCGCCGACGGCTACTTTGTCCAGGAACTGGGAGCATCCTGCTTCCTGTTTCCCCGGCGCGGTGCGGCGCGGCTCCTTTGAAACTTTGAGCATCTCGCGAAAATCCGCGCAGCTCGCATAAAATAAAGCGGTACACGAGGAGTGGAGGCCGAGGAGGATGTTGAGGTCGTCGCGACAAAGGGCGCGCTCGCGCCGGGCTTCCGGCTTCGGGTGAAAAAAAAAACTTTTCACTTAAAGTTCCCGCGGGTAATTCGAAAAGGCACGCCTGTACAACCGTGTTCGCCGCTTTGTCGCGGCCGCGAAACTTCACCGGGGCATATCAAGAGTCAGCGATTCCGGAAACCGTTTCCGCAGCGGAGGAGTTGCGGGTCGCGTCGGCAACCGATGGAAACTTCTTGCGGATCCTCAGGGTCCGAGCCAAACGGATGGACAAAGAAACGGAGACACCGAGACGCCGGAATTAGGCGACGGAACGACGCTGGAGGACCCTCGAATTAATCGACCGATAACTTTCGAAGAATAATTCGGGACGCTTCGCACGATCGTGGTATTCATTTGTATTTGATAAATTTCGATTTTAAAATGCGAACGTTGCGCGTCCACTGACTGGTTCCACGGGGATATCCGCGGCCGGACGATAATTTCTCGAGAAAAAGCGGCAGGGCGGTACAGAAAGGTGAACGGAGTTCGAACAGTCGAGTCCATTTGGCGGACGGAGGGGGCGCAGCGCCGTAAATCCCGCCGGGTAAATGAGTTTCGCCTCGTAAAAGCGAAAGAATCCGAGGAACGGAAGGCGCAGCAAGCTGATACCTTGCGGAGCAGCAGACACTTCGACGGGCTCCTTCGGCCTCGATAAGCCCTGATCGATGCGCCGTTAATCTCGGTTTCTTACCGAACACTTGTTCCTGCGACGAATTTACAAGCTTCCGGGTTTACCTCGCAGACCCTCCGACTCTCGAAAAATGGTCCGCCGATCGCAGTTTACACGTGCTGCACCCGGAAATCGGTTGCGAGAACCCGAAGTCCTCCGAAGTTTACTGCTCGCAGGCTGTTCTCGCAGGAGATCGAGTCTATTTTGCACTTTCCCTTTGCGATTCTCTGTGCGGGAGACAGGAGATGGTCTGCGGATCAATTTTCATGGAAATTGAGTGGGCTATTCAATTTAAATCTTGACGAAGATGTAAAAAATGATGATAGTCTGGAATTTTCAAACCTCGTTTGGACATCTTCGGAAACAGGAGAGTTCGATGGCATTAATTTTGAAGAATGCTCGATTTTTCGATGCATCGCGGAGCGGAGCGGCACGCGGCGGATGATACGTTCGGAACGGGGTGAACGACACAAAAGCGAGGCCGGCCTGCTTCACGACTTGCATCGTTACGCGTCCGCGGCCGTCATTACGGTAATTTCGAGCCCACGAAAACTCCCGGGCCGAATAATTACGGCGCCGGTGGTCGAACACACCGGCCCTGCTGACTATCATCGATAATAGGAAAGCACTTCGCGTAATTTCGATGCCCTTTCCACCGTTTACCCGCTAATAAGTCGAGGATACCGGCCGGCCTGTTACGGATTCATGCGGCAAGTCCAATTTCGGGCCAGGCCGGATTCAATTACACGCGCGTTTAAGCAATTCCGAAAATGAGCCCATTGCTTCGACGCTCTCCTACCGGCGCGGCGCGGCGCAGCGCGGCGAACGGGTTGCTTCCTCATCCTCTCCGCTCCTTAAGAACGTCTCGGACGTTTCTCCTCTCGCGTATATGGTCCGTGAAGAACACGATCTAGTTTCTTTCGTTGTGAGAAATTCGTATACCGTTTGCCCGCGTCGCGTCGAGACGTCGTCGCCGTGGGCTTGCTCGAATCAGCAAGGTGAGCTTCAATTTCGTATTAAACTCGGGGTAATAGCGGAGGAACGCTCAAATTGAAAGAACCATCCACAAAATAAAAATACTGCCGGCCTTAATACACTATCTAATTCTTCAGGAACGACACGCCCGATTCTTGGTGTCTTTTACTTGTTCAGTAGAATCGGTACAATATACAGACATAATCCCCAAGGAATTAACATTCCCAAATATATCTGAAAAATATCCTCTCATACTATAAACGCATCGAGCTCCGAAGTCTGCCAACTAAGACCAACAGAACTAAAATTTCAGGGATCCAAGACGGACACCGATCAAAATGCTTCATTTTACCTTGTCTGAAGTACTGGGGGCGAGCCAGCCCATTGACCTTGCGCAAAGTCCTCGTCCTCCCTCGAGCTCCCTCAAAGCGTCTACTTTCGTTCAGGAAAAATCGAGAGGGTCTTTGGGGGAACGAAGGTAGCAGCTCTTTCGTGGTTTTAGGTTCGCAGGAAAACACTCTCGAAGGTAATCCGGTAATCGTGCAGCGACCTTTCTAGCGACCGGTCTCGTGACGAACGAAAGTATAAATTTTCGTTTGAATGTTGCGTTACACGAGGATCGCGGGTCTGGCTCGCAAGAGCGGTGGGCGGAACAAATGGGATCGCACGGGAAACAGCGGAGAGGAGGGTCCGCACGTCATAAGATTTCCGTTGGGAAACAAACAACCTCTATTACCAGCGCCCCCTTACACGAGAGGCAACCTTAAGCGGTCGCCTAATGATCCGCGGGGACATCGTGTAGATCTGCCCCCGGGTTCGTTTGTCTTCCAAGGACCCGGCTTACTAGGCCGCGGTTTCAATGCGAAACGCTAACAGCATTTTGATCGTCGATTATCAAACAGGCTTCCGTCTGACGCATCCCCGGGCCTAAGACGCTTGAGAACCCTGGGAACCTTGAGGTACTCAACGAGAACATTCGTCGCGTGAACATAGTCCGGGTACCGTAGACTCTGGGTGATCAATACTGATCTTGCAGCTGGTGAGACGTCTTTACGGAGTCCCTACGAAAATTCCCTAGGAACTCCTTTACATCGCGTTACGTTAGACTGGTTTGCTGATCGATTCTGATCGAACACTTTCTGTACACTTCTGTTGTTGTGCTCCGTAAAAATTAGATCGCTGTTTTTACATTATATATGTGAAGAGTTATCGACGCAAGGTTCGATCAATTAATACTATTAGCTATGTTATGTTCTTTAAAACGTTACGATTCGGATGTGAATCTGTGCAACGTCTATTTGGCCACGTTTGCTAAAAATTGTGGAGGAACAGGAGGTGGTGTTTCGTCCTAGACCCGCTAGAGGACTCATCAGTAAGGCTATCTAACGGACCCTGCCTTACACGCAACCGTGTCGAAAGACTTTTTGAAGAAAGTTATTAATATACCGATTGATGACATTTCAGTAACTAGCGAGAAAGGATTCGACGATGTGTACCTCTTGCGGACTTGTATTAATTGATCGAACCTTGCGCCGATAACTCTTCACATATATAATATAAAATTTCGATCGATAAAAACCTTAATGTTGTTTTTACAGTTTCGTTTTTTTCCTTTTTTTTTTAGAAAATTTTGTTCGAGTTTTTTCAATCTTCCGCAATCGAACGATAAAGCGATTATCAATTTTCTCAGTGTTCAAGGAGAATTTTTGACGCTGAAGAAGGTGTCCTCGAGTAACAGCCACCCCCGGAGCGTTCGAGCTCTTTCTTTCAGTCCTCGTAGACGCGGTGTAGCATTGTACGCCGCAGATTGGTTTGCATTGTCATGGAGCTCTGACAAAGTGTCGCGTCAAAGGACGAAGTGTCTCGTACCGAAAAGTTTGAGGATCTTTGTAAAACGCTGGCAATTCCGGCCGGTTTCTTGCGAGCACTCGCAAGAAAAGCTGCTGGCATTCTCTCAAGCCGCGGCGACGACGACGCCGGAGAGGAGCCGGGAGGGAAACCAAGAGGCTAACTTCCCGGGTTGTTTGTATCCACTTCTTGGGCTCGTTCTGCCTACAACGATGAAATTAAACGCTCCTTTAGCCTCTCTGTCACTGGGCGGACCCGTCATTTTTCGCGTCCCTTTCCAATTAATCCACGGTTTTTCATTAAACTTTTCATTATCCTCGCCCTCGGATCGCAGACCAAACAACGCCCGGACGTCGCAGGAATCCCCTAATGAAGAAATTCTACCATTTTCATTCGCCAAATCATTATTTTCAACGCGCAGCAGAGTTTCTAAACTCTGCGGAAATTCAAAGATGGAAATACAACATTAAAACAAATCGGTTCCGTTTGGTAGACATGATCCAAAAACGGACACGGTAACATTTTCCAAAAATTGACGAAAGCAGAAATTGTAAATCAGTGAGAAGCTAGAAAGAATTTAAGAAAATCGTGGGAGCCAACACGCTGTACCTCCGCAAAAATACAAATTCGCAACGGTGTTACGAGTTGCGAAAAATCGGAACCCGTTGCACCGAAAACTTTTCGGCAAATATACCCGCCGCGGCGCGCGCCGTTTCCGAAGCTACGAGCTGCATCGAGGTTCGCTGTAGCCCGTCCATTTCTTAAAACTGCCCCGCCGTAATCCGGCCTTTTAACGGTTCGACTTCCCGTCGAACACACGGTATCCGATGACCGTGTGCATTCCCAAGCGTTGCGCAATATCTTGAAATACGGGCTACGATAAAGAAACTGGATCAAAATCCTCGGCTTTCACCCCCCGGTAAATTTTCCCGGTGACACAAAGCTTCGGGTACCATGGAGACCCGTGAAAGCCGGAAACCCGCCGGCGGAATGGATACATTGGAAGAAAAGGGAGCCGAGGGATCGAGGGAGGTGGCTTTTCGAACCTGCCACCTCCTTTATTTTTCCTTCCTCTTTCGCCACACACACACACACACATACATTTCTTCCCGTGGCCGTGGTGGCCGCTTGTTATTTTACCTTTCGTCAGCCGTCACGCATCTGTTGCATCCCGGATATTAATTATAGGATAATCCTTTCGAGCCCTCCGTGCAGGTCCCGAACGAGATCCAGCCTCTCATCCCCCGGACCAGCCGTTTGTCGACAGGTGAAAAACACGGTATGGGGAATCCACCCGCTATCTCTCTCTCTCTCTCTCTCTCTCTCTCTCTCTCTCTCTCTCTCTTTGTCCCTCTTTTTAGCCACGTCGGAAGTTCCCAGTTTTTATTCCGCTCCCGGGGGATTAATTTAATGCGACTTACAGTTTTGCGGCTCAAGGCTCGCGCGGCCATTGTTCTTCCCGGGTCCTAAACAACGGCAAATCCGTGGAAGTTGTTCGTTCTTCTTCTATGAGGGATTCCCGACCATTCGGATAACTTAGTAACTCGAATGTATTTGTCCGGCGAGATTGTACAAGTTTCCACGGCGAAACTGGGCTATCGGAGATTACATTTTTCTGCGCGCTGCTGCTCCACGGATTAGCGTAGTCCATGCTGGGAGCCTTCGTCGACGCTAAGCCTGGGGAACTCGAAGTAGGTGCGCGAACTTCGCTTGGCTTTCTTTTACCGAAATTTTGACCTGTTTTGTCTTTGTGTGTGTGTGTAGACGTTATTTCGGCCCTTTGCGACAGTTTTCGATGTTTCATCGACTGGTAGATTGTTAATTGATTCCATAAATGATAGACAGCTAAAATATTATGAAGTAAAAAAATATAAAATATTTCAAACATTTAAAATCACGTACGCCGATGCGAGGGTTCGCTACCCTGTTGCAATGTTCGCAGGCCTAATCGGCGCGGCGCCGCGCAGCTATCGATTGCGAGCCCCGTCGATGGCTAATCGTTTTCTTCATGGAAACGGGTTATCATTCGAAGAACAAGCGTTCCAATCAGCAAGTCCGCGTTCGCTGTCGAAAGATAGAGCAATTTACGCGGCCTGGTTCGGAAAATCCCGACTTTTCGAACAACCCGGGTTTGCCAGCCATTCGACGTAATCGTCGATGTAATTCCGATCCGCGATCGAGTATCTCCGGCAAGCCGGCCGAGCAATTTGGCGGGCAATTAGAGATCGATCTGCTAGTCGGCGCAGGTGCCGGTTAATTGATCCCTAATTGCCGCGATAAGTTGGCCGACTTTGCGGAAACGAATCGCCGCGCCGCGCCGCCGTCGTTGAACCGGTGCGGTGGTGCGCGGCGGGACGTGAGCAAAAGTCCCGCGCCTGGCCGCGAGAGAGAGAGAGAGAGAGAGAGAGAGATAGAGAGAGCAAAAGAGGCGAAAACGTCACCCGGGACTTGGAAAGTGGCCTGATCAACCAGGATCCACCCTGCGCAGGATCACCCGAGCGAACTCCCGAAGTTTCGCCCGCTCGTTAGTGTCGCATACAGGCCGGCCAACTTCTCTATTTACTCCCGAAATTCCCGACGTCGGAAATATATTTTCCAGCCAGTCGATGTTTGCCCGCATCATCCTCCCATCAGCCTTCGCTGCGGACCGATTAGCTCTCGTTCCTTTTTCGATGAAAACTTGGACGAAGAGTCTACTGTCTTCACGGTAGGGTCCTTGCACATTCGTGCCGGGAGTGCCGTATAAGTTCCAAAAATTATTGGTAAAATAACATTTTTTCCCCAGCAATTGCTAAATAAATTAAAACTATTTTTTTGGGGGATACGAAGCGACATCTTCGCTTCACTTTCATATTTTTTCTTTTTGGTTATTTAAAATTACAAAATGACAAAAACATAGGGAACGAAAGTCCAAAATGCCGTTATACGATAATGGTATTCGAGATGTGAACCGGATAGAAAAAATGAAGTACTGTACATAACGATAAATATCGTCGAATAGCATCGCGAGGTTCCAACAAAGCATCAAATGGCCGAATGCAAAAAGATACAAAGCTCAGTCGTGGAATTTTGTATCGCACAAGTTTGAAGCGGTCCTGTAGGGTTTGAAGGATCGCGTCTGTCGCGAGAAGACCGCCATTGTCCATTCTAGGGGCGAATGAACCATTGAAACGGTTCGAAACAATACGGCGCAGGAGAGGTTCGTCAGTGACAATCGCGAGGCAACGTCGCGTCGCGGGGCCAGATAAATTTACGATCAAAGAGATTTACGCGGAGCCAATCAAGGCCGGCCCTGTAAATCCACAGCTGGTCTGGAATTTCCTCTACTCTGCGGGGCCGACAGGAACGTGCAGAGGGTCTGTGTGCGCGCTGTCGGGTCGATCCGCGAAGAGATCAGGCCCGTCTGCGCCCGCGGAATTATTTAATTTCCATCCTGCTCTTCTCGGCTCCTCGACGCCCGGAACTTTTCCGGCGGAATCGTTAGCGCGGCTCGCAGACGGGACTCTCCGGATTCACTGGAAAACTGAATAAAACTCGCGTCGTTCCAGGGGTGAACGAGTTCAGCCGGAAACAGGGGTTGGAACGGGGGCCTCAAGGACACGTTCGCCAGGGTGTGCTGAAAAATTTAACGTGGAATGTTGGAGAATCGCCGGGAAACGCGTTGGGGAGAAAGGCTCGGCTTTCGAGAGATTAAATAATGAACTGTATTGAACGGTCCCGCTCGAATGCAATTCTTTGTGCTATTTTATGAACGCGAGAGCCGTAGTCGACGAGAGTGGCGCGTCGTTCATACAAATAAAGGCGAAACAATTTTTCGTACATCTTTGAAAATTAATTTCTTTTCATAATACAGTTCAAGAATTCCTGTGCTGAACTTTAACCCTGCAATTTTTATTACAATCATTGAACTGCTTTAATTTTTGGGAATGATTCTTCGGCAGCGATTTCGCAAGTACCACCGTAACAAGAAAATCATCATCCGATTAGAGAAAGCCATTTACTTACTATATCACCATCCACATAACCGAGAAATAAGGATAAGGTAGCTCGCGTCGAAGCAGGCTTCGGATCGCTTTCGTTCGTGAACTGGTTCACCGATGTTATCGCGGTTTAATAGATCCTCCAGGGCCGCGTCCGGCGGATTAAACGGCTCGCGAAGACACCGAGGGTAGCAACGGATAATCCGATGGCGGACGGATAAGGGTCCCCGTGAATCCAGCCACCGGCCACCGGCCCTCGGCCAGATTTATTGGCTCTCCCGTGCACGCATAATGCCCGTGGAAAAAAGGGGACCAAACACACCGCGACGGCGCGGCGCGGCGCTGCAATTTCACGGGCTGCACACCTGCAGCCACCGTTAACGAGAGTCGCGGGGACTTTCTTGCTTTTTCACCGGGCGGCTAACGAAGTGACTCGCAACACCCTCGAACGTTCGCGTCGCGGGCTGGCCCGCCACCCGACACGATTTAAACTGGCTGCCACCGCGCCGCGACGCGGTGCTTCGAGCCTCGGCCCCCCTGAAGAATAAACTACCAGGAGAAAGGGGTGAAAGGGGTGAAAGCCGAGAAAGTAACGCGGAGTAACGAGGCGTCCAATTATCAACTCGTCCCGACGCCCTCGCAACCTGCATCCCCCCAGCATCTTTTTCAACCCCCCGAGTTCTCCGGATCGAAATAAATAGTTATTCTCGGTTTCGAAAACATTCCGATCGCAGTTTAGAATTCGGTCAAGAAGGTGCCTCTTTATACGCTGCTTTTCGGAAAGAAACGCTACCCTTTTGAAAATTCCTCTCATGCACTTTCATAATAATAATTTTTTTTTTTCATAATAATAAGAATAATAATTTTTCTGTTTATACGTACACGCAGCTCGATTGTAGCGTTTATTCATAATTTGCTCGGGACCCCGGTCTCCGTCGCTTTGACGGATCGTTAGCGGCCGTTTGCAAGCGTTCAAACCGGTCAAGACAGCATCCCCCGAATCGTGACACGTCGCTCGTTACCGTAAACCAACGACAGGACATATCGAGGAGTATTCTTGCTGCGAACAGACAGAATCGGTGCATGGGTCAGAAGATTTGACGCGTTGCCCGTCCACCGTCCAATGAGACGACGGAAATTGGGGACACCAGCTCCAGGGGTGGTGATGGAGGGATAAGGAGAAGTTGTCCGTCACGGCATATGCGGACGTCTGCACTTCTGGGAATGATCCCGTGTCCACGAAAAATTCGCTCGGATCTGCTCTCTGGAAGAAAACCAGAAACTCTGTCAGACGTTGCGAACGGTGAACGTGCTCTACCCCCTTCGAGATCTACCAAATTCTCATTAATCTGCCGACCCGAACGTCACAGCCTATTCTTCTACGCTCTGTTCGTATTATTTATACTTGAACTTTCTTGAATTCTTCGTTACAACATTACGCGGGACGCCCACGGAAATATTTAACAGATTTAACAGATTCGAAAGGTTCCGAACGCCAGGAAATACGTTTGAATATAATGCTGTGTTAACCGATCGATTCCTGTAGAATTGTTCGAGCATAGAAATCGGTACTCGTGCAGAAATTCAACGTAAGAAGAAGAAGAAACGGTTTATACGTAGTTCTCGATCGAACGTTAACTTCACGGATCGTGACTCTGCCGCTGACTTCCGAGGTCGGTGTGTTGGTTGTTACGGACCGTTCCAGATTCGAAAAGGTCCTGATCTCTTTAAAGAAACGGAACCTTTAGGAGTGGCAATCGGGAGATCGCAGCGTGATAAGGGACAAGGCTCGTGGGAGTACGATACGAGCGCTTTCTCTGCCTCGAAACCCTGCAATTCGCCTCCATCTTGTAACAATGTGGACACATAATTCGCCTTCAAGCGAGACAAATCAGAATTCCAGCCCGTGGCCCTTGTAGACACAACAGAACTATTTCGACTTTGGAATCGCGAAAATCTCATTCTCTCGTATGTGTACAACTGACACTCGTGCGCCTTACTGCGTTCAACGTAGCGATAGTTTTCTGTTAATATACCTCAGCGGATCAATCTGAAAAATTATATAAATTGGACTCGTGTTGGTTACGTAGTGCTACAAATTTCTATTTCGTTTCATTCAACGCTCGTGACATCTCATTTCTATGCCCGATTTGAAAAAATCTGAAAAATACCGAGGTACTCGCAGAACGACTCCCGATTTCGAAGACTGAGCAGATCCGTCGGAGGGGCTCTTTCACGAACTAAAAAATTTACAAAAATCCGTACTCGACCCACTTCCTCGAAATTCCTGCTGAGCGTTAACTCTCGCTGCACGGGCCTGCATTACATAGTGATCGTGTCGGGGGCGGAGGGTGTGGGTGCAGAGGGTGCATGAAAGTTTCATCGCCCACGCCACCGCCTCAACAGGTAACAGCGTGGCCCACGATGGATCGAGGAGACTCGTAACGTTGTCGGACAAAGGTTGGATCGTTGACGCTTGTCTCGGTTCGATTGTTGTCTCGGAGGAATCGGAGGTGTTCGAAGGAAGACCCTTGGACCGAAGGAAGACATCCTCGAAGATCCTGCGGGGGTTGAGGAAAGAGACGGAGGAGCTGATTGGAAGCTGCAGATATAAAGGCTCGATCGACGAGACCAGATATCCGACGACGGGCTTCTCAATTAGAGATCGGAAGTGGCTACGGGGCTAACTGCGCGCTCTTTGTTCTCCCTTGTCCCCTGGACCGGTCGCTTCCGGTTCGCGTTCATGGCTATCGCGTGTCACCGAGCAAACGACATGCATCCGGGAAAATTGGCTCCACGATTCTCTGAAATAAATCCTCTGTAATACGAGCCGCTGGCAGTTCTCCTTCGGGGCTAGACGATTCGCCTTGAAGACAATTCGGTCGACGTCAAACAATAATTGCGCGGTATAACCGAACAAAAATTTCGATTGGCAATAATGTCTAAACTCTTCCAACCCTCCTTCTGTCTTCTGTCGTAAATACCATTTATAAGAAAAATGAATTCGAGTAAAGGAAGGAGATCCAATATGGCCGTTGTTTCTTGCAAATTTACGCGAAGAATTGATGTTTTGCGTAAAGATTTTTGGTATAGCACGTTAATTGGCTTGCGCTAAGTGCAGAAAATCAGTCTCGTCATGACACGCTGCTCAATCAACAAGCACAAAGCCAAACACAATCTATCACCGTAAACACCGGCGACTGTCAACTGGCAAAATCCAATTGGTACATCCGCCCTCCTACGAATCTAGGTCGCCGAATGCTAACCATCTTAGAATAAATGCAATCCGGCATCCCGCGCTCTACATCTTCCAATCAGAATCGCAACGGCGGCAGCGTTCGTCGCCTGCACATTCCGCTCGGAGCGCAACAATGCAACAATTCCGAAAGGAATGTCGCGTTAATTGCAAAATTACGGTTTCCCAGGTAGCACGGTGAAGGAGCTAATCCCGGGATCCTCCCCGTCGGAAACGGCGTTGGCGACGTCGCGTCGGCAGGAATCAGCGCCGATAAATCCTGAACGCCGGCAATAAACGTCCGGGCGCAATAGTTAATGGCGATTCGTTGATTATGTCGCCGATTCGACGATAATCCACGGCCTGGGCCCCGGCGATCTATGTATATCGCGAAGATCCTTTTCCCGGCCGCGAAGCGACGCCCGCTAAATCATTTTTCCCGATGATCTTGGAACGATCGGTTAAATCATCGGCTCGATTGCCGTCGTCGAACGCTGGACTCCCGACACGGCAATAAATATCCGAACGAATTCTTGCTCTCCACGTTTACGCAACGTGCGTACGCTTTAATTGCACGCGTTTCTCTCTCCTTGTTCCTCCCTCTCTCTCTCTCTCGATCTCGCGTTCTCTCCGGAACGGCCTCGTTCCAGCCAACGAGGCCGTTCTCATCTCGGCCCGTCGATTCCAGCTCGATCAACACGCCCCTCGCTTGTACTCAATTATCGATACGCCCGTTGCAATTACTCGCGATACTGATAATAATACGCGGCGACTGCGTATCGGTTCCTTGGAAATTACACGGCTCCCCTCCCGCCTCGAAAATAAACGACGACGGTCCTGCTTTTCGCCTTCGTACCAATCCGAGCCCTGCCCACTGTCCGATGCGATTTAGAAGCGTTTCTGCGCCACGTTCGCTGAAATGCGAATTTAGGGCCGGTCGAGCGAGCGGTTCAACCACCTCTTTAATCATTCAGGACGCTAACACCGAGTCCATCAGATAGGCTGAACGATGTACAGGGTGTTTCAAAATTGATCTTAGCCTTGAATATCAAGGTAAAAATTGTGTGTTTTCATTGCATCGTGACGAACAAAAGTTTCGAAGGAACAACGTTGAAATTCGTTTCAACATGAAACACGAAAGTCTGTGTTCACCGAAATTTTGTATTTTACGAAAGCCGATAAAATAGCATAGTTAACAAGTTGATCGAGCTCAAAATTATTGTTAGCCCGGTCACGTATAAATTTCCTGACTGGCAGATCATATGAACGTTTCGCAAATAGTAGAAACCGCCTGGCATTCGGTTTGTTGTTTGATTTCGAGGGTATAATAATTGGAGTAGTTGGGAGCGTTCCGAAAGTCCCGTTTGTTTTTTCAAATGACGTGTACGAACTATTGTTTATCGACGGAACTCTCCCGAATTCCGGAAACACGCGGCAATGGTGCACAATGACGGGAACGCGTGCGGTGCCGCGCGGCGGTCTTGCGTGTTTTCAGCTCCCGCCGAACGCTAAGTGGCGCCACCTAATTAAAAAGTTCCGGGATGCGCGGAACAGAGGCACAATTATAATTTCTGGCATTAATTGTTCCGTTTCCGTGGCTGACTAACGCTCCCGGCTCGTTGCTCGATTCTCCCGAAGCGACTTCGACGACAGGGTAAATAATGGAACGGTTCCAAATCATTTTCGCGTCGATTTATTCATCTAAACTCCGAACTCTCCCGTACTCGGGCATTCATAGGGAACATACAGAACATTTCCAATGTTGATTATTGCGCTGAGAAATCTGGCCGTGCACGAAGTTCATCGACCGATTAGCGGCATGCAGCGAATAATACTGCTTATGCAAAAATGCAAGGGACCTGATTAGCCGTGTAACAAATCGCGGTGCGAAGTGTTGAATTCGCGCGATGCCGTCGGACAGATTGCGAGTAAAAGATCGAGTGTGTGTACGTCGACCGGCCGCGCCGCGCCACGCCGGTTCCTAACAAATGAAGAAACCCCGTGAGCTGGTTGGTCAGCGACGGTCCGAGTGAGAAATGGACTGTTCTTGATGGCCGATTCGTTAAGGGCGGGCCACGGGATTCAGTGACTCGAACAATGGGAGAGAGAGGCGATGGAAAGTCGTTAATGACACGAGGCGGCACACGCGACGCGTGAAATGTCGTCCGCCGCGATTTCCACTCGACGACGGGGCTCCGGGCTTGAAACAGTTTCCATGTAAATACGGTAATGGACACGAGGAAATGATACTCGACGCGATTATTTCCGTTCCGGGGACTTCTGCGTCCCGAAGATTAATAGCCGATCGCGAAAACTTGTTTAGAGGGTAGCATTAAGCCGCCGGAGCAATGCCTCGTTAGGTGTCGATCGTAAATTCGGAGGTGGAGAGCATCAATTTGACACGCAGGATTACTGGAAATTCTGGAGAACGACCGGAGGTGGGCTCCGCGACGAATCGACGCATTAAGATCGCTAGCAGTTTCGGTTGGACGCTACGGGCAGCGGTCAGTTCGACTGATTTATCGAGCTCGAGCGTTGTTCGATGCTGTTAGGATGTGGTTGCGCGAAGTGGCTGGATTACGGTCGACGTGGAAAGTGTTTATTTTGAAATAAAGATCGTATTACTTGGGTCCGCCTAAAATATATCATCCTGTATCTCTTATCGCTGAAATCATTCCAGAGCCTAACGGTACGCGACAGCTTTTCGAACAGTGGCACCTGACGACTTTCGCATTCGCGAATTGCCTCGACTCGGTGGACGGGGGCCGGTCGATCATAAATCTAATAATTATTTGTAATCAGGGAATCCAATCGGATCGCTGACGGATGACAGGGCCGTCCAGATTACAGAGGCAGTCTCTCTCCCCATCGTTACGTCTGATTCATCCCACCTGAAACGACAGCATCGACGCCCTCGAAGGTCCCATGAATGTCGCCGGAGCCTCTCGTTCGTTCGTTCGTTCCACGCGTTACAATTTGCACGGGCAGGAAGAAAGCCGGGTTTTAGAAGGAGAAAAAGAGAGACGGGGATGGTGTGTGTGCACGGTGTAAGATCGAGCGCACGAAAGGGGTAAAAGAACCGACGGGGAGAGAGCCAGACTGAAGAAGTGGAAAAGGGGAGGAAAGAAGGGTTATGCGAGGGAGAGAAGGAGTCAGGCGAGGAGAAGCGAAAAGCACGAAACTCGCATTTCCCTAAGTATAACGTATGCTCTTAATCCCGGAATTTATGCGAGCGGAATTAACGCGCTGCCGAGGCCCGACTCGTCTCGATTGCGCGGGTGTGGCGCACCGGACCGAGAACGCGATTTAAAACTGCGCTGCGCTCCGCGCATACTGTACCCGGTGCGTTTGTCACTAGCTACAGAAATTCTACGACTCAAAATCTTCGAAATATTTCAACCTCTCGCGACAGTACACCCGTGAGATGCCTTCAATGGAATTTCCTTTTTCCTGTCGAGAGATTGTCTTATTGTTCGAAAGAAGTCGTGACTTTTCGTACTGGTGAGAAAAAGATTGCAGTGTTTTCGAGTTGCAGTATTTTCCATAATTACATTTTTCTTCGAAAAGTATAAGCGTTAGAATTACCTGGCAGCTGTTAAGGAATTCTTTACCGTTGCGGCGTTGGGAGATCGCTTTTTTTCTTGGATTTTTTAAGAGTCCTATATTTTTGAAACATAATTAAAAAATATTGTTGGTGCACCGGGAAAAATGTGAAAGTCTGCACACCTTACAAGCGAGCGTTTCTTAAACACTTTATGTGTAACTAGACTGCGGATCTTTATGAACTTGTAGCTTGCCGAAGCTTTCAAAAAAGGGAGCGGAAAAGTTCATACAAAATTCATGATCTTAAAATTTAATACAGTTTTGAGTTGTTTCCAGCTTGTCGTAAATAGTCGGCGGATTTTGTGCATACATTTTCTCGTAAAACATTGTAAGATTTTTAAGAAAGCCGAATAATATTTTTTATCTTTTCTGATAATTTCCTGTGTTAACTCTCTGTTGCTGTATCCATAATGTTTATTTCTTCGTATCTATTCATGCGATCATTGGCTACGATTCTAAGCAAGTATCATAGCGCAGTATCCATTTATCATGAAATCTAAAAGCGTCCGACGAAAACAAGCGTTACACGAGTGAAAGTATTCGGTATCGCGCTTCTACAGTTAAATGGCTGGCATAATCGAGGTTCCACAGAAGTGTGGTCCAATTGAACCGTTGAAAAAATGCTTTCGCACAGCGCGTTATTGCCTCCATTATTCATAGGGCACGAGCAACGACAAGATAGGGATCTAACACCTACTCGATCACGGCAGGCCCGCGGTGTCCCGCGATCGACAGGATCGATATCACTTAGCCGCGTCCGGGCAGCGATTTTCATCTTCGATCGGATCGTTCCGGTAACAAATTACTCGTTCGACAGTAATTTACGGTACCTGTTACTCGCCGGTCCACGAGAAACTTATCACCGATTGCGCAAACATCCCTCAGCAAACCGGGGCGGGTCGTTGTTCGCAGAGATTCGCGGATCGTTACAACGCTACGTTGCATACCTCTTAATGATCGTCCTGGAGGAACGAACGGGGCAAAGTCGAAAGAAAATTCGACCGATTGTGTCGGATTTTTCAGCGGCGAGGCTCGCACGCGACGTGACGGGAGTTTAAACCGATAGGGAAGCCAATCGGGCGCCGATAGACCGAGCGATTTACCGGTGGCGTTCGAGGAACGCGATCTGATTCGATTGACAGCGATCGACGCTGAAATTCTTCCACGGACGAGCCTCCGCTCGCTTAAAAGTCGACGATGACCCTATTCGACGGAGTTCTCAATCCGGATACGTGTGCAGCGCAGACGTTGCGCAACCGATTTCTGACCCTTACAAATCTACCGTGTACACTCGAGGATTTTTCTTCTACTATTTGCCCCAGTTTTGAGAAAAGGAGAACAGGCATGTTAGCAATCTTATATATTTAATTTTAGAAAGTTTCGAAAATGTTACGATAATCCTAACGATATCGAAAACACCGAATAAAATGTGATTGTAAAGAGAGACTCGACGGAAGCAGTAAGAAAAATTGCACGAGAAATAAAGAAAAAATGTAATATCGATATTACGTTCGAGTTAATTGCTCGAACCTAATCAATTCCACGATAAAATGTCAATGCGTTACCTACAATGTTATTAAAGTTTTACGAGGGATGTGATCGATCATCCGGTGTTTGTTAATTTCCATCTACTTTCTACTTAAATATTTGAATTTAATAACCTTTACACGCGATCTTGATTTCATACTTACGACATCATTAAAATTTAACTGGTTGGTTTAGTCGAAGATTGATCACCCTGTATCCGTTAATCTCCCATTCCTTCGGCTCAGCTGATTAAATCTAACAAATGTTGCCATACACTTCCAATACTGCAACTATTCCGATCAAATTTTACGGTTGCCCGAAGATTGATCGTCCCGTGTCACTTAATCTCTCGTTCATCTTAAATGTTCGAAATCGTTCCATACAGTTTCGATTTTTAAATCTGTGACAGAATTTTCATTGAATAGATGCCACATTTCGATAGGGAATATTTAATATTATCGAATAATGTTTAGCAATGCCCGTGGAAATATTCAAATGAACTCTTTGAACGATCTTACTGTACCGTGTCTACAATCCGTCTCGATCAATCTCAATTCCATGCAGCTTTACCAAACCGCATCTCCGCCAAATCTTAATCAGCCTGTATCCCGGAATGTTTTATTTCCTCGAGGGCCGTAATGAAACAGTTTCGAAAGCCGGAAGCCCCCGACATTGTTTCGCGTTTGAATCTGCGGCGAGGGCTCGCGACCCTCTGGGCGGGTGCAATCAGCCCGAGATCTCCGCTCGCGTTTCGCAATCAAGAGTAAATCGCGCGAAACTGCGAGAGCCGTCCGCCGCAGAGAGAGAGAGAGAAAGAGAGAGAGTGAGAGAGAGAGAGAGAGAGAGAGAGAGAGAGAGAGTGAGTGAATTCCTTTACGGGATCACCGGTACGAATACGCCATAACGCTGAAGGTAGAAGGAGAAAGAGACTGTCGCGAAAGGTCCCTACTACCTAAGCCCTTCGACACACGCAGAAGCATTCCTGGAACCCTTCGACCCTTCTCTCTCTCTCCTTCTGAAATCGGGAAGGGTCCGCGGCTTTAACGCACCAAGACGATTCTCGCGGCCCGACCGGGCTCGCTCATGCGTACACTGCTTTATGCCATTGAGTGCATGGCGGAAGGAGCACGGCTGAGAGAGAGAAAGCAAAGGGAAAGGGCTGAGGGCTGCGTTAGGTGCGCGCACACCGGGATCTACGACCGTCTGAGAGTCACCTGTCGACAAGCAACCCTCGCCAGTCGAAATTTTTTGTTCGCTACCCGGAATATGAAACCGTTTCGCGAGAAAGATCTCCAGGGGCCCCTTGGACGGTCAAGACTCCATGTTCAAGCTCGAATCTTAATACACGAGGTCTACAATCTCGTTCAAAATCTTCCTCCCACGGTCCACCCACAATCGATCATCCTGCATCTCTTAGCATTTAAACGTTTAGATTCGATAGTTCGAATCTGACAACAGTTCCGATATAATTTTAATATTCTATCAACAACCTCGTTCAAAACGGTGCTTCTTTAAGACTCTTCAGCTGTATCTTCTCACCATTTTTTAGAGTTAGCTTCTTGAATTTCGATAAGATGTGTTTCGTCGAGTGGTCGCCAGTTCGACGGATGCAACTGCAGTAGCATCCAATTTTTCTCGGGCTCTCCTATCGTCCCGTGCAGCTGAATGCACCTAGCTGCAGGCTCAGAATTAAATTCCTTCGAACGGCGGACGATCTCGACTGAAACGGCGCACACGTTGATTGTAGATTGCACTGGATCGCATTGATAAGCCGGATAATCGAATTAGCAAGAGATGTTTTCGAGCGGAGTCCGTCTCCCGCTCGGTAAAAATCGATTTCCTCGATCTAGAGACGAGTGGGTTAGAGAGAGGATAGAGTGACTGATCGCAAAACACCGACGCTGTCTATCCCTCTCTCTCTCTTTCTAAACGAGGTCGTCGCAAACTGTCACCGAACAATCAAGATCTAATGAAAAGCAAACAATGCGACCTGCAGGATGCGTCTCGCAATTTCACCGACGCGGAACCTCGTTCCCGGAGAAGCAGATGCTGAAACCGCTGGAGGATGCAATATGTCCTCCGTTAAACTAACCTGTTTAAAACTGGGTCTGTAGATTCGTCGCTGATTCCCTGCTATTTAGAATCTCCGTTAAACGTGTACAATCACGGTGATTGTAATTAGACCAGAAAGTTAAACGAAAACTTCTGAAGCGTCCCGAATATCGCAATTCTTCTTTCGAATTTCGCGGGTCGTAAATCCGGTTCGCGCGTTCGCGACGATATCGGAGGCTATGACGTAACTGGATAGTTACGCCTATTTGAAAAATGAATAATGTCGACACTTAATGTAAAACAACTTTAAAACATATATTTACAATGATCAAAAAACTGGTACAAAGCGTTCTAAGTGATGTGGTTTTAGTGATTTTATATTTCGAACTGATCGTCCTGGTTCTGTCACGTATTACGTCGGTTCTGGTCTTGTCCTGATTGGTCAGTATGGGAAACGTTGCGTGAATTCTCATTGGTCTTTAAATGTTTGTTTTAGCGGTCGGAGTGGGAGTCTGTTGCAGTCGTATTGTGTTTTCGTCTGTCATAGTTGCGTGCAAATGTATCGTAAATTAGTTCGTCGCCAGATTGTCCTGTCCAAGATTCTTAAAGTCTAAATTCAAGTGGTGTCCGGTGACACCCAAAACAGTCCTAGGACCGTCGCCGTCGAGTGGCTGTCCCTACTCTCACGTTCGGTCTTATTTATGACCGAACAACTTCTATTTTTCGGTTCCTTACAGAATTGGAAAAGGATCTCATTCTGGTCACAACAGGAAAGCATTTGGTAATTCGCTCGGACGTGGAAGAAGACGTCCGATATACTCATTAATGAAATCCAATTCGATGTTTTTGCGAGCAGCAGTCTGTAAATTATGAACTCGCAGGGCTACACGTCGCTTGACCGGACCTCTGCGCGAACAAGAGAACAGTCGTTTTCACGCTGAACTCTTTGGCAAAAGTGTGGAACACTATCCTCCGGCTCGGTCTGAGATAAATGCCGTGGCTGCGAAACCGGATCGGTTCCCACTATTCATTCAGGAAATGAAATATCGGCTAATGAAATACCAAACGGATACACGATAACCGAATACAATGTAAATATCGGCTCCGGTGAAATATCGGAGTAACTTTCGACCGTTCGGATAAGCTTCTCAACGCTTATCAGGCTACGGATCGCAGCGATCGAGCGTTAACAAAGCCCGTAGAACAATCCGTGGCCGATAATTCGCAGCGGGCGAACGATTGCGTTCACGTTTCACGGTGAATTTACGGGTCGCGTCGGGCTTGTTAATCGGCATTAAGCGCAAAAATCGTCGCCCGCCTTTCTAAACCGCGCCGTATTTCCGGGCGCGCGTTGCAAATCCGACCGGACCAAATTCAAAAGTGTAACACACTAGCGCGCAATTATTATTCGTTCTCGAGTCCACGGAATTTACGGACAGAAGATCACGAGGACAACGTCTCGAAGAAGACGAAATATCGGATCGACCCATACGAAGTGTCCGATTTTTAATAGTACGACGTCCTGCATTATTATAATCTTCTTGCAAATAAAGTTCAATTCGATTTAAATTTGAATCAAGCGAATTTTCTGTTACCTTTCGAAGATCTACGCGGACTGCAAAATCAGAAAACATGTCGGTCCACCGACGCGGTAGGAGGCCCGCCGAGATTCCTATCGGCCACCGGGAATGAAAAGCGAACAAAGGGACAATTGAGAGATTGTTTGCCAGTTGGAAAACATCGGCTGGTTCCGGGAGTCCCGGGGTCAATCGGCGTAATTATCCTCGCAGATCTGATCGCTCGTAAATCGCGGGAAGCCGTGTCGGGCTCGCCTCGCATATTTTTATTCCGGCTCGCGAGCCATTTGCATGACTTCCCGTGCCCGGCTGTAGGGGAGAGAGCGAGAGTAGATTTTCAAATGGAAAGCTCGCGGGTTGGAATTAAATATTTCGCGGGTCACGTGACGGCATAATTTTTCATTACGTCGCGATGCCCGCTTATCGCAGAGCATTACGCGTGTAATATATATATTCGGCCGCGATCTAGAATTCTCTTCGGTATATTTCTTCGGCGCGATCGCGGATAAAAGTTGCACCGCGGGGAGCCGATTGCGGATCCAGCGGGACAAATGTCCGGAGACTACATGCGACTATCGCATGATAAACAATTTGCGATTACAAATTTTGCTTGCACTATTTAGAAAATGTTAAAGTTTTCAAACGTGGAAACATTTCTTTCGGTGATCGCAAAAATTCGCTAGAGTATGAAAAATTTTCGTTAGAATTTTTTAAACGATGACGTTTAGGAGTATCTTTCGCAGAGGCACGAGGGAAAGTGCGGTGACCCGCGGACTGGTTTCCGTGGACACGGTTCCGCCCGATCTCCGAGGACGAAGGGGCCAAAGGAAAGGAAACCGACCGAAGTCGGCGTAACAATTAATTTACTTCGCTTACGCTCGGGTAATTGAAAAATTGTCGATAGCTCGACGGAAGTCGATACAGCCGCGGCGCGGTGGGGGTTGGAAAAAGTTAGGGGTGAAAGAAGGGGGGCTGAGAAGGGGCGGAGAAGGGAGCGCGACAAGCAGGAGATATAAGAAGCCGAGAAAACGGAGTTAATTAAACCGACTGGAAAGGGCCGACGAGGTGCGGCGCGGCGCGGCGACGGAGCCGGCGGAAATTAAAAATGTAAATCCGCGTGATTGGAAACCGCAGCCGGGGTCCGCCGGCTTCCTTCCGATCTGCAATCCGCGATTTTTATTATAATCCGTCCGGCACACACCCCCTCGTACGCGACCGGACTCCTCCACGACCCCATTTCTGTTTTCATCTTTGCCGGTGATTGGAATCTGCGAGTCCCTTCGACCGGAGAAGAAATTAAGGGAGCACCGCCGCAACTAAATGGCCCTGGGAACAGAGCCTATTATTGAGAATCATTCAATTTCTTTTCACTGTTTTCAGACTTTGACGATCCGGCCGTAGAATCATCCTGTAGACTATAGACTATGCCCGCTAGAAAAAGTAACTCGAACGCGAAGAATTGCTTCTGCGGAAGCAGCTGGTGATTGAAACAGTGATTGAAAAAGTGAAATGAGAGCTGCGTCATCCGCGCAGACCTAGTAGAGGTTAGGAATACCAAAATAATTTTTTTTTTAACTCAAATCAAAGCTGAAAATTGGGAAAAAATTTCAAGCATAATTTTTGACAAGGAATTAGAAGTTCGGTAAAAATTACGAGTGGTATTATAATGTGCGTCTCCTATTAGTATTCTACAATACCACAACCTATGATTTTTAGACTCCACTTTTTCCGACTTTTTTATAACAAAATCGGCTGGTTCCGCGACGTCAGCTATTTTTCCGCTCGCAGGATATTTGCAACGATAATTAAATGCGATTTTGATCGTCGGTAAGTCGGGGAGAGGAGGACGAGGGGGGATGGAGTCTGGCCAGGGTGGCTGCGATCAAATTCCACGTTCGCCACCCCGGACGTGACAGTCGATCGCTTCGTGCTGCCGAAGATTTCTCCCGCGCCACGAAAAATTGATAGAGTGCCCGTGCTCGGGTTATGGGGGTGGCGATGGGGGTTCGCGCGGCACGGTAGAGGATGGGGATTTCATATTTTTCCCCGTAGCCGTCCGCGCGGCGAATGAGAAACAGCTAATGGCACCAGGTGCGGCCGTTCGATGGAATATAAATAAATACGAGGCGATCGATCAAAGAATCGAGCCTAGGACCGCGAGACGACACGCATCGTCGATCGCGCGACCCGGAACTGTGGTGTTTCCGATGGGGTTTACCGGACGGCGATTCGTCAACGCTTTTGCCGAACGGTTGCGCTTGAGTGGCCGCCGAACTCGCCTAATTCGGGGAATTGCGAGTACGTCGGCCGTACGGTACGGCGGCCCTCATCAGTTTTCTTTATTCCACGCACTTCGCTCTTCTGAGCGAGTAGAAACCGACTACTACGCGCAGACGGTTCGATTAATACGAAGATATTTGTCACGGTGTTTTTACCGTCGATCCTTGATTTTTTAAATTCGAGGATTTATTAATCTGGAAACTCGCATACGGTATACAGAATAAAATTACAGAATAAAATAATAATAATAATTATATCAGCGAAGGTACACTTTTCTGTAAAGCAAAAGCGTGCTTTTCAGATTTTACATTATGCATAAAATAGCTGTCGTATCAATCTTCATAAAATATGAATTCAGGACAGTTGGTTACATAGTTGCATTAGTAACTCTTCTCTCTCATGTACAACCCACCATACATATACATTATGCTTTTCCTTACGTGAATATTTGAACGCATGTCAAGACGTATGTACTTCGTATACTCCTGACTTTATGCTGTAATACCTAACGTCGGCGAAACATTAAAATATTAATGTGCGTGCAAATAGAAAATGTATATTAAAAATATTTTTATTGAATTCTTCTAGCATGTAGAAACCAAATGATCAATTAGGAAAATTGATTAAATATCTGCCGCGCACAATTTCGTAATAGATAAATATTCACGCTTGCAATTAGGATCACGAACAAGAGCAACCATAGTCGGCAGACTCCTTTCGCCACCGCACTTCCGCAGCTCGTGTTTCCGTCCCCGTTTAGACAGGCGACGGCATAACGAGCAAGATTTTTGAATGATTAATGTCGCGTCGCCGTGGACTGTTCAAGTCAACGCTCGATTACTGCCAGCTCGTCATCGCGCAGTCATTTTTCTTCCATTGACTGATGGCTAGGTCCCGTGACTATCTGAAACGGCTATGTAACCCGATACCCACGAGTCCCAAAAATCCCGCCCCGTCGATCGCCCATCGATGCTCCAGGATTTTCTTGTTAGTCGTTAGCCACGCATGTTGCTTCTTCTTCGACATATCGTTCGAAGATACCTTTCCATCTGAAAGCATCTTGTACCCGTGTCCTATAAGAAACTCTAGACGTGCTTGCGAGAACTAGCTCCGCGTGTTCTGGGACACAACGTGTTCGATTTCTATTATCCAACATCCACTGTTATGGGAAATATCTTATCTCCTTTGCGGGGACTATTAGATCGCTTCTGAAATAGAGAATCGACGGCGAGAATCGAGTTTTACACTTTGTGTCCTGAGAGAGGTCTCTCTCGCTCTCTCTCGGTTTCCATTCTCGGTGGCGGAAGTCTGCTTTTCTAAACAGAAATTTTGTGTGACAGGTCTGCCGTGAGGTGTGCTTTTCAAAGTAATTTTGGTGGGTACATCTGATATTTTTGTTCCAGTTTATATTTTCGTTCACATTCGATTCAGCGTATTCAAAGAACACATGCTATGATACATTAATGTATGTACATTATTGTAACTGTACCATGCAAATAATACACTAAATCTACAGTCTAATTACAACAAACTACCCGAGAAAAACATAGGGTAGCATTACAAACGGGCAATCGGCAGTTCGATCAAGCTAACAAATTCTTTCTTTTTGTTTCAGGTAAGTGTCCATCAATCCACATCGTCTGCTACCGAAACGGAGGCCACCGACCTCCATCAAGAACAATTTCCAGCGTTTCTATTATCCCCAAAATCACCCCCAACAGCGTCAACTCGTCCCCCGTAGCGAAACCTTGCCAATCGTCCGTTTGATCCTCTCTGTTTCCACTTTTCCTCTTCGCCGAGCATCGAACAACGATCAACGCTGGACGTTTCGGTGGTCTCTCGTGGTACTGTAGGGGTATGTACAGTGTGTACGCTTCCCTCTCCACCATCGGATGCCCTCTCGCGACTTTCCGCGCGAGGCGCATGTCGCTGGTAAGTGGGGACACGTGACGTCACAGTGCTTCCACTGCGAGGAGAATCGAGCCGCATTTGGCGGTAGAGGGGGAAGCGTTTCGAGGGGAATGCACAGCGGTCCGACGGCTCTGCGCGCAAAGAGGATTCCGTACAATGAGCGAGGTTCTACCGTACATCGTTAGACTTGGACTAAATTCTCGTTCGCCTAACCGGGGTCTATTCCGAAGGCATTCCCGAGCAAGATGAACGAGGAAATAAAAAGGCGAGCGCGCGGCTCGGTAAATACGAACGATTAGCGTGTCATCCATCATCCTGGCTGACGTCCGGTTACCAAACATTCGTTTGGACAACGTCGTTGACGGTGTCGTCGTTGTCCCGACGCGACGCGACGCGACGCTTCTCGTCTCCGCGGTTCTCGACTGTCTTCCCACGGGCCCCTTTCCGGTGACTCGAAACGAGCTTTTTATCGCTAATCGGATTTTCTGAATTCCTCGTCAGAGATAAATAGATTCGAGGGGTGGGACAGCGCAGGATCGATCCGAACGGCGCAGCGCGCGGCGCCGTCCCTCGATCACGGCCAATCGGCCTGTAATGAGATCCTAGGATCAATGAGGTTGTTAGGGACGACATACGTACGGTTTCCAGCGCCTTTTGAAGCCTCGCTCGACGAGAATTACGTTATTCACGGGAAATAGCTACGCTTCCGATTGAAAGACACTCGAACGGATCGCTGACTTTAGACCGTTGCCTTCTGATTGCTGCGATCGACATCCGGCTCTGCGAGACTTAATGTTCATAACGGAGTTTCAATTTCATTTTTATTCGTCATTTCGTAGATTATTTGAAAGAGGCTTTTGGCAACTAATTCTTCGAACCTTCGTTATAATCGACTGTTTTGTGGCAGCTAGATCGAGCAACATATTTGTTAAACGTCGGTCCTAAACGTCGCGCCATCTGACCGTCGAAAATCGCCCTTTGCGAGAACGCTTTGGCAGAATTTCTGACGACATTTTCGCTATTGCGACTCTTCGAAACTCTCGAAGAATAATAAACCACTAGTGGTTCCACGTCGCTCACATCCCGAAACTCTGTAACCGACATCATGGTGGCTCATAAATAAAAGTCTGTCCCACTGCGATGACTAATGTTCGAACGGCTTAGACTCTGACCGAAACACTCGGTTGAAAAATGAAGCGAAGATGAAGTGTAACAAAAGTTTTCTGTTTTCCGGCTACCGCAACGGCAACAAAATTTTTACTATTCTTGTTCGGAATTCTGCATTCTTTTCTGTAGAAATTTTGACAACTGCAGGGTATGAGAATTGAAACATTTGTTCCTATCTTCTTTAAAAGGAAGGTGTTTTTAAAGAAATTCTTCCGATACTTTTGTTAACGTATTCTCTAAGAAAACAGAAAATTCAGAAAAAAATATCGAATCCAAAAAATAACTTCAGTTTATATTAATAATAAATAAATATATTCTCGTTTCAGTCTTATTCAAGACGCGGGTCACAAGTGACCCAACCGCCCTGAATCTGTTCTCCTGGTTTGGAAAATCAATTGCGACGGCCGGTTTCCCACCGGCATTCGCCTTCGAATTTACCGTCTCGGATTCCAGATAATTCATCGCCTTTGGGCCCCATCCAACAGCTACGCGACCGCATTTCTCACGGCCATTTTGTCTCATTATTGCGCTCACATCGCCAGCTCAAGAAGCCGAACACATTCATTCGAGGGGATGAAAAGCCGCGCCCCCGCGAAAATTCGCCGATCGAGCGGCAGCAACGGCGAAGGCGGTGCGCGCGATCGAACGGCGTGATAAATGCAAGCGGAACACAATGTAACGTGACCGTACTTATGACCGGGCTTGGGCAGGCGTTCACCGAAAATTTACATTTTTATTGACCCCGGCCGCGCAGGAAGTCGAATCAACCCGTTGCGTTACGATCTCTTTCACGAGGCTCGCCTCGGAGTTACTTACAGGTTTATAATGCTTTAGCATGCTTCCGAGTAGCCGGCTCGAACTTTAACACTGTGAACACCGTCGAGCACTAAAACTGATTGGTTCGTAATGTTTTATAAATATCGCAGCACTGCTTTCAAAGAGATTTTGCGCGCGATTTTTAGCGTGCGCACGGATACGAAAGTTTATTTTCGAACTTCGCTCCTTTACAGTTTCAGTAATCATGGAATAAAAGGCTGGAAGCACTGGCGCGCACAGTCTTAATAGGCGGGACAAGGTTTACGTTCTCATAAGTCGGGGATACGAGTGAATGTTTATGCTAGATTTGTAACTTGTTGATTTTTCATAGAAGGTTATCATTAGGATCGATAGTTTGATTGATAATAAACGCAAGTTTGCAAGTTTTATTTTTATGGGCTTAGTTTCAGGGCTAATTTCTTCTTTTTAACACTTGAGAATGTTCTTTGTGCCGGCTAATCAAAATTACTTTTCATTTCGAGGCGGCGCAGTGAAATTTTTATGTCGCAGTAAATCGGAATGCTAATTACGCAGCGTATATATATATTCAACATTTAGTCATGCGAACGTTTCGTTCCGTGTGGATAAATTAATGTTCAGGTCATTGCGATACTTTTCACCGAGCATATGTGTTTGCACGCAATTTTTTGCGGGTCGAGTGTTGCCGTAACGGTGCAGTGGTCATGGGGTTATGTTTAGAAAAGTGCTCGTTTTTTCTTTTAATGGCTGCAATATATATTCTAAGGGTAGGAACAACCCTTACAGCTGGTAATTAGGAAACTTCGTGATTTGTTCTGAAAAGGATTAATTCCGAGGGTGAAATTAAATGAAACTATAGTGTTTCACAATTATAAATAAATTCTAACACATATACATAGTCTTTAAAGTAATTTAATTTGCATAAGAAACGGAATTTCAATTTCGATGAAAAATAAAGCGAATATTTATTACAACCTCCTCGAAACTACGATCCGGCCAGACTCGACGCCACAGAGGGGTTAATCCACCCTTCGTGCGAGTCGTTTTTCGACCGAATCCGTTGCAAAAAGACCGAAACCCAGCATCAGCGAGCAACAACCAATCGTCGAAAGGTGAAACGCTTGATCCCCGTCGTCGCGGGGGTTTGGTAAAAAGTTGCGCGTTCGCGCGGATATCGACGCTAGCGCAACCAAGCGCAACGAAGTATGCGAGAAAAGAAGGGAATCAGCGTCGAAGCAAGCATCGGCGGCGCTTAATGTAGCCGTGTGGGTATCCTAAAAAAAAATGTTCCGCGAGAGATAGAGTGTGCGGGGATGGCGTTGCGCGCCGCAGGGCAGGTGCTAATTGTCTCGACTGCCCCAGTGGAAAACGAACGAGCCGGGAAACGAAACGGGAAATCGGTGGGCGTGCGTTCCCGGCGAGTAGCTGCCGTGTCGCATGATTTGCGGAGACTTTTATTGGCCCCGGTGAGAAACGTAGATGCTGCTCGACGATACCAGCATGCCCCGTGCCTTCGCCAGGGAAAAAGGGGTGATCGATCCGCTGCCACCCCTTTCCAGCAAAACCACCCCCGCTCGCTCTCTCGCTTTCTCGCTCTCTGCCATCCGGCACTGCCGTGTTCCTACGTTCACGCAGCCAAGCATCCGTATCTGAGGGGTTAGCCAGCCACGGTTCGATGACTTCTCTCTCGACTGAATGTGCCGAGCCGCAGGGACGAGGACGATGAAATCAATCATGTTCGCGGGGCTCGGTTTATTTTCGACACGGAATCGAGACTGATCGGATCCCCGACGTCCACTGGATGAGCTATAACTCTGGCAGTCTGTCAATTTTGGATATGTCCGCCAGTTTTTGGCTTCTTAAGGGGGTGCTGCCATTTGGAGCCGTCAATGCCAGACGATTTATATGAGAGAAAAAATGGTTAGGTTAGATTAAGTGTTCCGAAATTTTGCACACATGGTCGGAAAATTTGACATTTCTGAAATTAATCAGCGTTCGACAAGTACCGTGTGATCATAAGGAACATCGCAATTTCGCCTTGGACGTACAGCTATGATCGCAGCTCGGTTCACAATCGCGACAGTACCGGCAGACTATCGTCACCATCAGTTTCACGGGGGAAAGGTACTTCCGGTCTGTCGGTTCGGCACCGTTAATCAATGGAGGGGGGGGGGCGCCAATTAACGCGATTGCACGTTACACGTGACGCTAAAATCTGCGAAAATTCGCACAACGAACGGGAAACATTTCACGGTTAATCCAGTCGGACGGATTCTCACGAGGCCCGCTCGCAAATCACAATTACCGGGCGTGAGCGAGTTCCCAAATTCACCTTTGCGATAAAGCGGTCGCGACACGTCGATTCACGGGATCGATAAACTGCGATTACGCCGTTCCTCGATCCTCGTGGCTCGCCTCGAATTTCTCCTCGAGCCGTTCGTAAAACGAGGTCGGGACGCTGGCGACGGTGAAATTGAGCACTTCGTCGAACGGTTTCCTCCGGAGACAAAAGTGCCAGGTTCAAGGTCATTGCCGGTAAAGAATAATCGCGAAAGTTCGATGTTTCCGAGGAAAATCGAGCAGCCGCGCAAGATGTAGCAGTTAACGATGAACGCGAACGAGACTTACGAGTATCGAGATCTCAGGCGACGTAGGAACAAGCGGCGTGGGCGGGCCTTTTTTATTAAATCTTTCGCGCGGACCGTAAATAAGTTGGGCCGCTCGCCCGACAAGTTCCGCAGTTTGTCAGCAATTTTTCCCGCATTATCCCGCCACTTCTACCAGCCGAACTTTCGCCGTGCTCTCGCAATTAAACTACCGCGGGAACTTTCTTACGCGAAATAGTAAACGGCGCTGGTCGCTCGCCAACAGGCCTGCCAAAAACGCTAATGAATGCCGCGAGCGTTGCGCCACGTTCCTTCACGCGATATGCAATAAACGGCATCGAACGAGACGCATTGTGCCACGCCGCGCCGCGCCACTGTGTTGTTTCAACCCCGGAATCCTTTGCAAGAATTACCGGGAAATCAACGGATATGAAACATCATAAATCAAACTTTTGTCCTCCACTACCTACCGCCCCCCTCTCCACGCCACTTGGTCGCTACTCGATTTAATTTTCCGGACGGAAATGCTGAGAGTAATCACGGCGATTCAGTGAATAATTACTACGCTTTTATGAATGATGAATCAGGTGCGACTCGCGTGGATGGGCATATTTTAAAATTGCATCCCGACGAATGCTATTCCGGTATCCGGATAAAAGAACATGAATGAATGATTTTTATGCGCATTCCGTTTGCAGAGTAAATTTAATTTTTTTTAAAATAAATTTTTGTAGAACGTCAGATTTTTCGCGTACGTGGTTGCACGTAACAAAATCTCTGACGAAAAGAGAATTGTAAAACAATGTAATTTAACGAACACCCAGGCTCACACAGAAGCGACTCAATCCCGAAGTGAATTATCGAGTGCAGCCGCAGGTGTCAGACCAGAGGGTCCGCCTATCCCGTATCCAGAAGAGCGCCGGAAATGGAGGAAACGTCGTTGGGGGGTGGCCGAAATAATATTCGTAAATCTTTTCTAACAGATTCTTGGTCTGTCTGAGTGGGGGTGGGGTAGGGACGGGGGTAGTGAGGTAGAGTCCCGGACAAAATAACCGATTATTCGAGAGACCACGTAAGCCGGTAGTCGTGACAGGAATTTATTTGGTCGATTTGGAGGCAGCCCAGTGCCGCTGACGGTTCTGACTGATAACGGCCACTTCGCACAGCTTCTCCGAGCCCCCTATTTTCATAGGCAGCCGGCTATGCCTCCCCAGCTCTCTCTCTCTCTCTCTCTCTCTCTCTCTCTCTCTCTCTCTCTCTCTCTTCAGCTGGTGCTCGTTCTTCTCCTCTACCCACGCACGGGACCCGCTTAATATTCTGTCGGTGTAAAGGCGGAACCGAATTTGCCCGAAGGCGGCTGGTACGCATCGACGACGACCGGGCCTCCTCCGTGAAAAGTAAAGTCGATTTTCGGTTAGCCGACGTCCGGAGCTACCATCGACATCGTGTGTCCAAGCCACTCGACAAATACTCGAGGACGTGAATTTAATTCCTGGCCCCGCGCGGTGCTCTACAGCCCGACCGTTTCCAGCGGATAGAACCGAGGAAACCGATTGCCGGCCGTGTTTACTCCGGTGGACCTTGAATCTCGATCGTAGAGAGAGACCACCTTTTCATCTACAACTAGAACCATTTCCCATGGTCTCGCTACTGCACGCACCTTTGTGTTCCGCGTGATCGTTCATCGATCGCGGCGCGGCGTTTCCTTTATCCGGAGCTTTGATTCTCTTGCGACGAAGACAATTTCCATAAATTGCACAAAGAAAACCACGTATACCATACGAGAAAGATCCCGTTTCCGTAAGTCTGTTGAAGATATCACATATCGAGCCACGTATCGTATTCCTACGTCGGTATAGGAAAAAGCTCTTCGAAGCTAACCGGAGCGAAAATGCGGCGGCTTCTATCTATGCTTATGAGGTCCCTTTGAACCTGTCGACGCAATCACTCGCGGCCTCGCGGGAGAAATATAATACCGCAATCGTCCATGGGAAATCACGTAATGCACTGGCCGCGACGCTCAAAGCGGCGAAGAGAGTTTGAAGTGGAAGAAACGTTGGATAAGGACCGGTCGCAGGACCGAGCGAGAGTAGCAGGATTCGATTCTGGGATTTACGACGCGGACGGTTTCGCCTGCTGAAACAGCCCCGAGGACCGTCGAAGGAACGAGGCAAACTCGGTCCGAAGGACGACGACGAATGGAATTGCATCTAATGATGTCTGAGAGCCGAAGCAATCCGAACGAACTGGTTGCTGACAACTGTAATCCCTCTTCACCGCGTCGAGGACCACTAGCCGATTTCGATTCGTCCGACTTGTCTCGTGACGAACGATACTCTCTTCTCTTCTCTTCTCTCCTCTCCTCTCCTCTCCTCTTCGCTTCTCCTCTCTTCTCTTCTAGTCTATTCTCTTCCCGGCTCTTCTCTTCCGACGCAATGCAGCGTGGCTGGATCGATAGGAGAAAAACCGGGTGCAACTTCCCTCTGTTCGATGCACCCGGAACTTGTTGCGTCGAACTCTCTCCCTCTCTCCACCCACCCCCATAGGAAACGGAATTCTTCGCGTCCGCCGTCTGCGAAATTCTCGAAACCCGTTGGTGCAATTTTAATTCCTGAATCGCGAACTTCTGCAACTTGTTGCTGCGCCCCTGAGGCCAGTCTTCGATCCTTCCGGACGAATGATTCTCGCAAAGCAACGATCTCCCGTTTTAAACCTTTGAATTTCGCGGAGTTTCGAGGATTCGACGAATTCCAGCTCGTTCGTGCGTTTTCTTCTTTTTTTTTTTAAATTCAGTTAGAGCAGAAATTTCCGACGGTATTTGAACAAGGGAACAATGTAGGGAACGGTCCACGGAAAATGTCTATACCTTTCCGAAGTTCGTAACCTGTTGCTCCCGCTTTTTGAGCCCGCGGTGTGCTCGTTTATGCATTCACCGCTGTCCATAATATTTCTTCTCCCCGGGGAGAACTTCTACTTTCGGGAACCGTTCGGGAACAGAAATGAGAACGGCTTTTACCGGCAACTTCGCCTTCGGTATCAATGGGAACGCGAGCTCCGCATGCTTTTAACAGATTCCGAGTTTGGCCGGATGTAAAAATCGGTTCTTCCCGGACACGGTACAGCTTCCCAGAAACGCAACTATCTACCAAAGAGAATTTCCCAGCAACTCCAGAAGGATGGTGCCGATCGAACGCAGCGCGGATTATCGAGCGGTATTCAATTAACGATATCGAAAGGATTCCCGGTCGCGCGGACTAGGATACTCGATTTTCAAGGAGAATGCCCCCTAAAAGGGTATTCATCGAGACAGCTTATGGTCAGGTTCAATCCTTGATCCTTCTATCCACGTTCCCCACCAGAATCGTTCGGAATTAGCTGTTCGGAACTTTGATTGAAATACGTTTTGCCGCCGTTTACCGTGCTGCGGTTATATTCTGGTTATATGCTCGGCCGTAGCGACCGCATCTCGTCCGCAATATCCCTAGGAGGCGGTTAGGGGCATCAAACGAATTGTCTGGTGAACGGTGAACGAATTTCTTGCTAATCCGCAATCTCCTTGCGGTTTCGCCGATCAGCGTTTTCTATAGCGGCGCACCGAGTTCGGCGACGGTCCGTCGCGTGTGTTTCGATGAAATTTCGGGGATCTAGATTTTTATCGGTTTTCCTACCGACACCCGGTACATGCTTCCAGCACCTCCCGAACGCTTTTGGTCCAGTAAAATTTTTAGAAAGTCTTCTCTCATCATTCTGCACGGGTTTATACCGATAACATTGTTTTGAAATTTCATTTCTCGAAGGTGGTAAAGATATGATCCATATTTTGTTTTACCATTCCCGTTTCCAGCCCCATATTTTATTTATAATCTTTCAATATTCATCCTCACAACTATTCTTAATCCTAGATAATAAGCAATAGCGAATAGAAGTGTATCGTACCGAACAATCATTCATCGTTGAAGAAATTCAGCACAAACATCCATTACCAACCTGTTTCACCTGAAACATCCTGTACGACTATAACAGGCAATTCCCTATCGACATTATTCCAATCACACGCGACAAGAACTGTCCGCGAAATCTCTGATGCTCGATTTTTCTGTTAACAAAATTCAAACCAGCGCTCGAGTAAATCGAGTGGTAAAACGTCCGGTCGCAAAACCTCGCGAGCATAATCTGCTCTTCAAGGAATCCCACCGTGGCCCTGGCGAGGGAACGAGAGGTCCGCAGAGTTCGTGGGCCAGCTCGATTATTCCTAAAACGCAACGTTTTGCTTTTAACGACCCGACCCGTCCCGTCCGATTTCTTCGGCGATCGGCCGTTCACGATCGCGGCGCGGCGCGGCGCGGCCACATTAATAATTTATGTTGTCCGACGATGGGACGTCGGGCCGACTGCGACACGATCAGAAATCGTGAGCGCAGATACGATCGGCTCACCTCTGCGGAAACGCAAAAAGAAACTCTACGGCATCTAGTCACGCTCTTACACCCCCTTTCACCCTTTTGATCCCACCCACACATGCCGCAGAGCTAATAAAGAATTAAGAACACGTGCGAGCGACGCCGAAGAAACCGATGCCGATGTCCGACGTCCGAGAGTGGGAGGGGGGTGGAGACGTTCAACGTCCAAACACCAACGTGCGAACTCGCGAAACGTTTATCCGCCGAGGAATTTACTGTTCGCCGCAGTTCACTGGGTCGGGAGTGAGAGAGAGACGAAGTGGGAGAGGAAGAGAGGGTGAGAGAAAAAGAGAGTCGTCGATTCTCCGCGAGGATTTTATGGCGGAAATGATGGAGCCCTGCTGCTCGCAGACTCTTATGGACTCTTAAATTTAATTGGATCGCAGGCAATTTTTTCAACGAGCTCCGAGAGAACAAGGATGTTTATCGGTTTACTCCTTGTAGAATGAAATGTTTTTTATTTTTTTTTCTTTTTTACGGCAGATTGAAAGACGCAAGCGTGTTGTACGTGTCTCGCCTCTGTAGGTGTTTTGCAATGATTTCCTCGTGTGTACACAAGTGCAAAAATTCATAGAAATGCATATCGTCGAGGAAATATGAAAATTGTGCACCGTCGAGGCACATTCCCCGAACCGTGTCCATCCTTTTTCAACAAAATTCGAGTACAATTTCCCGGCAGCTTCTCAGCATCACAAACCACAGACCGCGCGGCATAAAAAAGCAATTGTCCCCGGGCGGCCAATTGCCGATTAAATCCGGCCCGAGCGAGTTAAAGGGGTTAATTTCCCAATGAACATCCCCGTCGAACTTAGACTAAAACGAAAAAAAAAATGGCTAAGGAATCGCCGAATCGAACGAACAGGAACCCACCGGCCAATGGTTATACATCGGCGCGATCGTCCGCGTATATGTGTGTGCGCGCGCGGAGAGTGGTCGGGGGTGGGTCGCGATCGTAATTGAATCTCGTTTTCAAACGGATAAGCGGAGCCGCAAACGCGATCGAGTTGGTGGCACGCCGTTATTAACGCGGCTGCCAGCCGAGGGAAACAGAGGACACTAATTATACGTCGGTAGAAAGAGCGCGGCCGCTGACAGCGTATGGCTGACGGGTCGTTGGAAAAGTGATACGGGGTTTGAGGGTGTAAAGAGAGTCGGAGAGAGAGAGAGAGAGAGAAAGGATAGAAGGGTTCGAGATTGGAGGGGGGGTGGGGGGGGGGGGAGGCGGTGCCCGACGGCGATGACGTTAATTACGAGCGGTCGAACGTTGTCGTCGTCTGCGTGGGATTTCAAAAAGTAAAGTGTGCGCCCCGATCGGCATGGCCGGCCAGCCGAAAACGCGCTGCTCTTTCGCGCGTGCACGCAAATCGGACGCGATTACCCCGGTTTCGCGAGCCGATGCATCCCCCAGCGCGGCCTGTATAAATATGCCCGCGATTTCGGCCACGGGCTCTCGCAATTCCAGCGACCGCGAGAGCACGGGATTCCGCGAGCCTTGCGGCGCAGCGCGGCGATACTGGAAATCGCGTTGCAGGAAATTAAGGCGCGTCATTGTTGCCACCCTCCCACGATTTCTTTCGCTTTTTCCGCTTCTTTATCCGACGGTGTATTATCGTCGCCGGTACTGTAACCTCTTTCCGTAAGCTGTTCATTTATAAACGTAATTGGTAAAGTTTGGTGTTCGTCGAGCGAACGATTACAACGATGGTTCTCTTAACCGATAAGTTTCATTTCGAAAAAGGACATATCAGTTGGATACAGCGAAAATTCCATAGAATTTAGCTTGAATGCAGATTTAAATGGGTTAGCGTTGCGGTTGGAGCTAACGATTAGGCGTGGCGAAATCCGACGAATCCCCGCGGGTGTGGAAGGAGCGCGACGACTCCGTTTACGCAGTATATCCAGCAGCGAAAAGCAGCGGATAAAGGGTGTCTACGGGCCGTGAAAGGGAACTTTTTACGGGGCGCGTATATATGTCGGGATTCGACTTTTCAGAGGGTGGCATTCGCCGGCATCGAAAATCCATAAAACGGCCGAGCACGCGAAATGCCGACGGTGCTCGTCGTCGTCGTCGTCTACTACGAGCCGTCGATACTCTTAGCAGGCCGGATCGACGCCGTTCGTTCCCGTCGGACATCGCGAAATATTGTTTTGAAGAATATTCTCGGACTGTCGTGCGCCCTTATTGCTTCTCGCTCCGCTGGCCCGGAATACGATTGTTTTATTATACGATCTTCGTCGCGGACTTGGGAACTTCCGCCACACCACCCACACCGTTTCCGTATATCATGGTTTTACTGTCGTCGAAATACGCGGCCGGCGAACTTTGATCGTTCCGCCCGCGTCCTGTCCCTCCCCTCCCCGCCACGGAATCTTGATAAACAAGCGGAATTTTTCGTCGACTACTTATTCAACGGTTCGATTCTTTATTAACCCACCCTCGTAGATGACTGTCCTTCCGGAACGGTGCCCAACTTTCTCTCTCCCTTCGATCAGGCGAATTTCCAGCCGGAATTATGCGACGCGGAGGAGACGCGTCGTCGCTCCTCTCCGTGATTTTCTTCGTCTTCGTCTTCGTTCTCGTCGTCGGGCGAAATGAGCTTAAACGCCTGGTGAAATGACGGAACTAAGTGGCTTAGATGGCTCAATGGATTCGGCGTCGCGGAATTCGCCGAGTTTTCGTTCGATGTTTAAACCGTTTCGCGTGGAATCGGGTTTTTCTTGCAGGAAAAAAGTGAGCCTTTAATTCGCGAAAAAATTTCAGTCTTAACCCTCACCTAACCTAACCCAGAAAGAAGATGTATGCTTTTGATGATGAACGAAGATTAAATGGTACAGCTTTCGTAATAATTACTACAGTTAACACATTCGATGTATTTGCATCGTATCGTATTTATATCATAAAGTATCAATATAAGATACTTCGTTATCCAACATTCCGAAGAGTAAAAGATTTGATGAATTCGCGTTTTATTTTATTTAATACGAGTACTGTTTCACTTTGGTTGTAAATTCATTTTATTCGATAAATTCCATCAAAGTTCATCTTTGTAGTACCGGCCATTTGTAAACGGAGAATCCGGAATCAATTAGTTTGATTGATTCAATAAATGTGGCGTTAAAACGCGATCCTCGTTATCTTTTATGTTTGTGCGAGATTCCCGCACTGATTCTTGAAATACAAATTAATTTGTTGGCTAATTACAAATATCTCATTCCGATACGTATACACTTTTGCATACGTTTCACACAAAAGTGTAAAGTAATATCGGCTCTGTAGAAAATTGCCTATTGTGAAGTATTTATTTAATATTTCATAGTGTAGTAAGTGTATTACGCTCACAGCGATAGGTATTGTACACAAACATTTCTCGTTCGAAAGATAAAATAAAATCGAACAGGAATGCCGTCTATCTATCGATCTATCTCAATAAATGTTTACAGATGAAAAGAGTTCAGAAATGCTATGATAACACTCAAATATGAAGTTCCCTCAGAATATATACGGAACTTCCACTCTGATCAAATTGACTCGAACGGTTTCAATGTAATAAAACTACATATATGAGACACGTGGAACACAACCAAATAAAATACATTTCCCAAGAAATACATTCTTCGACTACTTCTAGACTTACTTTATTTTCTATACACACTTCAACAAATTTCAATTGGACAATAGTACACAAAAAGCAGTTATAATTTTGCAAAAAACTCTACCGGGTCTCTGAAGACCCTGATGTTTGGTCCGATGATACAAAAGTTATTAAATTTCTTCTGGTACTATTCTGTACGTATAAAATGTCTACAAAACTTGATTCAAAATTTCCACTAGGAACACCTGAAAAATGACATCGGACTAAATTTCTAGCCGTCCTGTATCGAGCACAATAATCCCGCGGAAAGTCTCAAGAAGACGTCCCGTATCGATTGTATCGCGATATCACCGATGCACAAAGCTAAGTCAAATCGTCTGACATCCTCTAATCTTCGAGCCGCGACAGCAGAACCTCAGCCTAAGCCTCGAGAGCGCGTGTGTTCCGCTATCTACGCGGCTTATCAATATTTATCAAGCGAGATCTGCATGGGACGTCAAATCCGCTCGGCGTTTTCGCGCTCGAAACACGCGCGCTCGGCACCGGGGCTTTCAACGCGATCCGCGTTGGTCCTCGACGGGAACCGCCCGTGGCTACGTCTGCCGGTTTGGTTCATTCTGCAACGAACCACTAGAAACGAGCAGAAACCCAGCAGCGATCCAGTTCCATCCCACTCCAGCGGCCTGAAGCTGAGCGCTCGTCGACGTCGAAGAATGCGGGACCCGAGCGTTACGTTGCGTCGCGTCGCGTCGTCTGCACAGACGTGATTGTCGTCATCGCGTCGATTAAGTATGGACTTCCTCGGTTTCGCGTGAACGGAACACGCCCTCCCTTGCCAACCATCATCGCCTATTATACTATGATCACCGTCGCCATTATATCGTCACGAACCGTCTCTAACGTTCGATGCACACGCGCTAGCACCAGGATCAATTGGATCGGATTCGAAGATCTGTCGGTCGAGTGTCTTTGCAAGAGGCCAGATTCTGCGCCGGGCGATCGGGTTTCGCGCCCTGATGCAATAACGCTGGAACGAGATACTGCGAGCCTTGTTGGTATACCTGATTAGGGTCCAGTTTCAGTGGTCGGAGTTTTGGAAGTAATCGCTGTTTTTGCGGCAGTATTATTCTATTTCCATTATTTCCACTTGATATTATCGATAACATTCAATATAATGAGTCCCTTTTGCATGAATTCTTTCTTTATACTTGTACAATGATATAATAATTAAGCTTAATGTCAGTAGCCATCCCCTTTTACACAATTTTAAAACGAAGGCTAAACATCTTCTGGAGCAGCACCCCCACTAATTTTAGTTACGAGCCGCCGCCACTGATGATTCGGATAGTTCGCTGTTTTCGTATCTGTACAGGGACACGATCTAGAAAGTATTAGGTTCTGCAATGTACATGTATATGATAGAAATGCTGCGAAATAATAAAACAACGAAAAGTTTCACAGAATTTAAAAAGATCTTTTATGCATTTATTTTATGAAATGCGAGAGATAGATAGATAGAGAGGGAGAGCATGGATATTATTCAAACATGACGATATTTTTCGTTTGGTCTTTCTACAACGAAGAAAAAATAATCTAAAGAAGCTAATATGGTAATACGAAAATGGACGTCAGTCGTGACCGGTGAATCACCGGGCTAACAAAAGGCGGGTGCGAAGAGAAAAGAAAAAAGAAAGAAAGAAGAAGGTGGCCAGGGGGAGAAAAAGGGGGCAGTATGCTCGGCCAGGGGGTAGTCAATTTCCATCGGCCCCCCGGTGCGCCGGCCAACACGAAAAATGAACGTGGAAGTCCGACGGACGGTCCTCGTGGCGTTGATTATTTCGCTTTTTGCCGGCGTGCTACGGCGTCGCGGAGAAAAATGGCGCGATCGACGAACGCCGTTTTTCATTTTCATCGGACGAAACGAGAAGCCGGACGATTTGTTTCGCCGCAGGGAAAAACCGTCGACGGCCGCGTGCCGGAAGGATCATCGGCCGGCGATGGCGGCGATTCGTCCGGAATTCTCGTCCCGAGAAGTCGCTCTCTCCGTCCGATCGATGGGGCCAGCTTCCGGGATTACTTTGTAGATTCGAATTTTTTTTCCAAGGGATCCGAGAGCCCGGCTGGAAGTAATACGGATCGACGGCGATGCAAATGCTTCCGCGAGGGCTGATACTGATTTATGGTCACCGTGCGAGCAGCTCCGTGGCCGAGACACTGCCGCGCCACGCCGATGCTGTTGGGATTTTAAGATGATTGAAACGTCGGCTGTTAACCCCAAGTCAGCGATCGCCCGGCGTTTCGATAATCGATTCGATCTTCCTCGTAACGTACCGTCGATGTATACACACCCGGAGCAAAAGATAGAAAAAAGGTCCAGCATACGATGCGCCGAAAACGCAGTCAAAACTCATTGTCGAGACATTAATCAAAGTCGATCGAATTAATCGACGCGCTAGGTAGAAAATAAAGATGAGATCAGCGTGGGATCGGAACCGGTCGGGGCGAGAGTGTACTAATTCCTCTGGCTCTGCGAATTAAACAGTGATCAATCTTCCGTGTCTGATGGGGAGGGGGGTTGTTCCACCCCCGCGAAGTACGAGACTGCGGCGATCCGGGAAGGAAGAGGAGAGAAGAGAGGAGAAAAAAACAATTCCGTCTTATTGAAGGCCCCCGGCTTCCTCGGGCCGATGTTAACGACACGCAAACGAGCCTGCTCGACATCGGGCTCTCCGTCGACGACTCCGTCGACGACTCCGTCGACACGACGTATCTGCTTATTTATCGTCCGCGTAATGGGGTGGCTCGACCCTTCGCTCGAACAAAGAACGACGAGCGAAGAAACGAATTGGCAACCCGCTGACGGCACCGTAGGGGAGGGTGACTTTCGCTATTCCGGTGACTAAGACGAAGGAACCACCCTTGAACAAGGAAGAGCAGGGGGGTTTCGATGGGGGTGGCTGGAGGGGGTTGGAACGCGGCGGTTTCAGATGATGGTACAACGATCGTTGTGCTATCTCCGGTGAACAAAGGCGGGCTAACCCCCGCGTTCCGGAAGCTGAGAGTCGAGGGGCCCGGAAAACACCCTGAGACTTTCGCGTCCGGTTCATCCCTTCGACCCGAGTAATCGCTCCTGCGGAGGATCGATCCTGAAACGCTCGAATCTCGAAGATTATTTTCCTCGAAAATTCACCCGGCTGTAGGCACTGCTCCAATGCTGCGTATAATCCTAATTAGACGGCGGATCTTGAAAAATTCACAATTACGACAAGAGGCTAGGAGAATAATCATGGTTACAAGAACGAAAGAGTAACTACAGATAACTTATGTAGCAGATGCGCACCGATACATCTTATCGATACAAAACTTCTACGATAGTATTCCTATATCTTCCACTGTATCGTTCAACTCTGCCGAGTTCTTCAAAATCTCCGTTTACTATTTGTAAAATCTACCTGTTGCACCATTATTCCAGCAAGCTCAAAAGTAGCTAACCTAATCTCAGCCTCCTGGCACTTTAAATTGTTCTAAACCTCCTAGCCATCGGGAGCATGCTCGATCCACTTAAAACTTATATCCTATTAGCCTGCATAACCCAAATATTCTTCGGCAATAATAATACCTAAATCGCATTAGTGACGTAACCAGACGCAATCGACAGGACAGTAGCTTCTCGAAGCCTGTCACAGTTGATCCCGCATCAGGCTAACTGTATCATCCGAATATTTCGAGTCTACCGACAGCTTTCTGGCAGCTGAAGCTGGAAAATGCGCTATCCATCAAACCTGCCCACCGTTTAAATCCTAAATCCTATTACTCAACCCAGAGTTCACGTACAGGATTACTACCGGGCTCTTCAAGTTCGCGTTCTAATCGTTCTCGGGCAACGAACACGCATACAAACCGATCCAACTATTTTCTGGCATTCGGAAAGGTGGAGCCCCTGTCCGTCAATACCGAACGCTTCGCGATCTGGAACGGTATCGGTGTGACGGTGGTAGCCCGGTGTAATCCAGGTTCAGGTAGCCCGGAGCACTCGCGCCAATTGTACACCGTTCGGGAGTAATCAACAATTTCCAAAACAGCTCAAGTTCTCCGGGCATCGAGCTACTTGTCCATTCAGACACCGATTCCGGCGAGCAGGCCCGAGCAGCGGTATCACGGTGGATCTCTTCGGGTCCCTCTATCTATCTCCTTCGTCTTTGTGTGCAGCTGTCGGGTACACGGCGCAATGTGCTCCCGTGGAAACGCATCGAACCCCGAACTAATAACTCGAATGGAAATTGGCCCGGGGCCGCGGAGATATCAGCCGGTTTCCGGCACCGTGTCCCTTTCTCAATTATGCGTCTTCGAGATGTTACCACTTACCATAAGATAGCGGAATCTCGGCTGGCGTAAGGGGGTGTCGCGACACGAACTCCGGCGCGGGATTACAAGCATGCAAATTGCGCCCGCGAGTTGCCGAGTGAATAACTTCTGTTTAAACCGACGCGATGCGACGAGACGCGCGGCGGGGGTCTCTCGCGCAAGTACAAATTTCTCCCGCGATCATAATTGCCAACCGCGAGGCGCCCACAAAAAGTATACTCGCTGCTCCGGATGGATCCGTTCTTATGGAACGCCAGGTTCGAGATAAAACACCGTTTATTGGCTGGGTTTTGCCGCGATGGTTATTGGAGCAGCGTTAAGCTGATTCTCTAGGTGTCGCTAAAGCAAAAGACACATTTTGGTATCAGTGTTGGGCTCGATTTAGAAGCAATTTGATTTGATGCGTGTTGTTCGTTCAAGGTGCGTTTGTAAATGTGTCCTCGGTTTAACGTGATTTCGCAAAAATGCAAATGAATCTTTAAATCGTTGCAAATGAATTTTTTATGAAAAATTGAACGCTCCTTTAACCCTTATTTAACAATATAGTAATATCGGCACAGTTTTACAATTATCGATTGCACAATGTTTACGGCCATCAGTTTTTTAAAGGTCAGAGAGAATTGATTCAGAAAATTATTCCCTAGAACCATGTAGATCGTCGTGAACGGTATAAAATTGTCACAATTTTTCCAATATTTTTTGTAGTTACGAGTTACGAGCGCATAAATAGAAGGGCCTCGGATAAGGGTGGTTTTCCCTTTAATGTGCAAAAGCCTCGCCAACCAAGCACAGCGAGATTCTTACGTTGCGTTGGTCCAATGAGCAGTTCTACAAAGTTACATAAAAGTCTGCTCTTGCTAGTTACTTTTGCGTAACACGATCCTCTTTTTCTGTAATTTACACGTGACATACTTTAGACAAAAATATCTGACATGTATTGTTCTTTTTTTTTTATAAGTGGTGTATTTTTATATCCGGGGGGTGTGAAAAAATTGCGATAGTCAATATAGTAGGGGATGAAACAGAATGTTCTTGATTACGTCCATCACCATCGGAACAAATTATGCCATGAAATATTGTACATTTTTTACGATGTAAATGTTACAAAATGTTGAAAATATCAATTTGCTTGGAAGTTGTATTAAAGATTTCATGTATGCATCAACTTCGAATACGTGTGTACAAAAACGAGCAACGTCCCCAGCAGTTTCCGTAGTCATCCAGCGGCAGTATCCCCGCGAAGGACGTCGCTTGGCCAGAATCACTCTGCATCGAGCGCGTTTTCCGTGATTCACGGAAGACGTAAACGTCCGCAAGCGTCTCGCCGGGGCTGGTCTGCGAGCCTCCCTTAGCTGGCGCGCGGCTAACCGTGATTTACAGTGTCGCTCTCGCGCGCATAGTACATCGGTTCGAATTCACTCGGCCGCGAGAATCTCTGCGATTGGCCATGTCGACGAAAAAGAGATAGAGTCGGTGGGTGGGGGAGAGAGAGAGAGAGGGAGCGAACGCGTCGGTTTCCACGCGCGTTATATCGGTACTTTGTCGCTGTCCTCGTAAAACCGGCCCGAGAGCCAGGGGGTTAACTTATTTACAAGACGGCCGCGGTTATGGTCGTGTAAACACGTCCGCTGTATTTACAGGTCCATAACCCGATACGAGACGCATGTCGCGCCGCTGCTGCATCTCGAAGAGGTCCCGCGCTTCGTTTCCCAATGCCTCGCAATGCTTCGCGGTGCTCGTCGCGTTGAAAACAACCTGAAATGTACAGGGTGGTACCGATCTACGAGATAACACGAATCCGCGCCCCAAAATCCTGTGCTCAGCCGAATAGTAACTGGACATTCTACGTTCAATCACTTTGTAGCAACACTCTGCGCTGAAAACACTATGCAAAAATTGCGATGGTACTCCTCTGTAACAGGATTGCTCGTACCTAGCCAGCGGATTATGCACACCTTGTATATCGAGTAGTTTTCTCTGAGCGTATCGAGCGTCCACTTTCGTCCGTTCGAACCGTCGCGCCGCGCCGTTTAAACGCTTGTTCCCAGGAAAGGCAGCGCACGCTGCCAATGCTAGCGGCTGTCGTCTACCTACTAAAAGCAGCGGAGTGCTCGATATCGGCCGGAATTGCCGCCTCGCATCCGAGCGAATAAGAGACGTTCGCAGCTACTACCGACACTCGAAGGGCGGATCGAACCGCGTTCCGAGAGGCCACAAAACTTTCAGAATACTATCCGCGCCAGGATACTACGTATCGAGCACCTACTCGGAATCCATAGCCACTGCACGTTCATTTTCTCTGCATTAGTTTTCCACGCGCGCGCGATTACCTTCGCGGATGTGGCGAATCATTATGCGCCCGGTTGCCGCTGATGCGCGGAATGAGAGGGTACGCGTTGGATCGCCGAGGGTTAAGGGAAAAAATAAATTAATACATCGCTCCGGTATCTTTCGATTAATACTAATATAAATAGTAATGAATTTTGGCAATATTCCACAGAGTCGTCGTCACCGAAGGCCGACGCAACCTCGCGACCATAGAACCAATTACCCTGTCCCTCGATTTCCTCGAACAACGAAAAAATTCTTAGGGCAACTTTTAACAGAATCACGCGTTCCTTCGAGAGCCGCCATAGAATCCCCGACAATCTCCCGTTGTCCTATCGCGAGGTCGTCTTCCTCGTCGTAATGACGGCGACAACGTAGGGTCCAAGCCCGTAAAAGACAGGACGAGCCGTCGCCGCCCATTAAAGCTGGTCGTTTCTGCCTCGAAGGACAGAGGTCGCAAAATCAATTACGTCAGAAGTCCGGGCCAGTGCTGAATGGCCGGTGGTGTCCAGGAAGAAGGTCGAGAGAAGAAGACCCGTTCGCTCACATAATTCCGAGGGAAGTCTCCGGGAAAACAAAGCAAGGTCGAGAAGAGCAAGAGACACTGTCTATCTTTCCGAGCAGCATCCGCCAGTTTTTCTCCGCGCGTCGCCGGTGCTTCTCGCTTTTGCCCGCTTGTCGCTCGTACGCCGCCGATTACTTTTGTTCCACGAGCTGCATTATGCCGCCGTTAATCCGGCGACGGCTGCCGTCGAACAAAAACGGCGAACCGTCCTCGATTCTTCTTCGCTTTCCCCGGAAACCTCCCTCTCCCCCGTCTGTTGGAAAACACCGCGATTTTTCCACGGTTAACAAGAACCCCGGAGTTTCTTTCGCCGAAGCTGCTGCTGCTCTGCTACTGCTCTGCTTCGCTCTGCATCGCTCTGCTGCTCGCCGAACACCAACGCCCTCCCATCTCAACCGTCTGTTATTCCCCACGCGCGGTTATGGAAACAATACAGGAGTTCAAGATACCGACGACAAGCCCCGCCAGCTTCCAAAGCAAACGCTTTTCCAGCAGAAATTCCGTGGAACACCGGCTTTTGCACCGCGTTCCACCGCGCCTCGCCTCGCCTCGCCTCGACGGTGAGGTGACTCGTTCAGATTCCGCGACTTCGCGCATTAATATTTACAGACGACACGGCGCGCGCGACGCCAGCACTTCCCGCGCCGACGAGCAAGAGTGGCAAACGCTCTTGTCTGATTTGTGGGTCAGCTCCGGAGCTTCTGCTTCGTTTACTCAATTGCGATCGTGTCGAACTTTCATTTTTTCTCTCCTTTCTGCCGCGGTGACTGTGCTGTTCGAGCTTTCGTTTTTTCTTGTAACGTTTCTGGGATCTTTACAAAATCTCACAGTGCGATTCGCGAAATATCGCACGGTGAATTATTCCCCGGGTGATCAATCGGTCCACAAAATTGTTTCCGATTAGCAGCCCCACTCGACGCGAAATCTTCTCTGGCTCGATTTCGAATATATGTAGATTCCCCGCTCTCGGTCCCCTCTTCAATTCTCAACCGCGCTAATACCTGCCATCCAACCAATTTATAACAATCGAATGAACTCGTGTCTTCATTGGAATTCCGAGCCGAACGAATGACGCCCAATACTTCAACTTCAACCCTTATATTCGGGGGATGCTCTCGCGTCGGACTACACGGTAAACATTTTAACCGAGCTTCCACTTCGAGCAGTTACTCTCTTCGGGTTACGAAACGATGTATGAATGAAATCGTAGAACGTTGAACGAGTAATATTCGATTGCGACAATGTTCTCAATTTCTGCCACGAAAAATGGAACACGTTATTATCGCGCAACTCGTTGCTGTCTATTTTACATTTAGCACAGGCATCCCTTCAATTAACAAACAAATTACCACCTTCGCTCCTTCTCAGAAAACAATCATCAAAAATGAGAATCCGCAGCAGCCCTCATCGCGGAGCGTTTCCAAGCTAAAAGCAAACCATCCGGCCGCCGGTATGGAAATGGCAGTGAACGACAGTGTTCCCGACGGAGTAAATATTTCGAGCAGCGGTAGGAGGTACGATGATCCAGGAGATAGCAATTGCAGTGCCTCGGCTGTCCGCTTTAATAAGAGTGAGCCGTGGCCACAAAGGGACGCCACGCGGAGTGTCTAGGTCTCCGAAGATAGAGCGGTCAAAGGACGTCCGAGGTGCGTCTTTTCCACGGTTTCCCTGGTCTTTTTCAGGGCCGCTTTAAATGCAAATAATGCAATTACCGCGGCCCAACGGTGACAGCTGCGTCTCCCGTTTCTTCGTCCGACAGACATAATTCATGTTTTCCTAGCTGGAGGGGGTGTCTATGGGAAGGCGGGGGTGGTTACGGGGGTGTTGCGACAGCACGGAATTAATTTCGGGCCCTGCGAGCATTTCGACGCGTTGTTAATCGAAAGGATTTCCGTGTTTGGACTGTTGCGTCGCGGGGTTGCGTGGTTGCCGCGATTGGGGTCGCCATCCGATGGAATTGGAATATTGTATTCAGTGATTGCGCGCCCCGAAAGTGGCCAGGAATTTATGGCCGGTGGATTTTCTGTAGATGATTTTATCGACAGCACCCTCCGCTGGTGCACCTAGTCTATGAAATATGCGAGGGAGACGGGGAGAGATAGTCGAGGGACCGGAGCTCATGAAGATGAGCGTACATTAGTTTGAGGTCAACGTTGACTTACCTAGGGATAACAGAACCTAATCCAGACTTAACCTGGTTCCAACTACGTGTAACCGAGGATGAGGTCCGAATTAACTGAAGTCTGACCGAGACGACGACGGCGACGACGACGACGCTTGAAATGAATACGTCAGGGACCTACCGCAACTTAGGCAAATTTCATATGTGCTGATCGAGACCCGAGCACACCGCGCTAATCTTCTGCTGATGTGGGGCGGAATCTGCTGCAAGTGGAACGAAAGTTTGCTTGGAACTTGATGCGTCTTCCGAGGGGTTCTTCTGGGTTTGATAGTAATTTTGAGTGGAACGGAAAATAGGAGGAACTGTCTTCTTCATCGATACACTTTATCGGGATGGACCATTTTATGAAAACTCGAGGGTTCGGAAAATCCAAAATTAGATACAGCCTTAAGCTGCCACCGAAAGCCAGCCTAATCAATTCAATTGCCATCTCTATTCATCGATTCCCAGTTGACAGCGAATACGGAAACGGTAACTCGCAAACCAGCTCCTGAGTAAGGCAACCGCAAAGTACTCCTCGTTACTCGACTAATTTCTTTCCCGCGGTAGAAAAAGGTCCTCGTCAATTTGCTAGATTTCCTGCGAGGGTCCGTGGCATTTGCAGCAAGAGAAGAAAAGAAGGAAGAGAGAAAAGCATCTTGAACGCGGATGGTCTGCGGAGGGCGGGCGGTGGGGCGGTGGGCAAGGGGTGTGGCGTGGGAGGCAGAGAAGTAATCAGTAGCTCTCATCTTTTGGAACGCGTTTTAACAATTACTTCGTCCTGGGTGGGGGGAGGGAGAGGGGGGAGGCGAAGGAAGTTGCTCGCGTTCCACCCTGACTTTCTTTTCAGCCCCTTGGGCAGGCTTCTACCACGAAATTCCTAGTAGCCAGCCACCTCCTCGTCTACTCTACTCTTCAGGGTTGCGACACCCTCCGGTTTCCCTCTGAGGGACAGCCGTCGAGGGAAGAAAGAGAGCCTCGGCCGGCAAATTGATATTAAATGCGGAGGTTGGTCACCTTGTATATTTCTTTATTAACTCCAGCCGAATGGACCGTCACGTTACACACCCCCATAGTTTCTTATACCCGGTGTCCCCCGAGGAAATACAAATCCTCGGCTGGATTAGTCCGGCAAGTTCCTGTTGCCCCGTGTGTCGAGAGAGGCTTCTTCTTCTATATCGACGCGGTGTTGCTTGCTCGCTCAATCTCTCTCTCTCTCTCTCTCTCTCTCTCTCTCCTTCTCTCTCTCTGTGTTACGCCACTGTTATGGCGACACGTCCCGGGATCTCCTCGCGGTTGCTAGGCGATAAGGGGTTGGCGAAACGCTCGCGAAACACTCCCTATTTTCGCCACCAGGCTTTTTCCGCTACCACGGTTATGATTACTTACGGAACAGGCCACGGTTGCTCTAATAATCGTTGTTGCTCTATTGGCCCGTCCGATATACTATATTCTGCATAAAATCCCCGCAGTCTGTTTATAACAATTTCGTCGGTAATCCCAGCGCGCAAGCTTTACCCGATCCGCTACACATTCGCCACAAATAAATATTTTCTCAACGTAACACCCACGCCCTCTCGTCGCTCTCCACGCCCTCCAAGTGAAATTTGTATGTACACAGCAATCAGGGCGTGCGGCATCGTGGGAAAATAATTAAAAAGTAGCATTGTTGCCTCGAAGGGATGGGGCGTTGCGCGGGGTGTGGGGTAGCTTTCAGAGGCTTCGCCGGGTGTTTTCTTTCAATTACGTCGCCCCGCTAATAGAGCCGCGGAATCTGACGGTGCTTTCTGTCTAAACAACGAGGCACGATGATTTCGCGCGCGCGCTCGTCTTATCGGCGCTATACTCTTTCGCGACGAACAATCCGCGACGCGGAAACGACTGGAGGCGGGGAACGGGCGATGAGGGAGGGCGGAGGGGAGGGGAGAGTCGGACTGCGACAATGCGGAGCCGAGACGAAATTGCTCCGAGATCTTGAATGCCAACGGGAAGCCGAGTTAACGTCGAAAAGCTTCTGAGTGACTTGCTCGGGGTTTAATCACCGGCTGAAACTTCGGTAATGGGAGCTGCAAAGTGCTCGCGAACGAGACTCATGCCTCACCCGCCGCTCAACGTGTCTATTGCCCTCTTTGTGAGACGAAAGTTGGACAAACGGCTGCACGCGTTTCCATTCTCGTAAAAACGGGAATCCGCCGAACCCGTTCTGCCCGGCAACATTGGTGTCGAGGTTCGATAAGCCGCCCCGAGAAAGGAAGAAGACACTCCCGAGACCGGGATTCTTTTCCTCTTTCGCTCACGTAACTTGAACTTCACAACTTCGGAGAGAGAAAGAGAGAGAGAGAGGCAAGGTTTGCACCACGAAGATATTTCTTCGAAGATCCCGGATTCAGATCTTGTCAAACGGGGGAGTTTTGAAACCGTGATCCTGTTACTTTGTTCGAAAGTCAACCGGGAACTTCGAACCTCCCGACGGATACGTGATTTTATTAGATCTGTGGCGACCGAACTTCGCATCCGGAGGTGAAACCGTGTCCTGCGGTATCGTGCGAGCTTTTTTATGGAGCATGGACTCGAAGATTCAACGGGAAGAGGATCTGCTCAGGATATTGCGAAGTTTTGTCGATGCTCTTCGATTCGAGATATTAGCAGATGTTCGCCGGTGGCTGATCTTTAAATAGAAGGGGAACAAAGACCTTGTCGCCGACACACACGCGGCCATAAAACAAAGCCACAGGGTGTTCAACGGATATTCTACCGGTGGCCAACATGTGGGTGGCAAATTGCCATAGCCTGGCCCGTTCTGTCCGACGCTCTTAACGATATCAAGAAAATCCCTCACTGCGACGCCAAGCAAACTTAATCCTCCGCTTTAGTCTGGATGCACGTTTTAACGGGTATTCGTCAACTCCGGATACACTCGCTGTGATGTATTGTTCGGGTCTCTTAAACTCGTGGAAAAGAGGGAGATTGTTTCGACGAGTCCCCATAAAACGAAGCTGCGAGGTGTAAATCGTTTTCGGTTGCTGGGCGTGGGTGCTAAATTACTTATCCCCTGCCTTCGATTCGAGACTTCAACGTTCGGTCTAGCAGCATCGATCGAATAGCTGGTTTCGGATCTCCTATATTTCAGTATTATTGAAAATTATGAGGATACCGTGATGTGGATTCTTCGGAGACCGCCGGAAGTCCTTTCCCCTGAACTATTACACACCGCGTCTCTCCTTTCCACCTCCGAACTTCCTCTCATCATCCCGGGTAGTCAATATTTTACAAAACGTTCAAACTTCCCATTTCTTCCGTAATAATCCCGTTCAAAGACTCCTCCTCGGCATGTCTTCCCCAAGTATGGGTTCCCCGTCGTGGCACGAGGCGAGGAGCTCTGTTCCCGGCCTTCATCTCTTCCGGTTGACGGAAGCGGGATGTGCGGGGGGAGGTTGGTGGGTTGTTGGTCTCGTTGAGGGAAACCGGCGCGGATATTCGAGAAGATTAACGAGTCCGAGAGGAGAGGCGAGGCGAGGCGAGGCAAATGCGAGGCGAGGTGATTGAAAAAAAATCGGTGGCAGGGATCCGTCGCGTGATATCGCGAAGGCGAGGCGGTCTTCGTCTTCGACGTTCCCATGGCGTCCGGGTAAAAAAGCCGGCGACTAATCCGACCGATCAGGCCGGTCCGAAGACGCGCCAGGTCCCGGTTAATTAACGGACACGTGCGTCTCATTAACAGAGTTTCAGCCACAAATCACAGCCAAGCGACGTCCGGCCACAGGCATAAATACCAATTATACGTGGTGCTACCCGCCGGGCGGAGGGCTCGCGCAACGTTCCCTAAAATGAACGCCGCCCGACCATAATTATAATACATATAGAGGGGTTGCTCGAGATTAAAACTCCTTCTTTCGCGAAATTGACATGCCTCGCCTAAATAACGCCGTTCGCCCAGCTGGGTTTTCCTCTGCTTCGCTTTTCGTTGGATTAGGGAATTATATTCAGCTTCAGGACAGGTCTCTTTCTGCATAAATGCACATTTTCTTTTTCCCACGATTTCCTATCGTTTCAAAATCCACCCACTTTGCCAGAAATGCATAAAATCAGGTTTAATTTCTTACGTTTCATTTGCACCGAAATCACGGTTTTTAATCTCTTCCTGCATCAAGACCGCAAACTCGTTTTAATTGCGAAAAGAGACTACCACATCCAGATAGAGAGTTTGAGCAAAATTGTGATCAAGTACATAGCAAAGGCTGTCGCAGGTAGTCAGGCAGCAATTTCCACGGGGCAAAGTGAAATTCCTGGCTGTAAGTAGCGAAACGATCGGCTAACGGTAGAACGACAGCCCGAGGACCGGTAGCCCGCGGTTCCGAAGGGTCAATCAGACCGGATCGATTCCTCAAACGATAATTTCCGGGCCGTGTAAATTAATTAGCCGACTAGCTGCTCGTCACCGCGAGCCGGCCAGCAAATTGCCCGTCGCATTACGGGGTCACGATTTATTAATACAATTTGCCCGCGCGTAAAAGCCTCCGGACGCCAATTATCGGGCCGAGGCTAGGACCACGGCGTGCGACGCGGCGTCGCGACGCGTTACGTCGTAAAATCGCGGGTTGCATGCTGCACGTGGCGCGGCGCGGCGCTGGCCCGTGCAGACGACTGGCAAAAACAACGTCATTAAGCCACGCGAAAAACCTGGCCACTATGTGGATCTTGATTTTTAGACGGGATCGCGGGTTGTGACACGGCAGAATTAATCGGATCCGACGTTCAATTGGGTGCTGACTGACGGCTTGTTTCGCGGTTTGCCACCTTCGTCGACAATTTTTCCAAATAGCTCCAAATGCCAACTACACTGGGTCCATAAAGCATTAATCAAAAATTCTTCTCGTAACGTGCACGTTGAAAGTTGTTAGACAATATACTATAAAAAACATCATAAGATTATCCAAAGTTTCGAGAGATTTAAAAAAAAAAATGGTCCCCATTATCTCTCTACATCCTGTACATTTTTAATTTCATCGTCCACAGATGTTTCCATCGAAGCTTCTTTATCCCAGTGTTTAAGCCCCTAAATTCTTAAATCTCCGGTAAGCTCGGGCACAAATTAAAAACGCAATACCCTCGCCGCTGGACCGGAAGATAAAGAGAGTCAGCCCCGGGACTAGCATCGTCTCGCGTAATGCATTGTTAGGTTATTCTGTAAGTTGGCATGAATAGAGTCATAATATCGGCAGATACTCGTCTCCGGAGGGATACCGAGGAGAGGGATGATCGGTAATGGGCGAAGCGGTGCCCGGGGTGCTTCCCGCGAGACTGTGGGGGATTCTTTATTTAATATCCCCGGGGCTGGTGTCAAGGAATATCGTATATTACCGAGTCGTCTCTCCCCTCTTCTGGTTATTCACATCCTTGGAACTGCCTCTTTGTTCGGTTCAATTTGTAGGTCGAATGGCGTGTATCGTCGTTTCTTGGCTGAGTGAAGTGGAATAACGTCGGATAGAGGGGCCTGTAGATGGCGAACGATGGAAAATGGGGTTGCTGGATCTCTGACTCCTGCCACTCGGACCAGCAGTGATTTCGTTTTGTGGCCTGGCGAACGAGCTGTCGTTCGTCAACCGACAAAGCCCCTCATTTGCTACTTTTTTTTAGACCCCTCGGACTTGTCACGTTGCCCGCCAAAACGGATTCCCATTTCGTCACGCGTCGTTCCCCTGTTATTGCGGATTTTTGTCGCTTTCGTCTGGCCACCTTCTGGATCACTTAATAGCCCAACTTCAAGTAATCCGCGCATCATCTGGTAAACTGATTAGCAGAAAACCGTGATCGTTTGGTCCATTTATCAGAAAGGTGGTTCGTCACACGAGTACACTTTCTATTGATTCTTTAAAATGCTTCGAATCTCCTCGCTAAGTTAAATTACACCGTGTCGAGAAATAACATAACGCGCAATTCGCAAGCCCCGTTTCCTCCGATTAGACGCTTCCGGTCTCGGGCTCTCGCGTCTGATGCAATATAACGCGAAATTAACCGAGCCCGCGTCTCTGCCATTCGAACCCATCGGTCTGGCGGGTTTCTTTGATGTCGGAGCAGATTTCTACCGCCTCATGGTTTCGCAACGACCTGGCGCAGCCTCTTAATAGAGACGGAACGCGTCGCCGAGCGTATTTCTTGCACGTTCCACGGAACTTCAATATGGTGAACTCGGACCTCCGAAAGTTTCCGCGCGGAGAACGTTTACGCGAACGTCGACGTACGTTTCCGTGGTACTCGATACGTCGACGAACTCGACGGCAACTTCCGGGCAAGAGAGCCCCCGCGTGTCCTCATCCTCGTCCTCGTCCTCGCGACGTGTTTCATTCAACGCCGCAGTCGCGGAATCTAGTTTCGACCGTAGAATCGATGACTCGGCGAGAAATCGACCGACTTTTTCCAACTTCGTCGGCAATTCTCGTCCGGGTCTCGCAAATTTTATTTCAAATCGAGTTGACAGTGCTCAGGCTTGGCGCGGCGCGGCGCGACGAGGCGATGGCCTAAAAAACGTCCGAGCGCGACTACTTTGAAGGCGGTCCTTCGCGCGTTGAATTAAAATGACGATCCGAAATACTCGTGCTGCTCCTCTCTCCTCGGCTCGATTTCGCGTTACACTGCCTGCATTTGTACCCAGGCGATTTTTAGACGAATGCTCGAGCTGAGAAAAAGGAAAATTAAATTAAATTGAAGGAAAATTTGAACGAGAAACACTTCTCTCAGGAAGTTCCTAATCGAGCAAAATAAAATGGAGCAGGTCCTCTATATCCCGCATAGATCTCATTAAAATCCACGTGTTACGCTTAAGTGGCGTTCCCGAGCCCGTTCGTTTCTATTCAAGAAAAAAAGGATAATCAGGAATGAGCGCGTACGGGCAGTACAGGCGAATGAAAAGCACAAGTATCCTAAAAAGCTCATGGAAATTCAGGCATCATAGTAGGCGAAAGATTTTTCCACGGAAACGCGATGTGACACGAGCGGAACAGCGTCGGCCGACACGCTCGTCGTCCCCGCATGCACATTACATATTATAAACGCGACGCGTGGCTGGTCCCGCCGCGCCGCGCCGCGCCGGTGTGACTGGAGACTTTAATAAAAAACGCATTACACGCGTCAGGTGATTTTATCCGAGTTTCGTTTCGCCTTCGGTACACGTAAGCCAGCTCGTACGAACACACACATAGGAGCGAAGAAACAGGGCCAGGGACGCCAGGGCGAGGAGAGGCGTCCCCGGGATATTGCGATTCCGCGATACATAGAGGGTGTCCCCTTCAATTTCGTGTGTCTCCGGGACTAACAGATATCGTCGCCGTCCTGTAAATAGAGAACATCGTCGCGAACGATATTTACTCTGCCCGGACGGCGTCTTTCGCGCGAAATCGCCGGGAAATTTCTACGGTTCCGCCGCCAGTTTCATTCTTCGTTTGCGAAACAGAGGGAACTGCAAAACTGGGAATGCTGGGATGGAGAACGACCGACAAGGTGCCCGACCGGTTGCAAATGGTACAAGAAACGTGGACTTTGCGAGAATATTCTAGCTGAGAAACGATATCGCTCAATTGCGGCGACTTGTACTCGGAGAATTTCATCGAGATCTGCAGCGAAGTTGAAAGGTTTACAAATAATTCACGTTCAGTCTTCACGCCCATCGTAAAATTGTATTAACACCGGGCCATCGGAAATTTATCGCGCGTTTAAACCGGCACTATGTTATTAATTGCCTCCGTTAGTTTCTTATTGCGAGCGGCGTTTCGATGCTAATCGCGAAAAACACCGGGTCAATGGAAGCGCGATGGCAGATAAGCCGCGAACGATCCGCGAGCACCGATAAAAAGCTCTTAAACAGTATAATGTATTCCGTGGGTGCGTGATGCGAGGGTATCATGATAATCGTCTGTTCGTGGGAGGGGAGAGGGGAAATTCGGCGCGGGATCGAAAAGGGCTTTCGAACGGAATAAAGGGCCGAGGAACAGAGGCGTGGGCGCGGGCGTCGCGACGCCTCCCGAGGCTCCTGATTTTCGAGGGCTCGCCTCGCAATTTTCCGTGCATCGATTTCACGGAGCAACCGCGAATTATGCACGCGGCGGTGGCTCGAAAAGCGAAAAATCGCTGGAAACGCGTAAACCGGCCGTGTGCGAGGTTCGCAAATTCGCTCTCTCTCACTCTCTATATTTTTTCGACTGTGGGGCTGCGTTCGCAAAAATTATCGTTGTTATCGGATCGCTGCGCACGATAACGGCCGACCGCGACGCGGAAATCGGTTTTTGCGCGACCAATTAGATGCACGGCCGCGATAAGTCCGCGATTCGAACACGCCCGGTAATTAGATTTTTGCGGATACGCCGCGTCGTCTGCCATTCAAACAATAATTACATATTTGATAGTGATGTTCGCCAGCCAGCGAGAGATCCCCTTCTATTTTTTTTTTTTTTACCACAGTGGGAACGTTTATCGACGCTGTTCGCAACGATCCGACCGTGAATTATGCGACTGGAAAGAAAATTGATGACGTTTGCTCAGCCGACGACGTTCCGCTCGTTACGCGGGGATCAATTTATCGAACGTTTCGCAGAAACGCTGTGGGAATACGGAATAAGTGGACCAGCTAACACGAGGAACATTAATTAGTTCGTTATCGAAGGATAATTTCGTTCTTCAATGATTTTATTTGTTAGCGTTTGGCTTCCGGTGTATTGCGCACGGCTGTGCTAAAATATTCGGTCGTGTTTACTCTGTCTTCGATTCGTATTTATCTATTCGGAGGAGTACGCTTTGTTTTGCGTTATTAATGTCTGTAAATTTGAAACGGTACAATCAAGTAGGATCGACTTTTCGGTCGGACAAGGTACTGAAAATTGAGTGTCGCTATAAGGATATAAAGTATTCGATAAAATTAAAGATTGAAAAATATCTCTGGTAACAATAAATTTCTCGACCGTACTGAAAACTATCTTCCAACGCACAACCGCCGAGACGAGTGTTTCCGGAAGTGTCTCGAAAGTGTCGGTAACAAATAAGTGTCCAAGAAACGACCGTTCTCAGCGGAATTACCATTCCCACGAGAGCGAGCGCATCCGCGATAAACGCTCGCGAAGTGTATTGTCGCGCAGGATGTAAACTTCTAGAATAACTTTCGCAAGCACCGGCTATCATCGGCTGTAGCCATTGAGCGTCATTGTAACCATGTAACACCGGCGAGTCTCGGCCAAGAGGAAACACAGCTCGGCCCCGCTTCGAACTAGAGTTCGATCGTGCCGAACACCGTCTATAAATTCGACGATAGAACCGGGGTAAAGGAGTTCGAATATTGACGACCGGGGCCTCCGTTGTACCGGAGGAGATGCACACGGGAGAGGGATGCAGTTGCACTTGTACTCGTACGCTTCGGGGTGTCGGGCAGGTCGTGTCGGGAGGAGAAAACGAGACGCGGCTTTGCCATTAGCCGACACCCGTCGTGCAACGCGACTTTTCTACCCCTCTCTTTCCTTTCCTTGTCTCTCTCTCTCTCCCTCGCTCTCTCTCTCTTTCGTTTCTCCTGGCTGCTGCACGCTAATTGGCAAACATCGGCCAGGCTCGCTTATCGCGATCGGCCGGCGATTTTTGCAAATTACGACGCTCGTCCGACACCGCGCGAACCAGCCAGCCAACTCCACCACGGAGATCTCCGATACCGTGTACGCTGATATCGAAACGATCCGCTGTCCTCCCCGATGCACGCGACACGCCTCTCTTCTCTTCCGTCTACGACCTTTTCCTTGCATCGCGCATCGACATTCTTTAACGCCGCGCGACGCCTTTAAAGGACTATGCTCGGTCAGAAAGCGTCAGAGACGATCATCGACAATTTTTTACTTCTCGCATCTGAAGGATGATGCGTTCGAGTAGTTCTGATAATTTTTTCAATTAGAAATAGTTATTATCGTCAAAGATACGATCACTCCGAAGCTCCTTTTTCGGACGATCTGTAAGCCTTTTTGTATCTAAACAGAACTAGCAATTCTACTTAGAACTACCAATTACTGAAGTAATGAACAAATTGAAAATATAATAAGAACATTCTGAAGCTTTTGTATCTCACTGACCCACATCTGTCAGAAATGTCTAAAAGCGGACGGTCTCCCAACTTCTTCCGGGAAAACTGCTCCTGCAAGTGATAACAAAAAAGATTACCGTCCGTCAGCTCCAGGATCAAGAATAACGAGCTTAATGTTCCAACTAAAGCAAATGTCTCGTTCTAGACAAGTTGCCGTTTTCTTTCTTCGCGTGTTCGCGATTATGCAATCGTCGTTTTCATTTCCTGCAACGCATCCGCGGCGGTTTCGTCTCCGACGCGACGGGACAGCAGTGCTCGCTTTCTATGCTCGGTACCAGCTAGGAATCCGTTAGCGGTGCAACAGCGTCGAGGACATAGCATCTCTCTAACCATCGTCGACAAGGAAAATTTGCCGGGTAAAATAATCAGGTCCCGAAACCCGTCGCGCAGACAGTCAGAGACGGTCTACGAGACCTCCCGCCCGCTTATCAGATATTCCGAGTGAAACGGAACGCGGATTTAACAGAATCCCTCGAAATAATTAAGCCCCGGATAATCTGACGCTTAAGATTCCGCTGGTCCCTGATAGCCGTGCGGCGAGACTGGCCCATTTTGCACAGTCGGAACCTTGAGGAGTACGAACGATTGCCATTTCGTCTGACTTTAAATTTTCGTTGCTTTCTGCAGCTCCTGCCGCTTCCTACGAGAAGCTCCAGATCGTTCAGATTAGTGACTCGTTTCGCAAGTAATTTCATTAAATTGTCTGTCTCCCTGACGAATAATCCTCTCTCCCGATTCCCTATATTTGCCGCGTCACCTTTCATTCTACGTGTCTGGTCTGACCTAGTTGTCCAATAATAGACACCGCGTGTTTTTCAATGTTCGAGGGGAAACATTCTAAATATTCCTAAATAAATGCATTTGCATAACAGCTAACAATGTGAATTTGAAACGAGCTGCATTTATTATGAATATGTTAAATGGTCATAGAAGGTCTGGACCCAGTATCGAAACCGGTAGCTTTAGAAAAGAAGTGGGAGTGGCAATCTTAACGCGGTAATTCGATAATCTCCAATCGCAATTTCCACCCGACGATAAGCTGAAATATTCTGATTTTTACGAAACTATTACTATATTTAAATTAGACTTACAAATTAGATCTAATCTAGAAGCTTGAAGCCGAAGAGAAGGAGTGTGGGTAGCATTCACGACGCGTTAATTCAATAACCACCAATAATCATTTCTATCGCATGATAAGCTAAAACATCGTCGGGATTATTATATTTAAATTGCTCTTACAAATTAAAACCAGTGTAGAAACCTGTAGCTGAAGATGAAGAAGCGGTGGTAGCAGCCTTCACATGCTAGTTCAATAATTTCCGATCATAATTTCTGCCATACGTTAAGCTAAAATATTATGATCTTCCGGATCATAATCATTATATTTACATTTGACTCACAAATTAGATCGAATCTAGCAACCGGAAGTTGAAAAGAAGAAGCGTGGATGACATATTAATACAGTTTACGTTGCATTTTCTTCCTCGTTTTTGTAATAAACATACGACGAGTTTCGCATTCCCAAAGAACAACAATTGGTACCATTTACCCGTCCGCATCGCCAGGAAAGTTTGTTTTCCGATTTCAAGAGCAACCGGTCGCGTTTCCCGAAGCGAGACTGGCGCTTCCGCGTGTTTTGCAAAAGTTTGCAACGGGAGTAAAAAGTCGCGAGGGAAACGGGTCGAAAAGGGTTTCGTACTGCGCCGGAAGCTCGCAGCGTGGCGTTCAACGCCCGTTTCTCGCGTGTGCTCCTCCTTCTCTCTCTCGACGGCGAAATTAATTTCGGCCGCCGCGCGATAACTCACGGCCGCGCGTCGACGCTTTGACGCGCATAAAAATCTCACCGTGGTCAGCACCGTCGGCGGAACTGCATGCGAAACCGGGCGCCGTGCCGCGCCGGCCGGCGTCGCGACGCCCCGGCCCATTCGTCGACGCTGAAAAAGGACCAGGCTGCGACAATGCGCGCCGCTAAATGCAGAATACTTAATACTCTTTGCCGGGGACCGCGACAACCAAATTGATAGCGAGGAAGCCAAAGGACTGCCTAACCCAGACCTGAATTGCCGGACTGAAAATCGAGTTGGCCGAGATTTAGGGCACTTTGCGATCTAGAGTGACATTTATCCGAAAGTGCATTATAGACCCAATTTTTCTTGTGAATGCAACAAAAATTTTATCACTTGAGAACAGCATCATCCTGTCGATGCGAATTAATAGAATACATTCACAGTTCAATAAACGATTGCATTTACTGTGCCGCGTGCGATAAACATTGACGATAGCGATGCGTAACATTTTTACGCAACTTAAGTCGAGAGGGCATTGTCCGTAATTTCCACAACGAACGAAGACACTTTTTTACCGACCATAACCCAGAAAAAGTTTTTTCTTTTGTCGGGTCGATTCCTAGTCCGCGGCGAGCATTTAAGTAATTAGAAGTAGTCCTTGGTCTAATTACTTCTGCCTCAAGATATAATCACGCTATGACATAATCCAGACTTGTTCCCGCACTATCTCCGGCCAAGCCCACTTTATTGCCTCGTTCGTTTTTTTTATTGTTACCTCACACTTGAAATAGGTGCTTGGCGCACGAACTATCGCGGCTAGCGCTGTAACACGTTGTCCAATTATTGTTAATGCCTACTGTCACGAGCAGCAGATAATTTTTTACTGGGCTCTAATTTACATAGTACTCGTCCTGGAGCATAGATCTCCATTTAGGAGTTGGACGTAGGTCCTTATTTTGGATTGTCCGTAGAAAATCTTCCGCAGCTAAAAGTCATTGGCAACTCGAGGCGAACTCTGGGATTTGACGCAGCTAATTGTCCAGATTCGGAAACTGCAGCAACGGCGCCCAAGCTCGCGGCAATTACCTAAAGACCGGAAGTCGCCCACGCGCTCGCTTGCCCCTCTCGCAGCCTGGAAACAAGGGACTAATTTAAGAAAGAGCAATAAAAGTGAGCATTCGACGTACAGCCGGGGCAACCGGTGTAACAGTAAATTGATTCTCAAGCGGCCTGTCAGCCCAGCCTAAGGTCAAAAGCCGTTTGGGAATCGCATTAGCGATGCCCAGCACTGTGCCGAAGCACCGTCGAATCGTGCAATTAGTCCATTACCTCAATTACGTTCCTTATTATATATGGAGGCCTCCGGCCGGCTATGGTCATTTCGTCAGGCTTCAAAGGGCAATTGTGCCGTCATCCAACGATTCATACGTCACCGAAACGCTATAACGCGACGCTCTTCATTATCGAATCTCAAACAGTGCACAAAGGGCTGCCACAGAAAGTTACGATTAGCCAATCTGCGTGCAAAATAATTCCCTTATATCAATCGCTAGTCGGAAGATGCAAACAGAAATTTTTTTATTTATTTAGCAATTTCAATAATCTCTACGAAAAAGAGATCCGCTATCTTGGAAAACCTCGAAAAACGTAGGATTTCGCATCACAAAATTTGATATTGTACCTCACGATCGAAGTGTCCCGTGCAATTCGAAATGTCGCGTTCGTGGCTCGTATTTTATAAAAATCGGAAAAAATGTGTTTTTTTTGTCAGCCGTCGCGATGCCGCGCCGCCGCCCGTCGGTTCAATAGGCGCGATTTATCGTCCGGGACCCGTATCCACGGGATTTATTTAAATGGCCGCGTGTAATAGAATCTCGTTAATAATGAATCGCGTAATCTTTCGATTTATTGTCCTCGTCGCGCCTCGAGCGGCCTCTATTCGATAAACCTGCAACACGTGATCGTTTAATTATTTAATACGGCCGGGCTGTTTTGTTGTGTCGCGCCAAAAACATTCCCGCCGCCATTTACCCGTGCCGCTCGGTGAAATTCAAAATCCATGTTCGAGGCGATAAATTCCGTCCGGGTCGGGCTTCACGGTCGCCTCTGGCCGTTCCCCTTTTCAAGAAGAAAGAGAGAAACGAAGAAGGGAATGCTCGTGATGCACCCCAAGTGTTTTTGGCCATTTCCAAATGAATCGTTCAGTTTTATTGATCGCGTATACACTAGTGAAATTTTCATATTTTTAAATGGTACGTCGTGTTCTCAGAAAATTCCGATGCTCGTTCCCGCGAAACAACACAAATAATAAATAAGGTAACGATTCATCGCAACATCATTTATGGCGTTCAACATCGCCAGCGCGCCAGTTGAGGAATCAATCGATCGTTCCCCGCTACGGACTTCTACCGTAGAACTTTCGGTAACGATCTCTCCGATTGCTCACGATCCTACGGGGCCCTCGATCTCCGGGGGAACCTTCGCTTCGGCGCGAAACCCGCACACCTTCTCGAGTTCCTGAGGATTTTTTCGGAATCGCCGCGCCACGCCGGCGAAGATTACGAGGTCGGGAATCGCGAAGGGGGCCGGCCACGGCGTGGGAGGGTGGAGACGCGGCTCTAACGAGATAAGTAGGTACGTAAATGCAGACTGGCCTCCACGTGCGAGGGCTCCTATGAGAAGACGTTGCTGAGGAACGGGCCCAGGAACCAGATACGAGGGAGAGATTTGCGGAGGTTCCGGGTCGTTGGATGTGTGTGCAACGCCTACGCAGAAACGGGGCCCACTTCCACGGGCTGTCTCTCTCTCCCACTCTCTTTTCCTTTCTACCCCCACCCCCCTCCCATCTCTCCTCGATAGTCCCCGGGACTCTTGTTTTGGCCGTTCAACGCCGCGACGTCCGTGAACCCTCGGACGTATCAATATTTCACTTCGATTCGAAATTATTACCTTCGTCCCATATTTTCGGTCACGCTGGCTAATTTCGCTCGAAGTAATGGCCTTAGCGATTTTATTCTTTGCTGACCAGTTTTCGCTTTACTCTCGGTTCAGTTTCTCTGATTTACTCGCCGTTATTCTCTTCGTTTCGTTCACTTCACTCGTTATTGTGCCATGGGTCTTTTGCTTTATGATTATCCTAACCTCTGGATCTCAATGTACAGTATTTATTTAATTTGTAGATACAGCGACTCGTATGATTCATCGAGCTAACTTCGAAATAAAATTACTGATCCAGGCTTTTTTAAAATGAATCCTTTGAGCTTCTCAAAAGAACCGTTAAATCACTGCCAGTAATACAATAAAATAATTCCCTTTGGCACTAAAATATATTTTTAAAAAAATATAAATGAAAGCTTCCTTTTAATGTATAAAGTCAGTCGGAAGCCAATTAAATAGGCTTTCCAGTAGATAATCCATTGCAAACATTTTTGTACCGAAATCCACTTTAGTATCGTGTTAATTAAACTTTCTAAAGGATTTAATTCGCGCTCTTTTATATCCGCGAAATATACATACATATACGCGAATGTTCGAAGTGAATAAAGTTATTATTTATATTCACCAGACTATCGAAATTTTATTCAATCTTTTCTCTACGTCCATACGCGAGATAAATACATATTGTGCATACTATCGAAAAATTAAATCTGAATTTCGTTTCGGTCTCGCGGTCTAAATTTCAATTGGCCTGTAATTACTTTTATGCGTTTTACACTGATGCTCTGATTTTTGGTTAATACCACATCATAAAGAGTTAATTGGACGGTCAAAGGGGTGTCGAACGCGTAGAATTTGATTTCAAACATTCTTGTAATTAAACCGCGGATGAAATTTCTCTCGATTTTTCGCAAGCGTGGAACGGGGCTGTAACCGCGCGTACAGTTAACATACATACTTGCTACAATTAATTGTAGAATAGGAACAGAGAATGTAAACTTCAATTTACAATAATTTTTAATTCGTTAAAACCAATTTCAGAGATTGTGTCTCGTTAACAGTTTGAAAAGAAGGCAAATTACAGAAATTTTCTACGAACATGTTTCCCAGCTGGGGGTAATTTTTTGCTGCAAAATTTCAAGAAATTTCGCTCGAAAGGGAAAATTGATTTCCAGCAAAATGGCAGTCGTTCAGCGCGGAAAATACGAATTTTCTACCGTCAGATTCTTCGTTTTTCTTTTCAATTACAAAAAGGGATTTCATTTATAAAATCCTTCGTTGCCAGTGCTTTTCAATTAAATAAAAATCGTTTAAATCCATAAATCCTTCCATAAAAATATTGTAAAATTAGTTTGCATTTTTTTTAGAGAAGGGGGAGACAGACCTATTTGGAAAGTAAAATGAAATTTATTAATTGCGAAAAGAGCAGTGTCGGTGGAGAAAAATTTATGACAAAAGGGATGCACCGCAGATACATCCTTCGACAAGTTTGGTAATTCCGGCGTGAAGGAAAAGTTGTGTTTAAAAATAGCTCAGGCCATTAATTTCCCAGTGATTCAACGTAAAATTTATCTCATTAGCAGCGAAGTGCATCCCCGGGGCCGAACAGTTCGCCGTAAAAAGCCGGGTCCGAGGGATCGTTAAAGTATCGTTTTGCTTTAAAGCATTACGCAAGCTTTCGTGGAGGTTATTACGAAGTTTTGTAAGCGATAAGTCTCCCGAAGTATCCGGGGGCGCATGTGGTGTATTCCGCAATCTTCTTCCACCGAGGATCTCGTCCTGTAATCTCAATTAGGAAGCCTAACGAGTTTACGGGAAGCCGGCGATATTAAATCGCAATAATTACCCAATTTTGCCGCGCCAGGATTACGAAAGCCGGCTGCGACAACTCCGTGAATATGAACTTGTACTCCCACCGGAAGTTTATACTCGTCAGCCACCCCCGCCTCGTTCCTCTGAAAACATATTTTTAATTATAAACTCTCATTAGCGAGAACCTCTTTCCGTCAGATCACAATTTCTTCAACGACCAAGTGTCGCTGTTCTTTTCTTTTTTAAACGGTGTGGCTGGTTTATAATTTAGTTTTCTCGACACTTTCAGAATTGCGAACTTACATCTCTTTGATATCATTATTTTTGTCCATCATATTTTTGATATTATTCCAATTTTAGATGGTAGGTCAGAGGTCCAGTATCGTTGGCGGTTTCAAATAGAAATATAACTTAGTTATGTTGCGGGAGGTTGTGAGTTACTTCTACGTCATTTTAGCGAACGGAAATTAAGTGCAGCCATTTTTGTATTCGACCGTAACGTCTCAATTCGATTAAAAATATGAAATCGAAACAAGAAAGTGTATAAAAACATATCAAACTTACAATTGAACAGTAAATTTAAGCATAACTGCTGATAAGTAAAATTCATGTATTAAAACAAAAGTCTCGTTGGTTCTGGCTGGTTTTAGTCTGTGAGGTTGGCTGTTTTCACTTCCTTAGAGAAATGTTAGCGCTTTACAAACAAATCTCTGCTAAATCTCAACACGTAAACAGCATTCCAACAAAGTTTCATCAAAATCAGTGGCTGACACTTTGACAAAATTAAAACGATCTACCAGAAGCGGCAGCAAGTTACCACAAAGCAGAACTGCCACAAGCCTCCTCCCTCTACCTGTGATCCCAAGCGAAACGCTACCTCGCGCGAATTAATCATCGCTGTGTACCTGTGCACGCAGGTACGAGAGAGGAGCAGACTAAAATTAATGCAAATTGCTGTCCCGAACCGTGTCTACCACGCTAACATCACTCTTGCCGCGCGCCGCGCCGCGCCGCGCCGTCCCGGTGTCTCGCGAAAGGTTCTCAGGGACTTTTGTCTTGCCGGGCCTCTTATTCTCACTTTCTACTGGTACACTAACTTTCTACGTGTCGTTGCAAAATCCTAGTCAAAATTCATTCCAAACCCGAAATCAAATATTTCAGAATTTATCAAAACACAATTTCAATGACGTAGCAAATTATTTTTCTCACTCAACAGATTAGACTTTCATTCATTATATTTGTTATGCTACGTATCGCAAACTGCCGAATCTTGATTGACCGACGCTGATCGCGAATCCGATTTTTATAAAACAACACTGGATGCTGTACTATAGTTTATTTGCTATGGTCTTTACACTTCGGGTGCGCTGACGGTTCTGATCGGTGGTTCTTTCCTATAGCTAAATCTTGGTTCGGTGTGGGTGTGGTTTTTTGGAATAACGAAATGATTGGATGATGGAGTCGAAGGTTATTGGTGGAAAAACTATTAGTGGTAGGAGTAGGAACAGGAGTAGGAATATGAGTGCGGGTGGTTGTAAATCTTAATTTTTTTCCGGGTGTACGCTTACGAGGTTGCAATGGTAAATAGCTGGACTTGGGCCTACGGGTGGTCTGGAGGTACAATAAAAAATTACAATTGCTCGTTGAGACCCTTGAGTCGCAGGTAAAAAAAAAGATGTGCAAGTATACACGGTTAGCTTTGTCCCCATCTGTTAGGGATCACCACTAAATTGGCAATGTCCCCAACACGTGACTCCCAAACATGTTAGCTAATATTTTCTTGTTTTCTCGATCGTATAAGGTTGATATATAAATTGGTGATGCTCTCGGTGCAAAGATTCGATCAATATTTAACAGAATTTAAAGCAAGTTTGCGAGTTTGATTTAAACTTTCAACTTTTGTTAGCTAATATCAAGCGCTTATTGTGCTGATAACCTTTTCTCGCAGAAACTGCCGACAGTGTCGCTGGGCGTGAAATATCTGAAAGAACAAAGAGGTAGTTTTATCCTCTAAAATTACAGAGAAGCTGACAAACTACTCGCAATAATTTCTACAGTTGTAATCATTGAGATACTTTGACAGAACGCCATTTTACCGGCGCGGCGTTGGGACCCAAACGAGCCATGGTGCGCCATAGAGATGAGCTGCAAGGTTGCTGGTGGGGGTTCCAAGGGGGGCAGTCTCCATCAAAATGACACGGAGCCAGCGTTAATAACGCATTCACGTGGAGCACGCGAGTGTCAAACTTTCATATTTATTAACAGGGGCGAAGCAGGTTGGCGGAACTTTCTATCGTACCTCCCTCTCTCTTTCTCCGTATTCATCGTGCGCCACCGGATCGCGGATCTCGTTCCGCGCACTTTGCCACGAGTTCTCTCCGCCTCGCTTCCTTCCGGCAACTTGCCGGCGAAATTACACAACACCGAGACACAAAGGTGATGCGCCAAGGTTCTCCGTCAAGGTTCACGTGGCGGTACGTTCCGCGATGAGGAGTTAGGGGATTTTCTCGATCGGCAGCCCCCAGGATCGGAGTCGATGCGACACGTTCGCCCGGTTCCCCGATCTGCTCAAGTTTCCAGCCACTTTGTCGGGACGTGACGCCCCGTGACGAAGCGATTAGCTTACCCAGGTATTCCCCGAGTTTCAAGAAGCAACCGTGGACAGATTCCACTGGAGAGAAACGCCGATACGTAATGCAGTTACCCGAAAACCGGTTATTTTATTGTTATTGTCGAGAGCTTGGGGCACCGCGAGATTCACATTTCCAAATTTTAGGTAAAATTTCCTCGATCCAACTCTGTAGTATTTCTATAAACTAATGTGGAGTATCTCCTTTTGTTCTTCGCAGAATTTTGTGTCTGACCAAGATGGCGGCGCGTAGAAGTAGCTCGATGAATATAAATGAAGGGTGGATGCTCTTGAAGATTTCTTTCGGTTACAAGGGATGGCTTTAAGGATTTAATTGCTTTTAAACCCAGGGTTCTACATATTATGCAAATCTATCTGCTGCTTACGTAACCTAATTCTACTTTGACTTACTTCTACTATGTATTCATGCTCCATCACGTACCAAGTTCCTGCTATTATCTTTGTCCAGTGCGTTGCACAAAGCAAAGTTATACTATAGACTGTATTCCGCAAGCAAAGTCTGCAGTTTCACTTGAATAGCCTGTTGATGAAGTCATGTATACGATAGTTTAGTTGCTTAAGGATGAAGTTGCGGGGAATTTGAGATGCATTGTTCATACGCGTTCAATTTAATTAAAATTAAGCCCGTTATTTAATTGCAAAAGAACACTTCGTATTAACAATGTTCCACTAATTTCGAACAATTTCGAATTTCGATTGAAATAGTTTCCGTGCGGAATTAGAAGATTAATTACGATTACAGTGTTATTACATTAGTCAGTTATTTGGAGAATTCTATATGTTACTGTTCAAACGTCATTATTTCGAGGACATGTGTTCATAGTCTACTCTCATGGAATAATGTTGAACACATTAATTATTCCATTACATCAACTATTTATTTTAATATGTCATTTCAAATGTATGTTCGTTCTATCGTATCAATACGTACCAGTACGGTATTCTATTTTCATGGAACAATATCATATACATAAATAAATGATTGTACCTAAATCCACCGGTACCGTTTCCGCCAGCATGATCGCCATTTCAACACTCCCAATCTTCCAACTCCGATAATTCTCTCTCGAGCCGAAGAAAAAAAATCTGAAAACACCATTTTCACCGTGTAGATCACTCGATCCGTGGATCTCGCGCCCCGAGGAATCGCTCGAACAATACCGGCCTGGAAACGCGCGAGATCGATCGAGTCGTCGGATAACGTCTGCCTAGCGATGTTCGATGAATTTTATGTTTACGAAATGGCTATGATCCGCGCTCGGGTAATGGGATTTCCCGTGTTCGCGAGGGGGTGTGAGGGGTATGAACAGTCAAACGAGATTACGAGTAGATCGTGCCGTTGGATGTTCCGGAAGGTTAGAGACCCGCTTCTAACGAGATAAACAGGCACTAAGTGCAAGCCGCTTAGGTTACAGCGCGCGGACGCCTTTCCACGCCGCGTCGCGTCGTGTCGGGTCGCGTCGGGGATAGATCGGGACCTACGATCGCTGCAGATCTCTGCCTTTCGCGTGGATCTCTGTGCCTCCGCGAGAAACCACGGCCGTGAAATCTGCCTCGCGAGGAGGATCTTGTTCGACACGGAACAGGTGAAAGCTGCCGGCGAAGAATCCTCTCTGTCTGAATTGAACGCCTTCGCTCGGTACACGCGACGCTGAATTTCAGCGTATCGCTGTAATCTGACGATCCGAACGACCTAGGAACGCACGAAACCTGCTAATGCGACGCCCGCCGCGCCGCGACGCATGTCCTCGCCAGATTATCCTCCGACGATCGGGTCATTCTACACTGGTAGTTTCTAATTTATTCTCGCCAATCCCTCGAAATTGTCTGTCGTAAAATGACTGGCCGAGCGCCGGGGAAATATCAATCGCGTGTGCTCTTTTATTATCGCGTTATGTGGGATTAGACTGGATTACGATCAATTTTCTCAACCAATTATTCTCGATGTCGGAGTCATACGATAATCCGATTGCTCATAGTAATTTAAATCATTGAAGGTTTAATAGAAATTCTCATTTAATTAAGAAATGGTACAGAGCTGCTGTACAAAGAGTTTAATTTAATCATAAAGGCAATAGTGATAATGATGAGACATGACAAAGGAAGTTGTTTGTCGATATCAAGCGATTCCAGGCTTCCACCCCTTTTCTTGCGAAGAACGAACAACCCGCTTTCCACAAAAAAAAAACGTTGAATTTAATGGTTCAATCCCTGCGGCTCTTATTTTCTACGTTGCTCCCCTAACCACTGCCAGCGCGATAAAATATTTCCAAGCGATAAAAATGCATGAGCCAGAGTGATTAAATACTTCGAAGCGATAAGAATTTGATCGAGCCGCTAGTTCGCTCCTGAAGCAGTTTCAGAGCTTGTAAAATATTCAATGGCATCGACGAGGCGGAAATTCGAGGCATGCATTTTACAGGGGGTCTTAACGTTAATCTTCTCCGGCCGGCTAGGTTAACAATTACAATAATCGTCTCGTTGTTGATCCTGTTGCGACTTCGAACACACGTTGTCCAACGTATTATTCACCGGAGACGCCAATTAACTTTCATTTTTCGCACAATCCGTTTCGTTGCATCGACTGCACCTTGCACCGTGCAATCCAGCGACCGACAGTCAGACATTGATTTTCACAGTAACGGCAGAAATTTAAATGACAATTTCGCCATAATGACCTTGAGTTCAAGGAATTATTCGTTGAAGTAACAGAGATAATTAATGAATTCGGTATGCGCACTGCGAAAGAGACGAATCGACATTCCTCGGTAAATCTCTTGGTGAACGAACGAATGGGAATGCAGTTGATATGAACGTTGACAAAAAAATACAAAATTGAAATGCTCTCGGCGCAAGGTTCGATCAATATTTATTGTTTAAAGCAAATAATAACAAACTTTTTACAGACGCGGTTTTTTCATCTTTCGTGAAAATGATCCAAATTAGGATCGAAACGTCGAAAATGTAAATAGCAAACTCGCAAATTTGCTTTAAACATTAAATATTGATCGAACCTTGCGCCGAGAGCATTTCAATTTTGTATTAACCATCATACGATCGAGACTACAAGTAAACGTTGACAAAAAAATTCTGGAATAAAGGGAACAGGCTGTTTGTAACCGCGAAGTGTTAAGAAGCCGTTGTTAAGACGGCTTGTGGCCTATTTCTCTTGTTTTTCGCCCGGCGCAACACCCCCATCGGCCGACTATATGGTTTCTTGAGGACGTTGCGCTATTAGCGGCGGGAAAATCAATACCAGCGATGTTCCACTTAGCCTGGCGTTGTTTCTACACTGTCTCGCGGGGGGACAAGGAACTGCTTGGTAAAGGCCGGCGCGGTGCCTCGAATAAGTCGTCGTAATGGTGCGGATAATGCGTACGGAACGGCAGCCGGCGCGAGCAACTCGCCGCAGATACGGGGACCCGTGTACGCTCGCCCACGCGTCCGGTCGTGCCCCGTGGTTTTTTGAAAAAACGCGCCACCGTTCACGGACGCTAACGTATGGGCCAGGTGCCGCCGGTATCGAAACCGGTCACTTGTACCTTGCCTCCTTCGCTGCGAGAAATACCGAAACCAAATGTCACGATCGCGCCTCCTCGTCACGATCTATCGAGGGGTTACGCCATTTGCAACCAGCGTTTTCGACCGTCGAACAGAAACCTCGAACGTCCACGTTGCGCTCTCGTCGGAATTCAGTGTAGCATGTTTTATAGAAAGTAAATATGGTGTTCGACTTTTAACGAAAAATAATATAGAAGGATAAGATTGCGAGTAATATATTTATTCTACGTTAGTACACGCGATTGTACGTACAGTGTAATAATGTGCAATGGGTTCTAGTAATACGAAGTACGTGACCATAAGTGTTTGCGAATTGAGTCATCCTCTCGTTGAACGAAAAGCTGAATGGTATTACACCCCTCGAGATCAGAAACACTGGTGTAACACGCCGCGCGGCAGAGATATGTTTTACAACGGCAATGAATTCTCCGCCTCGCCCATTCGCTATTGTCTAGGCTGCTTTTATATGAATTTCATTACTGTATTATTAGCGTTGCTCCGTCCGCGATGTAATAAAGATATTATTATTGCTATCGACTTCCGGTGGACATCGCCTCGAACTTCTGTAACATCGCTGACGGAAACGTCTCTTACGATACAGTCGTGGTTCTGTTTACGGTCCGGGTGAATTTGACGTTTCATTTCAAACGAACGAGGTCGAATCGGCAAACGAGCGACGAGCAAAAGCACTTTTATACCAGCTGTGGCGTAAACGGATCTGAAATAGCCAAGCAAGAATATGTACGTGTAGATAGAGCTAAAATTGATCTATATGAAACAATATTTCATTCAAAAGCTCTGATAGAAATGCAACTGAAATAGCCGAACTTAAGTATAGATGTGTCAAGTGAATTTACAAGTGATGGAGATATAAAGTGTTTAATTAAAAAGCCCTGACACCAGTGAGCCAGCAACAGCAGAACATAAAAATATATGTGTCAAGTCAACTTAAAATTAATGAAGACAAAAGAACATTAAGACGAATCTGAAATATCCAAACATAAAAATATCCGAATCAAATTTAAAATTAGAAAAGTATAAAGACTGTCCATTTAAAAAAAAACTGTGGCACGAAGTAATTTAATATATTCAAGCAGAAAGATCTATCCGCCGAATAAATTTAAATTGAAACAGAAAAATGCTCTGGCACAAATGAATTTGAAAAATATTCATACATAAAAATATACATATATATATTATATATGTGTGTCGAGTGAATTTTAAATTAAAATAGAAAAGAGAACGCATCCGATTGATTAAAAGAGAACATTTTTCCAGGTGATTCGAAAGAGAGGCCAGTAAAAAGTAGAACCAGCACGTCCAATTAATTTTACAATAAAATGAAAAAATCTTAGAACAAGCGTCTCCAATCAACTTGGCAAAAAAGTGTCAAAGGAAATGGAATCATTGTGCGTAGAGAAAAAGATTAATTGTTTTAAAGAAAGAAAAGATGAAAAATAAATAGAATAACCGAGGGGGGAAAGATAGAGAAAAGAAGAAGGAAAGAGAGAATGGCGCGAAGAGTTCGGCAGAAGATTCTGTGGTTTCGAGGACCGCAAAAGGGAATGTTTGCGAACGATCGAAGGGACCGGCAAAAAGCGGCGTGAAAGGTAAATGGGAAGGTTCACGATGATGCCGCGCCGCGCGCCGTGGCGAAGCCGGTAGATATTGCATCTCGGGTATCGGCGTGGCTCGGCGAGGAGGCCAACAGCTCGTATAAGAGAACAAGGTCTCGAGCGTGGTTAAAGTGTTCGACCGCGGTGTCGGGCAGGTGTGTTTTGCAGCGAGGTGCCGTGGCCAGTTGAAGAGGCAAAGAACGGCAACACGTGAATGACCTTCGACCCCTGCCAGGCTGCCTGCTATTCCTCCGTTCTTCTTCTTGCGAGAGCGTGGTGCACGTTTCGCTGGCGCATCCCTCTGCCATTCGCCATTCGTCTTCGTACCTACATGCCGTCGCGTCTCGATTGATTTTCTCTCTTGCAACGGGAAGATATCTCCTCCCCCTCCTCCTCCTCCCCCTCCTCCCCCTCTTCTTCTTCTTCTTCTTCTTCTTCTTCTCGAGGAAGAGGACCTTGTCTCTGTCTTGCAAATTTCCCGGCCATTCGATCGCACCGCGAAACCACCAACGCGCAGACCGTCGAAGATTTCGAAAGTCGTTTGCGAACCAAATAACTTGGTCCCGAACTTTCTGTATCTAGGAATAGCCGATCCTCCTGAGGACATAGCGAGAAACGATTGCTATTGCCGAGGAGTTTGTGCGGAGGCTGAGAGTTCGCACGGGTACCTCGGTTTGTGTTTTATTTAGACTTCGGGTATTTGATTTGATCGGGAGAAATGACAATGTGCGGTGTAATAGCTGTTAATTAAATGCTATTGTGACTCGTGTACGGGTTATGGGATCGCAAACGCGTTAGTATAATAGACGTTCCATCGAAGTGAGAACAGAGCTCACAATGAGAACCACTTCGGCATTACAATTCTCACACGACCACCGATCTCGGTAACAACACGATACACATTGTATCTGTAGGCGGGGATTAGTGGGAGACCTTGAACGGACAGTTGATTCTGATCGGTCTGCAATGCCGATGTTAAAAAATATGATTCTCGGAGATTACTCACGAATATATTTATTCATTCGTCAGCAAATGATATAATAGGAAATATACCTTTTTTTCGACCTTTCGATAGGTCCGAAGATTGAAAGTTCTGTTCCGAATTAATCGAAGCATTATAGGGACGGGTAATTGTCTTGACTGTCAATATTGGTCTTCTATAATATCCAGGTCTTAGACAGCAATATTGGTGGTCTTCCAAGATGGAGGAGACCTCAATAGGCAGACTTATAGTATACTTCTGCGGGCACGATAAACTTACTTAAAATATTAGTCGTGCGGCCACTCGGTAATATTGGAAACTTCAATAGTTTGGGATTAGATGTTTTCAGGATACAAATGGCGGTGGCAAACATGTCAACGAAAACATCAAGACGAAGTGACGATTGACTAGCAGGGTACCGTTTTGAAGTTACTATCATTAAATACGTCATGGCGAAACGATCGAGTGCGCGCAAACGCAACGCCAGATTGATCCTATGTTCAGAAGCCGTCAGGATAATCGATCGGTCTTCGGTCGATCGCTCGAACAAGCGGACAGCACGAAAAGCTGTATCCGTCGTTCATCCTCGGATCTCGTGACGCGTCCTCGGATCAGAAATCCGGCGTCTCATCGGGATCCCGCGATCGTGAGGTTGCATTAACAGTACCTTACGTTCACCGGAGTCTCTCTCTCTCTCTCTCTCTCTCTCTCTCTCTCTCTCTCTCTCTCTCACGTTGTTCCCGTGGAGTGTTGACCCTACTCGGGCCGCGTCTGTGTGCGCGGGTTCCGAGGCTCTCTTGTGTCCGTCTTTGCTTTCGAACGCACCCGCCTGGCGTCTTCCCGCGGATTCACGTGTTCGCGAAACAGCCGGCGAGAGGCGGGCATAAATATATAGCTGGCATTATTGCGAACCGAGTTCCCCGCTTCGTCGTTTCCTCGTTCGTAACCCGTCGAGACGCCACGCGAGCGCAGAACCCGGGTCTCTGCGGTCCCCGGGGTGGTTCGAGGGTGAGGTTTTTTCACCCTCCCTCGCGAGTCGAGGTTACAAGACGAATGGGACGAGAGGACTCCGAGAGCAACCTGTGATACACTCGGATTTGGCGTGGATGATACGCGTTATCGAGTTTCTTGCCTACAGGGTGGTTATTCCCGGTCACGCCGGTCGAAAGATTATGAGAAACGCTTTCTATATCGTACGGACATAAAAATCGAATATCCCCAATCACGTTCACAATCATCGAAACATCCACCATTCGATTGACGGGAAACCTAATCGGAAAATTTAGAGCCGAATCAACCCGGATGTAAGCTTCGCCTGTATCATAACCGAAGGTGTCCGCAAGACTCCGCCCGTGATCCCCGATCGTCGATAATCAAAATCGGTCGGCGTGTACGCTGTCGAAGTTTTACGGCCCGTCGCGTCGGAATGACGTAACCTCAACGGTCCAATCAACAGTTTCCAATTCTTCGTTCGGCAGAGAGAAACTATCCCGGAGTTTCAGAAGCAAACGAACAAACGCGAGGAAATATCCTCTTCGCTCGGTTTTTACAGCCCCCGAAGTTTTTATCGCGTTTCTCGGGCGAGGTGGTGCCCGGCGTTCGGTAAAAGTTGTTTTTTTAAAGGGTCACGTTGTAAATTACACCGGACACGTGCCGGGACTGCCGAAGGACGACGCGAACTGGCACTTTCTCGACGGGAATGGGAGGATTCGGATAAAATCTCCGGACCACGAAGATCGCGCAAGGATGCCTCTCGATTATGACTCTCTAATTGCGGGGGGAGGAGTAACGGGAGGGGGGGGGGAAGGGCGTTGCAGATTTGTCGTTCGCGAAATCGATAGATAAGCGAGAACGCGGTTCCGTGTCGTTAAACGGGCCACGAAAACGGAGAGGGAGGGGAGGAAGGGTTCGATAAGCGTTTATTTGGTAGCCTGCGTAAACGAGGAAGGAGCTTGATAAGTAAACGCCCCGGCCATTTCCGTTCCAGCTGTTTAATGAGTCGTAACAGCACGCGTCGCCGGGGACATTTGCATAAAAGATCAGGGCGGAACTGTCTCGCGAGAACCGGGGGATGCTGCTGCAAGGGAAAAAGGAGAAGAAGAAGAAGAAGAGAAAGAAACGCAACAGTCAATTCTACAATGTTACAAGCTCGCGGGATCGTTCGGCTCCGCTGGCTTTCCGTGCGAGAGAAAATTACTTGGAGATAACTGCTAACGACCGGAGTCTCTCTTCTGCGGGCCGGAGTACTCAACGATGACGCGATCGCCGCTGGAAATTAATTAGCTGATTAAAATGTGATCATGCGATGCTCGTCTGGCGGTCCGAGACGCTCGACTTTCTACGCGGATTCTCCACGGTTTATCAATTTATCGATCTCCCTTTCAAAAGTCTTCGACGTGCTCTGCGAGGTTCAGGCTGCTTTGATCTACGGAAAGGGGAGAGGCAGATTTTAATCCAATTCGGGACGAGAGAGATCGTGTTCAAGATGAGAGTGATATTTTTGATGTTGTGGGTTGTATTGATAATTTCATTTCAACTTGGATTTGTTTTTCGAGATCCGAACAATGTGTTCAAAATCTTTTTAAGATTTAAAGAATACTCGTTTTAGAATTCGAGAGAACGTTGGTACAATAACATCAACATCGAAACTCCGGAGACCCAGAAGCCGAAACGACGATCAACGATCTATACAGATGCCGGGATGGGAAGCAGGCACTCGTCACGATCAGAGAGGATGGTGCATCGGTGAAAATAAGCAGGTTCGAGGGCGAAGTGATCCGTGGGCAGTGGCAGAGGGAACGCTTTTAACCGGGCGTCCTTAAAATCGGACTCCTCTTTCTGCTCTTAATTCCACTCGAGTCTGGTTGCCGTCCGAATCCACGCCGAGCAATCCCGGTTAATCTTTTTATCGTCGTCATTAACGGCGGAAGGTCGGGCCGAGAAGAAAACCGGTGGACCCCGAAGAGAAGCAAGGATGGAAGGAGAGAAAGAGAGAGAGGAAGAGAGATAGGTGGCTTACGTGGAACGCGCGAGCTCTGTTACTGAGATTAGGAGGAATTTTAAAGTGGCGAGTGGCCAGAACTAGACGCCAGACCCGGCTGAAGAAGCTCGTAACGCGTCGCCGAGGGTCTGCAGGGCGAAAGGGACGCCAGACGAAGGGAACAGACCGCTTAGACGCCACTCCAGGGCGTTTCGAGCAGGGACAGGTACATAGACTACCCGCCGAAAGTGCACCGACGAGGACAGGATGTAGAGGGTGCAGAAGATTAGCGGTAATTCGTCGAGGGACCAAACTCCAGAGACCAAAGGATCCCAGCGAAAAGAGGAAGGTGGACGCTGGAGGGCTAGGAGCCTGGAGGGTCGAGGCACTTCTGGCCCTTGGAATTCCTCCACGGTGGAAACTATCGATGACTCGAAGCTTCTAGCTTGCTGTCTAATGAGTCGTCTTGTCTATCGTTGTCTGCTGCCGATACGGACGGTTTCGGACTAGGATTCTTTCGATGGTATTCAGAGGGAGAAACAAGCTGGGAGGTACCGAGTTTGTTTGGAGCTTGTATCTGCTTTGGATGTAGCGACATCTAATGTTGTGGCGTTCACGTTCACTTCCGTATTTCGAGCAAACAGCGAGACATTTCATATTTCTTTAGTAGCAAATTCGATAAAGATAGAGAATTATTCTAAATTAGTTTCGCGTAAAAGCGCAAAACAAGTAAAAATCGACTAAATTCATCGATGGTATTCAGAGGGAGAAACAAGCTGGGAGGTACCGAGTTTGTTTGGAGCTTGTATCTGCTTTGGATGTAGCGACATCTAATGTTGTGGCGTTCACGTTGACTTCCGTATTTCGAGCAAACAGCGAGACATTTCATATTTCTTTAGTAGCAAATTCGATAAAGATAGAGAATTATTCTAAATTAGTTTCGCGTAAAAGCACAAAACAAGTAAAAATCGACTAAATTCACCGATAAAGCTAATAACGACGCGAGAGTTAATAATACATAGCTAACGTTACGACAATAACGGCAGTATAATAATTTAACAGTGGATCGGTCTGTGTAATTTGAATCGAGGGCCAATCTCTGATCACGGAAAAATCGGATATCGTATTTAATCTCGGCGCTGATCAGAGTTTCGAAAAATTCAACCCTCGAGCGTCATAAATTAAAATCTCTCCCTTATTCGAAACCGCGTCGGGTCACGTTCGACATTATTGCTGGAACACGCGATCGCAGTTGGCGGCCTTGGCCAGCCTGTGCAACAGCAGCAGCGGCAGCAGCAGCAGGAACAGCAACAGCAACGAGGCGGCGCGGCGTCGCTGTGCGCCGACCGAACCTAACCCATCGAAAAATAATTGATCGCGCGTTAATTGCGACGGCGGCCTGTCGTGCCGGGTAACACCGAGCCACGAATTATATGTAAATAACAAATGGCCCGGCGTTTCGCTGGTCGCGATGATAAACGTACGCCGCGCGACAAACCGTTCCCCAATTAATGGATTTTAGGCTTGGCCCCGGCTGCTCCAATAAATCCGAATAAATACTTGTCTTAGACGGTCACCGGCATGCAGTTCGACCCGTCAGGTGAAATAAATTAACGATTCGTGTGTCTCTAAATTAAGAAAAATGTTGGCAAGCCGACCGAGATACAACGAGCACGTAAAACGAACAGAATAACATTGGGGAAATTATAATAGATTAAAACAGATTGGATTTAATGGACGGAGCGGAAAGTGCTGAGCATAGAAATTCGTACGATGTGTTTTAAAATAAAGTTAGCAAGACGAACGAACAAAAAATTAATATAAATTGTCGTAGATGTCTTATGAAGTAGAAAACGCATCGAATGAGCCGCGCGAGAGAATGATTGGTAGTTTACCTCGGCTGATCCGCTCGTTTGTGGCTCATAACCGAAAAAGAGACGAACAGGACTCGTATAACGAGGGTTTGGTTCGGTCCCGAGGCTTTCGTGCGTAGCTTACCGCGCCGCGAAGCGGGATTAATTGTTTCTTTCCAGACGGAATTACAAATTCTTGCTGAATTTCTTGGAAGTTTGCGGGGAGTCTGCGAGCGGTTCAGGTATTCGCAACACGCCGCGCCGCGCCGCGCCGCCGGGAAATGTGTTTGTTTCGGAATAATTGAAGGAGGAACGATTAACGGGGAGTAATTAATTTTGTCGAGAGTTGGACTGCACTTTATTGCGTTCCCGACGGCCGAGACGGCACGAATCGCTGACAATAAAATCGTTCCGGGATTGTTTGAAAATACATAGATAATGCCGCCGGAGCTTTTTCATGTTTCCTCTCCGTCTCCCGCGGAATGAACGATTAAAATCGCCGAACAATCGCGTTCATGGGCTGTTTATTTAAAAAGCGAGACACACTCCCGGTTCATTTAACATCCGACATTAAGGTAGCATTAATATGCATTCATTGTCTTTCGAGCTTTAATCCGCGAACGGATAGCAATCTTACTCGAATAAATCAGAACGAGTATAAACAGGCCGTCAAAGGCTCCCGTCCTTTTCGTTGCGTAATCGTTTGGCCGCATGTTTCCTGATCCGAAACGGCGGGACCGTCGTTGTTTTATTATACAACTGGCAGTAATTTATTATTCATTATTTCCCATTCGAATCTCGCGGCTTGTATAATAAGTTTGCTCGTCGGCGCGGCGCTTTAAATCCTGTTAAAAAGTTCGCGTTGTTCCGAGGCCCGAGCTTTCTCGCGTTCTGTTTAATCGGTTAATAGGGGAAGTAATGGAATCGAAAATTCGCGGCGCAACGCGCTACCATGCCGTGGAACCGTTTGTCTCTCGAGTCGAGTTTCCTGGATACGTTTCGTTTTATCCTGTAAACCGCATAAGACGGCTTAGCGTGTAAGATAAAACGAAACATGGGGTGCTTCTGCCACGCGGGGCTTCCCCAGTTCGACTGTCGCAGCAATTTAAATCCAAATGATGCCGCTGAAACTTGTCAACCACGTGGGAGACGAGCAAGAATTCGAAACGGAATATCTTCGCCGTATATTCCCCCGAGAAAGTTCATCGTGCGCCAGCTGAAAATCTCTGGGGACCTCATAAATATATTACGTACAAATTTTCTTGTTATACTGCCAGAAATACAGCAATCATCCTCCACAATTATATAGTATTATTCTATACGAACAGACTGCAAATTTTTCGTACATTCACAACAGATACTATTATTCTATAACAATTGGCACTGTAAATGGTATTTCCAACTCCTTGCTTCTGTAGTCTAAAATATCATTTCACAAGAATTAATTAAAAAAAATATCATCCTACAATAATCCACTATAATAATGACTATACATAATATCGTTCTCTATTAATTCGAGATCAAAAATAAATCGATTTCAGATTTTAACCGACTACGAGACGCCTCGAAACTGGGTTCTGTATGTGCTCACTGATTTTGCGGGGAAAGCGTGAAGACGCAGCGCAAGTTTCACGATCGAAGGCGACCACGTGCGGTATCGTGCAGGGGCTTCGGGGCTTAGAATTACAAACAAACGCGATTACGCCACTCCCTCACACCTTCTGGCTCGACCCCGGGGGATCGCGTTCGCATTGGACACCGGTGATCTCTAAGGAAAGCTTGTCCGTCTCGCGATTATTACGATGCTTCCTTCGCTGTCCGTCGGAAAATATCGCCAGACAACGAAACCTGCCCATCTAATACATTCTCTCGTTCAGCTATCAATTTGATTAGAATTTTTCCATCTAACCTGTTTAGAAAGAATGACATTGTTCGCTGATAAGCTGCTACGGAAAATACGGAACGTCCACAATCGATCGAGACTTTATTTCGCCATTTTTCTGCTCGCTTATCCTACTTCGCAGCGTCGTCGCTAGAGCAACCCCCACGCAACCATGCTATTTCTGCTCTGTTATTCCAGTTTCGCGAGCACGAAGGAACCGGAAGAAACAGCGAGATGCCATTTCGCCGGTTCCTTCAGTCTGCGAGCGCATTTATCTGCGTCAGTTCTAGCCGTGATACCGGCGCGCGACATTTAGATAGGGAAGAGCCACCCCCGCATCGAAACTCGAATAGACTCGTAAAGTTCGCGGCCACGGCGGAATAGAAATACGAAAATGTCCTCATTTCTATGCGGTTTTTGACAGTCGCGCGTTTCTATCACCCTTTTATCCAGACTTCCCTCCCGGGCTACGTAAATCAAACCGGAATTCCGTGACGACGCTTCTCTCTCTCTCTATCTTTGCTAACTCCACCCCCGTCTTTCGCTGGTAGGAAATACCGGGAAGGGGAAGCCATGAATCATCGGGCAGAGGTTACCTCTAAATATTGAAACGAGTCTAAATAACCCGATGACTTTCCATCGTGTGAAACTCCGCTCCCGATCATGCGAAACATACGCTTTGTAGTAGAAGACTTGGGCCACGCAAAGCTGGCTTTGACAAATTTTCCTGCGGACTTTAAATTCAAAAATTAATCCGTGCGTTTTATAGTATGTATTTTTACGCGCATAATAAAATGGTACATGGAAAATACGGTTCCATGTGGAAAATGGCCGGCGCCAGAGAACAGTTCCCGACGGAAAACAATCTAAAACTCGCTAGACCCAACGGTAGCAATTACACCGCCTAATTACCGCTAACAGTTGAACGCAAGCCCTAGCCTTACGATTGACGATTTGAATTAATCGGCGAATTACCAACGTCTGATAGCTTCATGGACTTCGCCTCGGCCAAGATAGCCCTTAAGCATCGCAATTACGGAGGATCTGCTCGGGAATATAACACGCGAACTCTCTCTCCCTCTCTGTGTCTCGGACGAGGTGTTTCCTGGGCTTCCGTCGATTTAATTAAGTCCCGCTGATAAATCCGCGTTATCATTCCTCCGTGGCCTCCACTTGAACGGCTGGAATTTTAATAGACCGTGCTTGCTCTTTCTTCGGACGCCTTTTACGATTGCGCCCGCGCCCGGCTTGTCTGTGTTGGAAACTTTACGCGAAACGCGGGCGCATGCATCGTTGTCGACTCGGAACTTTTTGATGAACGCGCGGGAAGCTTCGTCCGGGGTGTCGGTATCTCGATGCTTTTATGTTTCGAGCACAATTATCTGCCAGTGAAATATTTTACTCGAGTTTAGCTGCGAAACTTCACTAGTAGGAAAAACCAGGCCAACTGTTTGACAGCGGGCTGCGCGAATTTATGACGGAAATGCGCAAATGAAATTTAAGAGAGAGCGAGAGAAACTAAAAAAGTTCAAGAATATCGCTATATATTGTACGACAAATTTTTATTCAACCCGTTATTAAGATGCGAACCTTTAAAAAAATCTAGGCCACTTTCTAACCACTTAAACCAGCTTCTGATGAACTTTCAATATGGTGGTTAAAAAACATAAACGTAAGATAAAATTGAAAAGAGTCACGTAGTATTTGTCTGTCTATTCAGACTTTTCGCAATCGGTTTCGAAGTAAATCGGGGTAACGAATCGATGTAAAATTTTCAATTGTCGGGATCGCCGTGTCCTTTTTCATCGATCCAACCGGTCGGACGGAGCGTTTGTGCGAGTAGAAGCGGAATGATCGTACGCGTTTCGGGCGAGAGTCGAACGAGCCTCCGTAAAAACTTCCGCGGCGGTGGGTCATTTTTATCTTTTATTTTCCATCGGCGTTGGTAGCGTCGCGAGTCGAACCGGAAACAGGTACATCCGAGCAACAGGCCGCATTAGCTGTTTTATTGGACACCTGGTGCGTGCTGTACTTTCGAAATGAAACATGGAGGGATTTAGTGCCTGGAAGTGTTCAGGACGGAAAAATGCAGCGTATTTTACACGCCTGAGGCAAAAAAAAAGACACACGCGCACACACGGTAGAACGAGAGTTAGCTCTACTACAAAACCAGTGAAAAAGAATAAAAATACTGAGGAACTTTAGTATAGTCCGCTGACTCTACGAAGAAATGAGTAAGGGGGAGTGGGGAGACGTTAACGATCATGTTTGTGCCCGTAAATATCTTGCAGAGGCCTCGTTTTATCGCGCGCCACCCGAAATTTCGAAGTCGTTGATTTCCTCCATTTTGCAGGCCAGATAGAGGGAACAAACATGCCCGTAATTTACAAGCGAGAGAATCAACAGCGCCGGAGCAGCTACCAAAGTCAAACCCCTCATCTCCGCGAGCACGAACTTTGTAATTGAATAAGCCTAGAATATTCGCAGGTGACGACGCGACGGGGCATTATACTATGTTCGCTGTTAGGCGGAGATCGAAAATATTTGGAAACCTGATGGAACTGTTGACAGGAAATTGTGCCGGCACATCGCTTCCTCTGATACTGACCTCCTGGACAGTTTAAACGCCGCGCCTCGCCGCATCATCGTGTGCAAACCCTCGTGGCTGCGATAACGTCTCTGTCGATAACTTTCCTTGTGATGCTGATCGCAAAACTTCTATAAAAAATAAAATTCTATGGAATTTACATTTAAAATAATTCATTCTATTTAAGTCGTGTAAGGGTGTAACAAAATTCCTACAGCTCCCGGAAATGGGAGGTTCCTGGGGTGATTTGAAACAGCATTTTCCTTTGCAAAAATGTCCACCGGGGCTTCGTTTAGGAGTTATTAACGAAAAACTCTGACCAATCAGAGCGCGACCTAGACAAAGAGACCTAGACCTAGGCAAAGATGGTACGGCGCGCCAGGCGGATCCCCTCGCTGGAGCGTTAACGGTCCACAGCGAAGAAAAAGTGAACAAGTAGTGAAGGAGTAGAAATTTTGAATTACATATTTTAAAAACTCACTTATTTAGCCGTGAATCCACTTGCTGCTTAGAAATGTGAGTCACAGGTCCACTCAGTGACGAACTACACAGCTGGCCTCAGGTATACGACAATCTGAGGCCTAAGGGATGCGCGGTGAAGTCAAAGATCCGGATCTACACTTCCACCGCTCAAACGATAAATAAATCGTATGATTATTTCATACAGATGTCATGAAATTTTTCCACTCTCGCGATCACTGTTCACACTTGTCACCACATAGCTATGCATTAATAACAATTCCAATGTCACTTGTATCGCAGCACACATCACAATAATGAAGTAATGAAATCAGTAGATTGCGGTCTTCATGCATTTGTAGCAAAAATGAGTAGGTGCAGTTCAAAACAGTAGAGAGATTAAAATAATTAAAAACTCCAATGTATTATTTACAACTTATTCACATGATTAAAGCAAAAATCAAACATATGTTTGGCTCCTGTTTCTTGCAACAGCAGCAGCCAACTTTTATTTTGTATAACAACCTGCAGTCTAGTGATCATCACTATTAAAAACACACAAATTGGCAACTGTCAGTTTTGTACTGATAATACTTTGGAGATGTTCTCTCTACCACGGCTCGAACGACACTGATTTTACTCAAGATTTTTCTGAAAAGTCTACGAAGGTCGTTATGCGTGTCGAAAATGCACGCTGTAGCACGTTTACGAAAACAACGGGGTGGGTGAATGAAAAACAGGATACGAGAAGGACCGCTGTAAGACTAGAATTTATGGCAGTCACATGTTTCTGTATTCCTGCAGATTGGTACGCAGAGTCAATGGATAACTGTTCGAAAACGTCATCCGTCCTTTTACCCACCAACAGGTAGAAATGTCAGGTCCGCGAGCCGCAAGGGTGCCCTATTGTTCTACACCTCCCTAAGGAAACTTTCTAAAAGAATTGACTCTGCGTACCAATCCGCAGGAATACCGAAACATGTGATTGCCATAAATTCTAGTCTTACAGCGGCCCTTCTCGTATCCTGTTTTTCATCCCTAGACTTTTCAGAAAAATCTTGAGTAAAATCAGTGTCGTTCGAGCCGTGGTAGAGAGAACATCTCCAAAGAGTTACGAGTACAAAACTCACGGTTGCTAATATGTGTGCTATTAATAGTGAAAATAATACATTGGAGTTTTCAATTATTTTAATCTCTCTAATGTTTTAAACTGCACCTACTCATTTTTGCTACAAATTCATAAAAACCGCAGTCTACTGATTTCATTACCACATTATTGTGATTTGTGCTGAGATACAAGTGATATTGGAATCGTTATTAGTGTATAGCTATGTGGTGATAAGTGTGAACAGTGATCGCGAGTGTGGAAAAATTTCATGGCATCTGTATGAAAGAATCACACGATTAATTTATCGTTTGAACAGTAAAAGTGAAGGCCCGGATCTTTGATTTCTCCGCGCATCCCTTGGGCCTCAGATTGTCGTATACTTACTATTCACCACCAGTAGTTCGTCACTGAGTGGACCAGTGGCTCACATTTCCAAGCAGCAAGAGGATTTACGGATAAATAAGTGAGTTTTTAAAATACGTAATTCAAAATTTCTACTCCTTCACTACTTGTTCACTTCTTCTTCGCGGCGGACCGTTAACGCTACAGCGAGGGGATCCGCCTGGCGCGCCGTACCATCTTTGCCAACACGCGTCTAGCTCGCGCTCTGATTGGTCAGTGTTTTCGTTACCTAAACGCAGCCTCGGCGGAGATTTTTTCAAAGGAAAATGTTGCTTCAAATCACCCGAGGAACCTCTCATTTCCGGGAGCTGTAGGAATTTTGGGACACCCTGTATTTCTACGTGAATTCTCTTTCCACCGGAAAATTCGGAAATTCAGTTGTTAACGCGGAAGAGCGAAGTCTAGACGAGCGAAACAGGCTCGTCGGTATTCATCCAGCAGGCCGGGTGGTTAGGCGAACCTGTCACCTCTGTAGACGACGCTGTTCCCTGGAAACGCACGATCGCCGCGCGGCTCCAGAATGTACACAATCACGGGGCGATGGGCGACGGGCGGGCTATACTTAGGGGGAAGATTCTAAACGCTTGGCCCCGTTCCCAAAAGAGACGAAAAATATATGGCCCGTCAAAACAACAGGCGGCCGTAACACCCGCGCAACAACGCTCTCGCGAAACGCGGGACGCGTTCTGTCCGCTGTTACCCCGAGATATAATTAGATAATTAATGCCACCGTGCGTTAGCTACCAACGAGCTCTTCCCATTTCGCGCAACCTGCCGCGACTTTTCAACTACATACCGGCGCGGCGGGCGGCTTGCTTCTGGGATTACTTCTGCGTTCCTTGAGCGACTCTCGACAAATCTGCGCACTGCTTTTCGCATGCGAAATCATTTCGGAAAGGTGCATAATACGTTCGTCGTCAGCATTTATTTTAGCCACAGGCTCCATTGTCACGACAGCGGATCTCTACGCGAAATAGAAATATTACCTGTGAATGGTACACGTACATCGAAAGGTACACATTTCCTCGATCCACTTGTCAAGATCAATTAACAGACACGCCGTCGGCGTAGTTAAATAAACCTGTACAGAAGCTGTCTCGGCATTTCACTGTCGCGGAACGCGCGGATCTTCGATCGCGCAAAAACGATCAGCATATTATCCAATCGGATCGCGGCTGGATCTCGTAATCCGGTACAGTGACATCGACAGAAGCGATCTGTCCGTTAAACGTGTTTACGGTATGAAAGTTAGCGGTTCGGTTACCTGTGAAACACACAGTTCGACAGACAATTATCCGCCGCGTGTCTCTGCTGTCCGTCTCATCGACCAAACTCATCCCTTCCACCCCCTCGTTGCAACCCCCGCCCACGCCCGATGGCCACGAGGACACGGACAAGGACAAGAGAGAGAGAGAGAGAGGAGTCGGAGTGAAAATTCGGTGACGATTATTAACGGGGATCTCTCCGGTTGTCCGTCGACGTCGCTCGTCGTTCGTCGTTCGTGGATCGTTAAAACGTCCGTGATTAATTGCCACCGGTTAGGACGTTGTAACGAGCCCCTTGAAACCCGAATAAAAATAAAGGATCGACCGTTGTTGTAATGGCCGGTCGATAAATGAATTTTAATTGCGACGCGCGCGACGACCAACGACGCTGCCGAAACGGATTCCGGCGGATAACGAGAAATCGAATCTGGTAATGGCGGATCGATGCGCGACGAGAGTATCAATCGAGACACCGGGAATCGCGGGGCGAGTTCACCGATCTTGCTAATTGATGCTGCGATCGGAACTCGCCACTTGGGACACCTGATTATTTACGAGGGATCTAGAGATGACCCTCTTCGACGGTCCAGTTTGGTTCGCCTATGAAGCGTCATGGTGTATGGAAAATGTATGTAGACATTAATAATTATCCGGATGCTGGAACGTAGAAGTTGAACGCGAGTGACCTGCGGAATGATCATTGCGAGAGATCTTTTTCGGAAATCGGTTACAAGGAAGATCGTGCGAGGTTTCCAGGAGTTTAAATATTGAGAGTTATATTGACACAACGGACGGACGGTTGACAGGGAGAATAAATGATTCGATCGGCTCGTGACACGGTAAAATAGAGAATGTTATGCATGCATTCGTGGTTCTGTAGGTAGGTTTGAATAAAGTCGATGCACAGGTGAACAATTTGCGGAATTGGCCACCAGTGTGTCAGTGGTCTGGTAGCCAACTTCCTACGTTTCGTTCATGAATAACCAAGAGAAACGCTATACCAGGATCCTATAAGCTTGTTCAACTGTCAGCTACCGCGCGAAACTACAAGAATCAGATTTGTGAATCTGGCATCGAGCACCGGGCTACAAAATGGCACTTGGTCCTGTACCAACGACGTTTTAAAAGATCCAGTCCGTCAAAGTCTTTAGAAACCCATTTATAACATATCAGAGACTCGAGAAATCGTCTGTAAGAATGTCAATTTTTACGGAATAAATTTTAATTGATTTTTTTATCTCCTGAAGGAACCAGTCTAACCAGTCGAAGGCAACAACCTTTAACCCTTTGCGGACGAATGTCGGCAGATAACCGACAAAACATTTTTTGAATTTTTGAATAAAAGTCATAACGCAAATAGAATAAGTTTTAGTTATTGTAACGCAAACGTTCAACGTTCAAATTTTCTCAACTGCGCGCACCAATACTTCTCGTCCACAGCGACGCACGTTCGTCGGATGACTCCGTCCGCAAAGGGTTAAATTCTTCTAAACCCTTCTTCGCTATTTTACGTTTAGACTGCGGATTTCGTGGATGACAAAAATGAGATCAAATTAACAATAGTGAAAATATTCGGAATATACTGTACACCTAACTTTTATACTTTTGCATAAAAATCCGCAGTCTATGTTTCACTTAGCAAAGTGCATAAAAATCTGCAGTTTACAGTGCGTCTTTCCCTACCACGAAGGTTTACGGTCTCCGCACGGCCATCAAAAGTCATGCTGAGCGATCTCGGGATGTCTCGCACGCACATCGATGTTGATATTTGTAGAATTTACGAGTGGCAACCGATTGGTTCTGCCAAGGATTTTTATTATGCAGCCCCTGGCAGCGAGCATTGCTGTGCAAGGGTGGTACTCGGGGATTGCGGCCGGAATCAGGACACTTCCGCGGCGAGTTCCGCATTTGCGAATGCACGTACATGGCCGTTACCTCCCCGGGCTGCTAACCGAACAAACCCACGTCGTTTATGAATAATGATAATGGCCCGTTTAGCCCCGTAGGAACAATAGACGAGTTGTAGCCCGGTCGTGGGAGGAGGCTCTCGAAAAGATAACGGATGTACGAGCGTGTCTTCATCGCCTCGCCTCGCCTCGCCTCGCCTCGCCGGTTAATTAAGCCCGTGTGGCTCCGTTTGCCAGCTCGAATGCAAATGGGGGGAGGAGGCTTGCTTGTTTTTCGGGTTTCAAACGAACGTTGTGTTTTCGGCTGATTGTGGGAGCCTGTCTTGACGATGACGAATGTCCTTCGCGAAACCGAACAAATCAGCTGCGAATTATTTGCCGGTTTTAACGAACTATATATGTTAACGAATTTCTTTCCTTTTCTGTTACAGGTAAGTTCCTGACATCGTAGAACCGCTTTACCTGAGGAGGCTGTTATGGGGTGAGAGGGGTTTGAGTTGGATCGGAGGTTTGATTAGTATAGAAATAAATGCGAATAGAAACGTCGAGTGTTTAACCCCGTGCGATTTATTTTTCTCGAATACATTTCTCGTATTCGACGGATTCGCGTATGTATATGAACAGTATATAAATATTCGCGATCTACCGGCAATAAATTTTCATTACGTAAGACATATTACAGATCATAGATCACGTAAACGCTGTCTATAATCTAAAACCTGAAAATGTTCGAGAAAGTTTGAGGTATCTGAAAAATAGATAAATGTTACTGGATGATTTATGATTAGTGGACCGCGGATTTCCTGCATTCGCGGCATAAATCTCGGTATAGAAAAAGGTTCAACAAAACTTCTTCTCTTCTTTAGAACATGATAAAACCTCTAACTTAGCAACACAGCCTTCACAGTTACGCATATCTACAATATATTATCATTAAATGCAGTGTATACTCTTGTAAAACATGAAAGAAAATATTGTTCTATCCATTATAATTTTCCATAACGACACGGAGAAAATTAATTTCATTTTCTTTACACGAGATAGAAAATCGTGGTGTTAAAACACGTATAACGCTGGTAGCGTGTTAGAATTTGGCGGAAAGGATTGCGAAGGGTCTTACGGCGCGGCGCGGCGGCAAGTAAGTGCTATAGTTAACGACGAGACGATGGTTGTGGGTTTAGGCGTGTTTTTTCTGGCAGATCGTGTTTTTCGAGCGGTTGCCGCCGTACGACCGCGTTCATTTATGTTGCGGTTTCGTCGACCACCGGTTCGCCGAAGTGCAGATGCCTTCGAACACAGGAGTCGAGGGTGGTATATCTGTGCTCCGGGCAGGACGATAAAGTGTCTGTCTGGCCACAGACTTTGTCCTGTCACCGGGTATCGTCAGAGTATCTTGTTCTCCGCTCAATTACACGATGGATGGAATATTTACATGCAACGTAATTGACGTTCGGCCGCGGACTTCGCTCGTTCGATCACGCGATGCGACGTATTCTTCGCGGTGAATTATGCTTTCGATGCACTCTGCGCTGATAATTCACGGCTTGCCACGTCTGCCGAGCTGCAATCTCTTCGAAACGTCATGGTTTGCTAGTCGAAACATTTCGGAAGCTATTGAAACGTGAGAAATTCCGAGATTTAAACAGTGCGAAATTTTAGAGTTGAGGGGCTCAAGGGTTCAAAATTTTTGAAATGCAAGGAATTGAATAGGCTTGATCGGAAATTTCAAAATTCGAAGGTTCAAAGATTCAGAATTTATGCATTCAAAAATTTAAAAATTCTAAAATTCAAAAATTCCAATATTCCAATATTTTAAAATTCAAATATCCAAAAATATAAAAGTTAGGGAACATGAACCCATTCAGGACGAATGTCGACATATTGACGACGTCATCGCACGCATCTAATTGCCAAAGTTGTAAACGAGTAATTTAATTATTCAAGAGGATTTCCCGCCGCATCAGCGGTTCCCTAGGGGAGACGCTGTTTAGAAATTCAAATGTATAACGTACACCGTTAGATCGGTATTAGATTTCCAATTTTTCTCAGCTCGGTGCAAGATAATAAATCGCGACGCGGCCATTGTCTAGAATGCGCGAGCGTTCGTAGCTGCCGATTTCAATTAAGCATCGGCAAATGTTACTGAGGGAGATGAATTAAACAGACGCGTAACCGGTGAAAGGAAAACGTACCTCCTTTGTTCGCGGTGTATAAACTGCCAGACGTGAAAGTCGCTGTTTAGAGCGCTTTCGTTGTATCGATTATTGTCTGAAATGTATCGGGACCTGTGAAAACGTTCCCAGGCGCGAGTTCGACTCCTTGTCGCCTGTCAGAATGTTAAGCGACACCTCAACTTCGTCGCACGACTTCAATCGGACTGTTATATTAAAACCATGCGCGCCCGACTAAATGCTCTATCGAGTTTCCTCTCGTGCTCGACACGTGTATAATAGCGTTGATTCATCGTTCTGCCTTCGCGGTTTTAATTAACATGTTGGCGGATCTTTATGCCAAATAAAAATTCTCTGCATCAATTGCAAGAAGCACAAGACATATTACAATTTCTATTTTTCTTTAATCACAACGACGTTCAAAAGTTGCACCGAATCACTTTTTTCATAAATGCATAAAGTCCACAGTCTAGAAATGTGTGATTTTTTTATCACGTTACTATTAGAAAGATGGCAACCCTTATCAGTCAGTGGAGCTACAGAGTTTCGCTCCGGCTCTTCTCCAATTTCTCAGAGTCGTATTACAAGATGACGATCCGCGAACCGTAAAATATTTTACGGTTCTAGAAAATCCTTAAAAAAAGAAACACTCCAACGTCCGATGGGACGTCTCGGGGCAAGGGCTCTCATCGAGTAACGATCGTGGGCGGGGGCGTGTTAACTTTCGCCGGGTACCTGTCCATTACAGGCCGATAGAGCGACAAAAGTTCGTTTCGCAGGGTCCAGGGCGATTTGTCTAATTAAATCAGCGGGCGTGCATGTCGGGGGTGCGGGCGCGGGTGTGCCGTACGAAATTGCAATGGAGCGAGGAAAGGGTATGGATTAATGGCCTGGCCGGTGATATGTTCGGCCGTGCACGGCGAGGCGCGGCGTACGCGTTTGCTCCACGGTTAAAAGCGATAATTTCCTCGTAATCCCGAAACGTCCTCTCGTTATTATTAATTGGTCGCTGTCAGTTCAGTGGTCCGTGTCAGGGCAACGGTCGACGACGACGTATTGCCACATTTTCTACGGGATTCACCCTCCCCCCCCATTCGCGGATAGGCTTGCGAAAATTTGTCTGGATCGTCTCGCTCGTTAACGGCCCGGAGAAAGCTGAGATCGCGGGCATCGAGCACGATATCCGACACCCAGCCAACCCCGGGTTATCACGGCCGAAATTGGTTTATCAAGCGACACGCTGACCGATTATTTATGGCCGCCGGGAAGTCAAGGTTACGCGCAGAGTTGTACGAACCCGACGATTAATGGCCCCGTAGACCGTGTTCCCCGTAGGTGCGATGTAATGGAACCGGCGAAATCCGAGCGATCATCGATCCCCGATCGAAGTACGCTAAGCGGAATTATGCTGGCCGCCGCCGGCCGGCCAATGGAATTATTAAGGTATGGCGTGCTGATCCGCGAATTACATCTGCACCGGTTAACAAGTCCTTGTGTTTGTCCGCGTATCAACGCAGCAGAAAGTGGTGCCCCGTTCGAAAACCATTTCGATTTACAGAAAACAAGCGGTCATTAAACAGGCAGCGTAATATCGGTGCAGCTAATAAAATATTGTTTTTAACGGTATTATTAATTTTCGATTCGTAAACGGACCACGCCGTCGTTCACAGGAGATACTGCCGGGGCATTATTATTAATTCGAAGGTTTGGGGGCCGCGTTCAGTCGGTTCTCACCCCCGAGGTACAATCGGGCAGGGTGCATCCGCGATTTCGTCGCGGGCAGAGAGAGCAGAGCAGAGCGGAGAGCGCGTCCATTTCGGCTCGCGCTTTTATTTGCGAACGCGGCAGAAACAAACGAACGAGCGCCGGGGCTAGGTGAATAATTAGTGCGCTGAAAATGAAAGTCGTCCGGCGATATTTGCTGCCTGCTTGATCACCCACCCCCGCGGGCGCGTTGCCACCGACCGCCTACGCCCTCCCCCCCGGCCACCTGCTCGTCTCTCTTTCGGTTCGCGAGCTCACAATTTCGGCTTTATCGCAATTTCATTGGCCCCCTTTTCATTGGTCGACCGTGAATAATCTGGTTAAGCGACGAGGCGCAGTCTGCGTCATCGATCGATCGAGATTCACCGGTTCGATACCGACCAACCCCTGCGTCTGTCTGTCTGTCTCCCTCCCTCTTTCTCTCGTTCTCTCGTTTCCTCGTTTTCTCTCGTGTTGCAACGTTTCGCGTCCTCTTTTTCCTTGCCACTCTTTGTTCATTATACCAACTGCGGGATTCCGACGTTGCAACGAAGATCGTTCGGCTTTTGTAACAGCGTACCAGCGATCGTTGCAAGCCCAGCCTTCTAATCAAGTGAAACGATAATGAAACTAGCCCCGGTAACGACCCCCGTCGCTTCGATGCACGGCGAAAATATTTTTGATCCGTAAAAAGGAAACCTTGCCAGAGAGAGAGAGAGAGAGAGGCTGTTATTAAGTAATTACTGGCACTGCGGTTCTTCATTTTCTTTCAATTCTACGAAAAGTTGACGCAAACGATTTCAACGGTTCTGCGGAAATAGAGCGTGTACGATGGAATCGTGTTTCGGGGAGGTTGGTGGGAGTTTGTGTCGCGGTATTGGTGCTTACAAGGGAATCCCTGTGACTGGCGCACGCCGATTTTTATGAAAGTTTGCGCAAGCACGTATCAGACCTTCCTAAACGCGAAACGGACGACCAAGGTGGCGGACCTTATTAAAATAGTCGGCGCGCCGCGAAAACAAAAGTTCCATGCCGACGCGACACGACGCGGCGGGTTTCTACAAACCGGTTCCGTTTGTTTAATTCGATCATGGGGGAAGAGGTATTTCGCTCTGGTTGTGGCGGCCGCGCGTCGCGTTCCGAGTTCGTCAGCGGAGTTCCAATTACTGCGTTAACTTTTTCATTTACTCCCAATTGCAGTATAATCCCTCGGTTAACTGCGTTTAAACTTCACCGTCGCGACTCACTCGTCGGGAACCAATCCCGGTGACAATTCCATGAACACGCGCGCAAAACAAATCACGAATTTCGAAGGAAACACCGGATTTCGAAAGGATGACGCCGTGCTTTCATTAGCGGGAATCGTCAGCGGGACGGGTCATTATCCGCCGACTTGCCGAACATGTTGCCCGCCGAGCGGCAATTACGCTTCGTTTTCCGGAAACAAATCTCGTTCAATTCTTTACGCGCATTACACACCCGGATATTTCCATGTAAATTCGCAATTCAACTTCACGGAACTTCGACGAAGTTCGGCCTGCGTGAGAGAACCAGCGTGTCTTCGCGAGGCGGCGTCGTTAATGGGCTCTTCGTGCAATTAACTGCGCGCTCAAAGAATTATTCCCAAAATTCGGAAAGCTGCGGGGGATCTTTTCTTAATTACTTGAAACGAGAGTACCGCGAGCGTCCACGTGAATTACTTGAGAATTCGTTAAGTGTTTGACAGCGTTTTATCGCGGAGCAAAGTAGTTTCCGCATAAACTTCTTGATATTTTTGCAATTTCTGCGTGCCCCGCAACCATTGTTCATTCGACCCTTAACTGCAGACTCGTTTCGTTGCATACGCGGACGTAAATGCGTCTCTCGTCGCATTGCGCCGATAAATTACCACGGTTCCGGTGACCAGTGACCAGTCAGCCCGCAAACTTCGCCGGTCGCGGAGCAAAATTTCGTTCTGTCACGATGGCTCGCGGTCGAGACACGCACAATACGCGTCGGGACGCGATAATTGCCAGGCGCGTTGCCAATTCGGCGTCCTCCTGTTAATTGATTCGCTGGAGGACGCTTGTCGAGCCGGGCGATAACAAGCCACCGTGCTAATGGCGGACACTAGTCTTCGAGGATCCAGGAATTTTCTTCTGATTAGCCGGGAATCGACGTGGAATCGTCCACTTCGTTATCGGCCGCTTTACCGTTCTCGTTAACTATCAAAATATACCTTACACTTCGCTCGCTCTATCAGACTTCACTCTGGCCGATGATAAACAGTAATAATTTTATCACGTTCGTTTACCTTCGTTATAGGAATAGGTAAATATTGTTTTCTCGGAGAAAATTCGATGGCGGTGCATCTGTCGATGCAGATGCGAGTGCATATACATACTCCGGAGCAAGTAATTAGCAAGTAGGAAGCGAGAGTTTATTTAGGAAAGTTTGGACGTTTAATCAGTTCCATTAATAAGCGCAACGGCGGCCGAACAGTGCACTTAATCGCGCGGTCCTTGACAAAGTGGCAAGCCAACGTTTTCCTTTGAGTCAATTACACCGGAGCTCGCGCAGCTGACGCGCCTCAGACGTTTTAATTACCCTAATACATTTTGCGGTAATCGGACGATTCCGGGTAACTTCCGTTGGATCCCTGGCCAAGTTAATTTTTTTACCCGGAGCCAGCTTCCGGCGAAAAAGAAGGGGCACCACCACCCGGAGCTGGCAACTGAATCTTCGCCGTGCACACCGCGCGGTCTCGTGAAATTTCTTATTATTAAGACCCGGGGAAACGAGTCCGAGGCCAGACCCGTGTTGTTCGACGAGTCTGCTCCTCTCGCTTCGAGCATCCCGTCGAATAACTTTTACGTTACGATGATAGCACCGATTAAAATTAAAACGGTAAATGTGACGCAGTAATCATTATTATTGCTATTTGTACGAAAATCGGAGACCCAGTCCGTCTCTAAATATCTGATGAATTTCGCGATTATACAACTTACGCATAATTTGTTTAGAATTATCAACGTGCAGAGATTGGTATAGCACACGGTGTTTATGTACATGCATTCGCTCCATGCGAGGATTAATTTGAATATTCACGAATTTTCCGCTTAGATATTAGTTAAACAGCACCGCCGAGCGTTTAATCTAGACTTAACCCACTTCTGGGTGTATTTAAGACCTGCTCTTACTTATCGGGCGATAGCATGAGCGCACGCCGCAATATTTTTGCTGGAGTTATTCTCCCGATAGGATAATACCATTTTGAATGAAGAATACGTGGAATGTCCAAAAGGGAACGGTGTTTTCTACGTTCGAACAAATTAAAAAAAAAGCTCCTTATATTGCAATATTATGCATATAATTATAAATAGTGAAATATTTAGTAACACTCGCGCGAATGGGCCTCGTCGGGGATAAGAAGAAAAGTGCCGTAGTCAAAGCAGCATCGATCGTCCTTTGGCCGGTCTGTTCATTCGAATCGAGCATTCCGAATGAAATTTATGCACGTCCCGACGGCGTAAAGCCACTCTTACGCTTTATAGAATCGTCGCGGGCCGTGCATAAAACTCGGCGCGGCTCAAAAAGTTTGTCTATTACACGGTCGGCCCGACAGAAATTTTAATCAAACTTTCAAATGAGGTTCCGCGGGAAACTCGTTACATAAGCTATCGAAAACGTGTTACTGCCTGCGTGACACAGGTGGGAAGAGGGGATGGGTGAGGGTGGAAGGGGGTGGTTCTCTTTCTCTCGGCCCCCTCGATTCTTTCGTTTCTGTTTCACATAATCGTGTCATCGTTACAATATTGCCCGGGAGAGCGACGTGTCGTACAAGTTGTGCTTCGGGGTCGGCAATTTCATTTTTTTCTCCTTTCCTTTTTGCCCCGCAACGAGTAAGCTACACGACACCACTCAATCCGGCACGAACGCAATTTCCTTCTTCTTTATTTATAAACCGCTTTGAAATTACAAAGGGATACGGCAGGGTGTTGCACAGTAGAGTGGTGGCCAGCCGGTGGAATTCGCGTTGCGAAATATAAACTCGAACACACATCGGGCCTCGGATCTCGTTGCAGAATTGCGCGCGGTAAATCAAACTCAAAATTTCCCGTGCCCGGTGGGAAATGCTAATATCCGAACTACCCCTGAAACCCGGCTAATCCGGATTTTCGTGTAACTAGAACTCTCGCAGCCCAATTAATCCTCTGTTACTGATTACATAGTTTTATTACATCTGCTTGCGGTGGAATGCGCCTCGAGTTCGCGCGCCGTGCTAACTAAACTTCCATAGCGCATTCGCATGAAATTAAACGAATACTCGCGCGTTTACGTTTTTCGTAGGTTCTCCGACGATTTAGGTTTCAAAGCAAGACGCTGCGTCCGCATTGCTAGGATCGATGAGATACAGACGGATTGCGCAGTGTCGACCAAACACGGTAGAATGCGGTGTCGGACAGGATTGCGTACTCGGGTACGCTTGGTCCTACAACTTTCGCAATTATGCGAATATTCTAGCGAGATTTCGGTGTCGGCGACAAACAGTCGGTTCTTGAAGGTTTGATAAATGTATCAATTATGTTTGTTTCGTATTGAAATTTGATGTGCTTGAAAGTGACGTGTTTATAAATTAATGTCGATATCGACCAGTGCCCTAGAGAATTTATAATTGTTAAAAAAATACCGAGATTGTGTATAATATAATATGACCGGGGACATTATATCAATTTTCCGCGCAGCTCGCTCGCACGCGAGATCGTGATTAGAAGACAGCGCGAAGTGTAGAGCGAAAGTGGACGAAGGCGGTGGATCATTGATCAAAATCGACGCCGCGCGACAACGTTTTGCCCACGGTTCTCAGCACGCCGGCTAACCTAAGACCTTACGCCGCGCCGCGCCGCGCCGCAGCGTCTGAGAGGAATATCTAACCGAGATGACGATGGCCTTGAACGAGAACCGAGTTGCCGTACAGTTTAGCGTGGCAATCACGAAGCGAGGGACGCGCGCGCGAGCTCTCGCATGCATCGCGGAGGCGATGCGATAAAAATTTCAGAGTACGTCGCCCCTCGTTGTCGGAGACTCGTTTCAGGCTCTCTCTCGCATCTTCGTCGGTTTCACGCACACGGTCGCAGGAACGATTACCGGGCCGTTTGTTGTCGGCCGGTTAAATAAATAATACGCGGCTCGTCGGGTTCCCAGCAGAAGGTGGTTCGACCCCGCGTGTTGGCCAATCGATGCCATTCCGAGGCGTTTCCGGCGCGGAGACACGCAACTAAACGCTCTCCGTGTTCCCCTTTATCAATAACGTCCCCGGAGAGACGATACTAGACACCACCGATGAATGAGAAAACTTCCCGAAACTAACGTCGATCCACCACGGCGCGGCGCGGCGCGGCGCGGTGTAGCGGTGTCTAACGGCGACCGGGTCAGCGAAAATCCTTGACGTGCCCGTAACGAGGCGTCGAGGCTGCGATGGGTTTATTGCTGTCTCAGAAAGTTCCACGATGGCTGATGAAGATGAATCTCGCCGGGTGATTTAATCGATTACGGGGAGCGCGTATATAGAACCGCTGGATCGATGCCTTGCTGAGCCGACGTTATCAATACTCAACCTAGTATACCTCGAAGTGGCAGCGAAATAAGAGGCAATCTCGTAAGAACCGAGGAGAAATAAACATGAAATTCAGAAGAATTTCTACTCGAAACTGTAGAGAGAGATTAATCGATTTATCTCGAACCGATGCATCATCGCCGCAGTTTCCTTGACCCTGTAAGTCACCAGGCTGACCGATCAAGCATACCTGCAGCCTCCATCGCATTGAAAACGTCCCGAGCACGCGGCGGGCCAGTGCACTTCCGTTTTTTTTCATAGGAGGCGCCTAGTAGGCGTCCATAAATCCGCTCGCACGGACAGGCTCTATAAATATTTGGACCCCTTCCCGGTCTATATCCACTCTCGGCATCCTCGGTGTCGGGGTTGCAGTCAGTCACGGGAGAGAAAGAGAGAGAGACAGATCGAGAGAGAGAGGAAGAAAGGAGGAGGAGACGAGCTAGCTAGCGAAGGAGGAGCCGTTGAATACCCGAGGAACAGAGTCTCTAACCCTCTCGGCTCCGGGCTTAATTAAGCCGTCAGAACTAACGCGTAGCATCCGAACACGTGGCTATGTCAGATTTCGGTGTAGCAGTCGGACTGCGCCAAAATCGTGCAGCCTCGCCAGGGCGAGGCCGTTAAATCGAGAGGCATCTGTTTCCGGATTCGCGGCGCGTACACTCGACTTCCTACGGCCGTAATCGTTTCGAGTCTCCTCCTTTTTCTAGCACGTCTCACCTCGTCCTCAGCCCACTCTTTCTCTCTCTCTCACTCACTCGCTCCCACTCCGTATCTGGGTTACGAGCGCGCCACGTTCAGGCTCCCCGCGCGGAATTAATTAAACCGTCACCGGCAGCGCGGACACGGTACCCTACGTGTCCACGACTCGCGACGAGATTACAGGTAAACCCCTCGGTAAACGCAAGACCCCTCTCTCCCTCGTCCAGGGTCCACCAGGAACTTTCCGCCGGAAACGGAGCGAAACGTACGGGCCCGGGTTTTGCGGTCCACGAATAGGATCTCCAGCAGAGCCTGCGCTTGATGGCCAAGAGGCTGAACTACTGCCGCCCGAGGTGTTACCGTTGTTCCGGTTGCCGTAGGTTCTCACTCGTTTACACTTTGCGAGGGATTGTCCCAGGAAATCTCGTGGACGTGCAGTCGTTCGTCCACGGGAAGATGGTACGCAGGAACTTGTAGGTACGTATCTGTCCACGACTTCGCGCTACAAGTAGACCAAATAAAATACAATTTGAATTCTAGATAACCACGATAAATTGAAACGCCCGAAAACCATGCTGAATCTTCCTAATCCTGTTCATCTATCTGGTAAATCCAACACAGTTGTCAGCCACTGAAATGACAAATGGACCGTAAAGGCGCAGTAATCGTCGCAACAGAAGGGTCAAATTATTTCATCTGAAAGGAACGATCGTTTCTTTCAGCGAAAGTTGGGCCCAGCAAATGAAGTCGATTCCAGGGACCTGTCACGACACGGGGTCCTAATGGCGTTACATCCAAACTTCTTCTACGGTCTTTAGCTCTACGGCCCCCCGACACCGTGTCCCTTTTTATTTTCCTTTCGTCCGTTTACAAATGGTCACACGATGTTCCCAGTCTGTTGGCCAACCGGAATAGGCTCCTCTCTCGTAGGTGGATGATGAACAGCGAGAGCAATGTTTAGGGCTTCAGAGCCGAGAGCGGGCAACGACGCTGGAAAAGATGAAATAGGGCGGAGTATCAACCGGGGGATTATTTATCACCGGTTCGGAGATAATTGGTCGGTTTGGAAACCAATCAACCGACTGCTCCGCTGTTCTTATTGGCTACTTATAGCTCCGCCAGACGGACTTCCATTCTCAACGACATAAATTACGGGCGCTGTATAACACGCTCCAGACGGAGGAATTATTTCCCGGGCGAATTTCGAAACCGACTATGGCGAAGCGGGTCAATGCACCTTGTCGTTCCAAATGACCCTTTCTACGCTGATTAAGAGGATGGTAGAGCGGCTAATCATTTCAGAGTGGCATTTCTGGAACTCTACGTCTGTGATACTTGAAATGTCCACAATTTTCGAAATGGCAATAAACCCTTCGATAAAAATGCCAAACGGTGCGAGGCGCACGATTTTCTGTAAAATCGTTCGCAACTGACTTAACACTTCGAGTTTCCTACCCGAAGCTTTAGTAACATCGGGACACGCGATTATGGATTCGCGTAAAACCGAAAATCCGATTTTTGCCAACCGGTTACACGAGATGCCCCTCTAAAATGCCAATTCCGGCCAGACATTTTACGCGATAGAAATTGCACGGCGCTGCCTGCGCGGCACGCAAGAATTTGCATTTAAGTCCACCGGTGCTGAATGAACGGAAAATTGGCGTCGCCGCCGCCGCCGATTGGCCCGGTATCGGAAATATCGAAGACCCGGTACGTGTTTCTGACTTTGACGACGGCTAACCATCAATCTCGACGCTGCTGCCATATTTTTTCTTTTTTTTTTTGCAACAGCAGCAGCTTTGCAACGCGTTCCTCCCGGTCTTGATAACGTGTTTCGCGCGCAGTCGTCATCCGCCGCGCCGCGCCGAGCCGCAGCGAAAACCATCAAAATTTTACTCGAATTTTTTCCGACGCTATCAGCCGATTTATCTGAATCCAGGAAGATTGAAAAACGTTACTCTATTATCTGGGAACGGTCGAACAATCTGTGCGCCGTTCGCAAAAACAAAAACCGGGCGTACAAAACGATTTAATCATTTGCGATATACGTTCCGGGAACGGTGCGAGAGAACGAAATACCGTTTTGCGTCGTTGCTTGCATTCGATGGCCGAAGATTTCGTCGTGAAAATCAAATTTCAAATTCCACAGCACGATTTAAAGCAATTCGCGTGGTTCTTTAAACACGATTGTTCACAATATCTCATTGATATCGAAGGCTAATGAATCTGAGCACAGTTAATCGTTTCCCGGAAAATTCTGAGTATCTATTATTTAAACGCTTCCTAATTGTGCGAGTCGTAAAAATTTCCTCCACCGAGTCCCGTTCGAGATAATCGTTCCCGAAGAGCGATACGAGCACAAAGAGGAGAGCGAGAGAACCTCATAAATAAGTCAGCCCATTAAGTTTCAATGTCCAACAATCAACCCACCGGTGCTCACACCTCTGACACGACCAATCAGGATCACGGTGGTGAGCATGGTGTTTTAAACGCAGGCTGGCCTGTTGTTGTTCGAGGTTTGAATCGAGGAGAAGGCCTAACCGGGAGAGAGAGAGAGAGAGAGAGAGAGAGAGACCGCTATCTGGATCCCTGGCGCGAGGCACGTGAAAGTGGGCACATCAGGAAACAAAAGGAGCATTATTCGAGACAAGCTAGAGACATCGCAGACAGCGTGAAATACGTGGCAGCTACGCGGTGATAGATAGCCTCGAGCGCCATTAACACCAGTCTGGAATGATGGGACGGCAGAAGGAAGCCGGGACGAAAAATCTGTGTGCCCCTTTGTCGTTTCCCTTCGTTGCTCCGTGAAAACCGTCAACTTTCTCTTCTAATGAGCCGGGGACATCTGTTCGTACCGTGATTACACAGAAAATAGCACGTCCTCGAAATCTACGATTCACCTATGCGATTGGCCTCGGAGAAAGGTGCTCAACGTTTTCGATACACCCTGTATAGTTCTGTTATTTCATCCAAGGAGAACAGTTTCTTCGATCATACTCGCGGCCCACCGGGCCAATCTGAAGTGTCACTTTTCGTCACCCAGCTATGCGTGTCGTCGATCGTAGAAGGTAGAAGAGCAGAAGGGCGAGACGGAATCTCGCGCGGGATTTAGCAAGCGAAGCGGGATGAAGACGAGTGAGTGGACAAACGGGTCTTTTAGGCAAATGAAGGACGAGGGAATGAGACGACGGGATAAAGAGGGAGGTTCGCGGGCAAAAGAGAAATGGGATAGACGATTGGCACACGAGGTAAAGGGTTGAGGGAGGAGGAGTCATGGGGAGAGAGAGAAAGAGAGAGAAAAAGAGAGGGCGTGCTCGATGGTCATAGCTCGTGTCTGCATTTTTCTGCTCGTAAATAAAACGAACGGGCGCGCGCTCGCCTAACGTTCCCCTCTCTCGTGGGCTGGATATCTCTCGAAAGTAATCCGTGCTTCTCAATAATAAATCCGTCGTGAATACAGGATATGCTCCGGACCATTTAAAATCCGAAGTACATCGAGCGTTCCGGCGCGGCACGGCGTCGGTATCCGTGCGTGTAACCGATGGCTTATATCCGTACAGAGGTAATACTTAAACCGCACTGGGAAACGCGTGCTGCGTTTTATAGCCGCGGAGCCCCGGCCAGTCTGGATACCTTTTTTACGTCCAATACCACGGACCCCGTTAAATTATTTCGGCGTATTACACCGGACCGGGATTGAACCGGCCACGTTGCACCACCTCTGGGAAATTTTCCTTCCCGGCCCGCTAGGGAACCGGACAAGCCGCGCCCGGTTTCTTCCCAGGTATCGAATGAACCTTGCCTTGCGAATTCTCTACGAGTCTGTGGACGGCGCGGCGCGTATCTACGCTGCATCTTTTTTATGGGCAGTCGATGAAACATACTACGGATCGACCGAGATTTAAAATTGGCGACATCCTTTGAATATTGCCTGTTGGATCGGTTCCGACGGTGTTTGTAATTTTATCAGGGAATATTTGATATCGAAATGTGTCTCGATGTAGATCTCGATGAAAACGAGAGATTGGGAGAACGTAATCATCTCTGAAAGAATTGAGATAACACCGAACTCCCAGAGCCTCTTCTACAGCGATGTTCGAAACTAACTGGATCTGAACGAACTCGAACTGGACCAAACTATCTCGGAATCGATGAACCAGCGGTGACGATGCAAATCGGGTGAACAGTTTTTCATCAAACTTTCTCGCGCCGGATAGGGGCGATCAGGTTTGATCTATAGTTCGTTCTCGAGTGTACCGACGTGAGACGAATCGTTCGAATAATCCTTGCGAAGAAGAGCGAGGCGCATAAGTAGAATTCCACAGTGCCTCGAGCAACATCGTTCTAAAGGACTACGGAGAATCTCTGAACAATTAAAATCAGCAAAGCTGATCGTGAGGAAGCACGTGTTTTCAGTTTAAAAAAACTTCTCTCCGATGAGGTCAATATTCGAGCCTATAATGAAGCTCGACACGGTAAGGCGAGCTCCCATTGGCTTCCGCATTCCGTCACGTGACAGCATAACGCAAGCGTACGACGCGGCGCGGCGCGGCGGCACCAAGATCCGTATAACTATAGTAAACTAGCTAGCATGTTGGCATCAGCATGAGCGGCTGCGAGCCTGGTAACCGGCCGCGAGAGAAATACGAAGCTCGTTCTTTCGCAAGCGTTCAACTGAATCGGCCTACGCGTGCTTAATGCTCCACTTAGCCCACGTACATTATGAGCATTGACTTATTAATGAGGCAGCTTTACCCTGCCGGAGAGGCCGCGATGTGTTACGTGGGCCAATGGCGCACTTCTCGCTGAAACACACGCCTGTTAACTCTAATGAATAGAAATAAAAGATTCACCGGCGAGCCGGCTGCGATACTCGCGCCTAATCACCGTTGTTACCTTCGCTTATGGTTGCCGTCGCGGTTTACCTCTTGTCGTTGTCGTAGCGAGAGACGCTACACGATGATCATCGCTGTCTGGGAATTACGTTGGCCATAGCCTGTCATGAAATTTCCCATACACCCGATCGTGTGTGAACCGTGAAAGATTATTGCTCTACCATTACTAATAAATGTAACCGCATTTTTTGGTGCTTCGTGACCGTACAATGACTAGTTTATGAGCATAAAGTTAATTTTACAATTGTCACGTTAAATTACTAATTTAAATTATTATTTCCGTTAATATCAATCCGAAACAGTTTCTTCATTTAGCTCGATAGATTCAATTATCGATGATATGATATTCGCGGAGTCGAGACAAAGCCAAAAATAATAAAATATGCAATAATCGATTGATCCTTATTTCCATGAAATTGCCGTAAATTTTACAATGTCGCTCAGAGTGTAAATTGATTTCACACTGGAGCGAGTATCATGAATTATGTACATCAATTAACATTGTTTGTCAGTAGATAGGTGTATGAAATCGATCACCTACATATACTAATCAGTATCAACTTATTCGTCCCAATGAACTAAATACGGACGCGCGGAATTGAATATCCACTGTTCAATCGATCGGATAACAAGCATATTTACTTTCATAATCCATCAATAAGTAGCGATAATTTCATAATAATTCGACGTTAAAAACTCTAGTAAAATACTGATTTACAAAATTTAATCCTCTCGTTGCATAATATCGAGTCATTTAATATGAGTATACAGTGCGGTTTCAAATCGACAGACATAAATTTCCCGTTTTGTCCGAAAGAATTCTGTGAAATCGCTTTAAAAGAGAATGGCGATAAAAGAATACACGCGGACTATTAGACGTTTAAAATCGTTAGAAAAATACGCGGAGAGGCCGAGAAAAACGCCACCAACCCCTACAGAGAAAGGCGAGCAACAATTCCAGACGGTCGGACGGCCAGTTCTCAGTATTTCCACAATTAATCTCGCATTAATCTCGAGAGTGGCGTTGCAGAGCGTGCCGCTAAAAATACCCCCGATGAATAATGGAACGGCAACGATTCTCAGCTCGCAAAAAAAAAGAGAAGAAAAAGAAAAAAAACGAGAGGCGATTACGTAACGCGGAAACAATTCGACGCGCGTCGAAGTCCGGCCGAAGAATTCGCGGGAGTGGTTTCGTGACGGTCGTCGAGCGTTTCGACGACGCGCGACGCGACGGTGCGGTGCGGCGCGGTTGGTCGGTCTGGAACGTGCAAAAATCATCCCTTGCGAATAAGCTGCGTACATTTCGCAACCCCCGCATGCGAATGCTCACTGAGCAGACGAGTTCGGCGAATTGCGTAGGCGAGCGTGTTCGCGTGACTACGCCGCGTTCACGCATCCAGCGAAACCCTGTCATTTTTTCCCTTTCTCCCGTGGATCCGCGCCGCCAACATGCCCGTCGAACCACGTCCACTTCTTCTTTGTGTGCCTCTAACGGCCGAGTTATGGTTCCCCGTAACCACTATTCTTCACCCCATCCCCCACCCCCTTTTGTTCTTTTTTCCTTCCTTTTTTCAACCCCGCTCTTTACCGCTTCCACGACCACCCGCCTTGTTCGCCGCTCTTTTTACACTTTTGCTCGTTTTTCCCTAGGGAATACAATAATTGAGCAGATGCAGAGATTAGCGGATTAATTGGGAGTGTTATCTTTCGTGGTTGATTCGGAGGGGGTCTAGCGAAGGGCTGGAGAATTAGGGTAGTTCTTTCTTGAAATTTTTCTACCGGGAATGTAATTTTCGGTAATTTCGCGGAGTAGTTACCGTTTACCGGGAATTCCGTGTAGGTGTTTTAATTGGATTGTTTGTGCAATTTCCATGGGGCGAGAAGAAAAAAGAATTGTTACTTGACAGTGGTGGAAAAATGTTTCCGCGAAATATATATAAAATAAGATAAAAGATTGACACCGAAATGAGAGTGCATCAAAAATTCCGGAGAAGTGAAAATAGGTGTGACCAGTTAGAATATCGCAACAAAAAAAATAAAATTCCCAGAAAGTTGAAGACAGAAGCAAAACCAAAGTTACCATCGGATAAACTATTAACATCTCGCGCAGGCCTCCGGCAGTCGGCAAAGCGTTAATAATTCATCGCTTGTTCTCAGTGTCGTGGCGTCTCGTTGCCGTCGTCGTCGTCGTCGTCGTCGTCGTCGTCGTCGTCCCGTTCACGCATCGGCGGCGTCGCTCTTTTTCCGTGACGCTCAGGATCCTTCTTATTCAGGTGGAAAAAGATAAAAATCGCGGCGGCTCGTGCGGTGGCTCGCGTTACGTGCTCGGACGCAAATTACGCGTCGAAACAGCGTCGGGGGTGCCTATCGGTGTTATCAGTAACGTATACTATACTCCGGCAATTAGCGGCGACGCTTGGAAACTCGAGCGCCAGGGAAATTCTTTGGAACCTGCGGCGGCCGATTACCGATGACGTACGCGTCATGAATACTTAATTTTCCCTTGGCGCCGCGGGAAACGTGTGAAAGTAATTGCGCATAATAAGAACGCCGGGACGACGAGCTGTCGCGCGATAATCATTCGAAAATCATAATATCCCTCTATTAAGCAAAATTATCCATCCCGTCCCGTCCCACGGGTCCGAACCAATCCGAATCGGCAAGATATACTTTTGTATCCTCGCGGAAAATGTTCCGCTATATTCCGCAGCCCGATTCCACCCGTGTTTTTCCCGCGGACCGGTGCGGTGGCGGAGCAGCATCTGCGAAACACCGAATGGAATTTCAGGCCGATGTAGGTGTCGACGAAATTCGATAAATTCTCCTCGTGGCTGCGTGGCATACTACGACATACTTTCCCGGGGCCTAGCGTCTTTGTTTGCGCCGTTCCACCGAGAAATTCCACGCTTTGGTTCCCTCGTTTTTGAAGATTCTTCGTTGCAACGACGCGCGACGCGCCGTCCTCGGACAGATATTTCAACAATATCGTGTTTTCAAAGCGGAGTTCGTTTTTCATTCTGCGCGCCCGTGACTTCGCGGAATTATTTTCATTTTTCGACATTTACTCTCGCCTCGCGTTTCACGAGAAATTTTCCTCCCTGGGAATGTAATTACTAGACCGTGGGTAAAAATGGTTCTGTCAAGAATAACACATTCGCGGGAAAAGAAAGCACGATCGATCGCGAGGGCCGCGGAATGCGCGGATCGCGAATGTCGCGCTATTTGCAACTAATTAGACGACGCACGCATCGTCGTCCGGCTGCGGAATCACGGGGCAAGCAAACGCGCAGATTGCGCGACTCGTGTGCAAGCCGCGCCGCGCCGTTTTACTTTCTTTCCGTAGGTGGAGCACGCGTCCGCGCTGTTTGCCAGGCTGTTTGCAGAACTTGCAGCACGCGCGCGGCTGCCTCGCCGCGCCCGTGTACTCGGCCAAGCAAATTTGCCGAGCTGCACGTACGCGAGCGGCCGTGATTGTCGAAGATGACAGCGGGCTCCGGACTTGTTTCGACCTTTTGTTCCCCCGTGGCGACGCGCACGGACACGCAGACGGCTCCTCCAGACGCTTTTTACGAGCGTTGCATGCAGATACGGGAATTCGAGGGAACCGAACGCTCGGGATCATGGCAGTAATTGCTCGTCGATGTTGCGTTGCTTCAGCATCGAGGGTATCGGTAAGGGTGTTCCGGAAATTAAGCGATTCCTGGGAAAATGGTAAAAATGGCAAACATCGACGCAATATGCTCACCGGCAATCGTTGTGAAGGATCAAACCAAATAGGAGAAAATTGTTGAGAAATTTACAAAAAGAATATCCATTCTCCTTATTATAACAATTACCAGAATTTTATGCCCATTATCTACATGATATTAAAATTCTTTTAAATTAACTGTAACATGTAACAGTGGAATATATTAATTCGCTCTTATCACAGCGAAGCACAGTGTGAGCGGGGACGTAAAGTTGAAAATTATTTTCCATGAATTAAATGGTTGCAAAAATACCGGAGCGTAATGCAGAATACAGAGTAATCCATTAATTTATCAGACGTTAGGCATTTATCAAAACTGCAATAATCCTGCGATGTATTATCCTTAATATCTCGCCTAATACCTACGGGTAATTTACTGGGAACTTAAAGTCGTCGAGTCCGGTAATATTTCTGTAAAATATTGTAACACTAAAGAATGGTTAAACGGCGACTGGCAACATTGTTAATTTTAGAGAGAGAGAGAGAGAGCGTGGTTATTTAGGTACCAAATGGGTCACACGCCGGAAGTTCTGTACTTGTAACAGCGAAACAGTAAATCTGTTGCACAGTAGATCCGAGGCCGGAACGGTCCAGTAGCGAACGCTCGAGTCTCCCAATTTTAGGATCCGAGTTCGAGGCTGGTTTGGGTAGAAGTTTTTTCCCCGTGAATCTTCCAACTAGGAGTTGGGAAACAATGTTAACTAGAACGTTGAAAAAAATTCTGTTAAAATACGGGTAGTCGAGAAACGCAGAAATGTTCAATTTTCAAAGGAGGAAAAAGAGTTCGCCGATGAAGGGATGATGAAACCTACAAAAATCGTTAAAGAATAAAAACTAGTTTTAAAAAATAAAAATACCAGCAGAATGAAAAGATATCAAATAAGACAAGCAAAGAAGAACGTGTTCATTGGAAGTGACCAATTTCACTGTAAAAATAGCGATAACATATGGGAAAAATAAAAATACGATGTCGGATTTTGAAAACCTGTTCAAAAAATTAGAGTAGTAGTGGAATCGGGAAAAACGCAAAAGTAAAAATTATTACGGTTAGATGAATAATACCGAAAAGGTTCGTGACGCGACTAGAACAAACGGGGGCAAGCTATAAAAATAGCGAGATGGAAAAATGCGTTAAAAATTCTTCCTCCTGCGTAATGCCAGCGGAAGAAGAACTTGACAGAGACGAGCGGGAGGGGAGGGGAGAAGGAGTGACAGCGAAGCTTCGGCAGAGATTGCAGGATACGGGATAGATGTTATTATTCTCGAAAGAAAAACAGTGTGGTGGTGGGTGGGTGGATAGGGGACGGAAGGAACACACGTCTCCAACGATGACCTAGCCAAGTCTGTCGTGTAATACCAGGTCGGCGTTGGTATTGTCCATTGTACAAACGCGCGAGACACAATGGCAAACATTGTACAAAAACGAGGTTATTGAAACATCCCGCGACTGTGTTAAAGGCAGAGAAGGATGGGGGAGGGGCCCCGTGTCTCTCGTTTCCAGCGGCGCTGCATAACGAAACAGGGGGTTGGGGGATCGGCGACGATTCCTTGGTCTGGAAATACGAGAACAATGATGGACAGGAACCGTAGTACCCGTGCCTTTGTTTCGCCGGTGCGTGCGGGTCGCTTAATCGCGATTGTCAATTCTACTGGGATCCCGCGTCGCGGAAAACGTCGCGTTACGCTAATCCAATCTCGTGAAACTTTCAAGGGAAGCTTTTCATCCGGCGACCACCCTACTCGACGCTGCTATAGTCGCCTCCTTCTCCCATTCGATCCTCGAGTCAACAAATTAGTCTTACGAAATGTTACCCCTCGCCGACGAACATAGTGTACACTCGCTGACAGACACACGGCTGCGTACAGTCGGTGGAAAAAATCGTACGATTTTTGCTACAGTCTTCCTCAACCGTATTGTGCACGACTCTTCGTCGGATTTGGCAAGGTAATTTTGGCTGATAATTCTTACAACTCGTGCGGACAATTTTTTATTTCCACAAAAATGTATTCAACGGCCTGGTAAAAGCTGGGCTAACGCGTACGATGTTCGATTGCCTACAATCTTGTTCGCGTGAACGAGTGATATGTCTACAAAGCGAAACGTTGAAGATCCGTGTTTCAGAGGGTGTAATGCGGTAAACACGGTCGTGTTCGCCGTATTGCAGCATCCGTGACATTTTTCCCCGGCGCGGCGGTTTTTTTTCTTCGTTTCTTTCGCGGTGATCATTACTGGAAAGTCTCGAGATGCCGGCAGATCGGAATATCCGATGGCGCGGCGGTATCCGTAACCCATAACCACCCCTATCCGCAGTTGCGGTTGCGGCCGAAGGAGACCAGCTCTCACCCCCTTTTCTCTCTCTCTCTCCATCAACCGGTGAGAAAAAGGAAAAACTAGTTTCCACTTTCTTCTTTTGCACAGGCCGCATACCTCCGGCGTCGCCGCGACACGAACGGGCACAAAGTATTTCCATTACCCGCCGATGTATTTCACCAGGCGCATACCTCGTCCCGACGATTTTGCTCCATTTGAATAGTAAATGCCGATTTTTCCGCTGCACGCCGCTACCTTAAAGAGACCGCGAGTTACTCATTTCATCTGGACCGAGGGATTTTTATTCATGCGGATCACCGCACCGACTTCTCGGCACGAAGAAAATAGAACACGGTGGATTGTTATCGGCGAATATTTCTGCAATTTTTTTTTTGGGAATATCGCGGTCTAGAAATAATTCGAAAGGTGGAAAAATATAATTAGATCGCGTAAAATAAAAATTCAACTATTTTCGACGTGTACTTAACTCGCTCACCGAGTCGGCGTACTTTCGCGGAGTACGACTCGGTGTTTGTAAACGAGGCTGTAAACTACAATTTCGCGAGTTAAATCAGCGCATTTAAGGGACTCTCCACTTTCCATTATGCAGGTAATTCCGTTTTGGAAGGCGGCGTGGCAGGGGCGTCTCCATCGCGTCGTCCCAGTCCCTCACCTCTTCCCGTTCCCCGTTCCGGCGTCTAATACTCCGGTTTTACGAGCGCAGATTTTTCGGCGAATTTTCGCGGATGCTGGAACGAACGTGGCGGAAAGATGAAATGTAAATAGAATTCGTAAAGCACGGTGGCCGGACGCGCGTGCATGATCCCCATTCACCGGGGACCGGCGACCGTGAAATATTCCGGCGGCTTTTAAATTTACATCGTTAACGCGCGATGAGCAGCTTCCGTTATTAGATTCCCGCGAAAACTGGACGCGTGGGCTTGGCCGAGTGAAACGCGCGGGAAAAATGACCGGCGTGTAAATAACGAGGGAAACTTGGTACGCAAACTTGCAGCAGCCCGCGAAATCCGAACACCGTGTCCGGCTCTAACGAAACGTTGCGCCACGGTGAGGTGTCTGAAATTATTACTATTATCGCGTAGTTTGTAGTCATGATACCTTGTCGAACCGGTCCACGACGGTTCGATACAATCGATAGCGAACTTCATAATTCGTCCGGCGCACTCTAATTTCTCGTTTTTCTAATTCGTTCTTAATCGTGTTCAAGATTGCGCGTACAACTGAAAAAGTTCGAACAGCTTATAAATTTCAAACACACATTTTCCGGATGTTTTGTCGCAAGATGATTCGGCTGAATTTTCCGGGCACGAGAAAAACGTTAATTCGTCGAGCGGTGGAGACAGCAGCAGATATTTGTCCGTGCAAAGGTACTAATTGAGGTGGTAGGTAATTTCAAAGTGGTGATAGCGAAGTATATTACGTAGCGCGGAGTTTTAGACGAGTTGAAGGATCAGGAAACAGGAAACGTAATTAGATTTGAGGTGAGTTTAGGGGGGAATTTGGACACGCGGATGGTTCCGGACCCCCTTTCCCACCCTCTGACCATTTCTCTTTCGGTCGCGGTACTCAAAGTCGTTCCTCTCTTGATCAAAGGGAAATTACCAAGATTTCAGTCGGAGTGGACCCTCGGCGGCGATACCGTTTCCGTTGCAAGTAAAATTAGTGGAAATTCGAGTCGAACAGGTCTCCCCGGAACCCTGCATACCATGAATAAATTACTAGGCGTTTTATCCTAGCGAAAATGAAATCGAACGAGCGCCGAGACAATCGTCGCTACGGTCTTCCGCGATGAGCGAACGAAAGGTACCAAGTGATTCAATCGACACCAAGAAATAGCAAATACTACTTAACCGTTAACTGAACAAACGAGTAATTAATTTTGCTGAGGAATGATCAAATATTTACAACATTGTAGCGCACATGTCAAGAAGCAATAGACAAAAGTACTTCTAAAATCGTTGTCGCCGTTTTCAACATTGAACATTCTTCATTGTGTAAATCTTAGGTATGAAACACCAAAGATACATGAATATTACGCAACATTACTGAATCAGTAATGTTTTATGATGACATTGTTTTCCAAATTAAATAATTTTATATTTTCAAATCACTAAATAATTCTTTGTCACATAAATAAAAATAATATTCATTTAAATCTTTTCCAACTACAATTGAATGTTAATAAATGAATTTACCGATTCGGTATATTCACACACGTGGTTAAAAGAAGTACTATGTTTCGTTCAAATTTACCGCCGAATATCGATTGATATAACCTAGATTGTGTCCAATACGCTCAGTGTAGTGACAGCAAGCAGTGTGAACACACGCATGTGCGCGATGTCACGATGCTCCTATTCAAATAATAGTTCACATCAAAAACAAGTAAGCTAGTAATTTAAATAATAGTTATAAAAATTTTTGGTCAATATCTTTTGATATATTTTGAAAATTGTTATAATACGCATATTTTTACAGACGCAAAGAAATACATCTTGAAAATGATTCAAAAGTGAATCGAAACGTCGATGATTATTTGATAATCTGCAAAATTGTTTATTGATTTTTTAATTGATCGAACCGTAGCGCCAATAACACTGGAAATTTATTATTAACATTATACGATCGATATAACGAAACATATTGAACGTTCTTGCTTGTCTGCTGCAGACGCTGATCGTGTGCAATTAGAAAGTACGAGCAATAATTAAGAGCAGAAAGGATTAGAGTCACTGGGCGGACGCGTTACGTTGCACTTGTCGGACTGCGTATAATCTCGGCCGTTGGCAACGATACGCAAACAGCGTTCGTAAGTGCTCGGCCAATGCGTATCGGGCTTTAAGTTTCCCTCCGTTCGACCCCGGGCTAATGGAACCGATTTTCCGAGCGTAAACAATGCGTCACGCGCGGTGCGGTGTGGCGCGGCGGCTCTACTCGATTCGTAGCGATTGTGGTTCTGCGTTTTTTTTTTCAAAAAGCACCGGGCAAGTTTGCCTCGTCGATAACGTTAATGCAACTAACTTGTACAGCGGCGGAATAAAAAAGAATTAGAAGGGGGGTGAGGGAGTGAGGGAGAGAGAGAGAGAAAAAAAATACGGTCGCCGCAATAGATAATAATTATTGTACGGTCGCGAAGGAAACGGAAGCTCGCGTGAGCCCGGGAGAAGCGGATAAGGCAGGCCATGCTTCTCACCGCGCGATGCATGCACGTAGTTAACACAATAAGCCGTGATAATGTTTATTTCCGAGCGGAGAAACGTTCGTCGCGTTCAGTCCGCGGGCAAATCCTCCTGAGCCGGTTATCCGGCGCCGATCGACCGAATTTCCACCGAGAAACGCTCGAACACGCTCGTTCATGCCCTTTTTTCCTTTCAGAAAAGTTATTGCCACCCTCCAGATAATTATGCATTCGTTACATTAAAGGCTCGACAGTGTTGCACGAAGTATTCGCCTCATTTCGAATGAATACGATTTTTTTTCAAAGGGAAACGACGATACCGTCGATTTAAACTGCAACGAATTGTGCCTCGCAAATCTATCACAATGAAGGATAAATTTTTCATCTCATTCGCAAATACTGTGAGGTTCTCGACTAGAGATGGTCAATAAATTCCAATTAAGAGAAAATATATGCTCGGTCTCGACTAAAAATCAACTGCATACACGATAAATCTTAACAAACAACTCTGGCTACGAACTGCTCGTCAGCTCCGCTTCGACAAATAAGTTATTACGATTCCGTGGAATTTTTATTGTCGGCGTTGAACGCGTTAAATTGTAATGGTCTGTTTTACACCGATGCCCGTTTGTTTCTTTCCTGTTTTACCTCTCTTTGTTCCTGTTTTTCTTTCTTTTCTTTTTTTCGTAGCCTGTGACCGCATTTCACGAACGATTCGTAGCGCACGAAGCGAGAGAGTATCAGCTCCGAACCGGCCGCATTATTCATAGATCAGATGTAGATTCGTACATTTATAATGCACGAGCGTGACAGCTAATCAGCCGGGTAAGGTACGTCATAAAACGTCGAGATAGTGGTAGAAAATGCACGGGTTCGCCTACAGGCTTCTGCTCCACCTGCTGCATACACACGTGTACTACCACATACGTAAGTGCATGCACACGCACACAGGTGCTAGTCTAGAAAATTTTATGGGTTTCTGAAGTAGCGGCTTAACGGGGGAATTGGGACGGAGCGGTTCAAGCATTCCCTCGGACAAGACGCTTATTTTCTACCGGTGTGGTCACTCGGGAATTTTCATACTTCGATGGTAATTGGTTCGATGTTATTACCCTTATCGTAAATCATTCCCGATGAATCACGCTACCGCGCCGAGGAGGAGCCTCGTTCAATGTTTATGTCTGCTCTCCTACGCCTCGAATTGGACAATTGGGAGAGTCGAATTCACTTTATGGGTTCCCGGAAGACGACCGTAAACCATTTCTATAGTTGTATGCTTCATGTTGAATTTGCAATGACCGTTCTCACTTTGGGGGGATCATCTTGAAAAATTCATACAATTTTCAATTTTCAATTTTTGTTCTGCACAAAGATCCTTAGTCTAGTCACAAGACGACACATACGTACTTTCTTACACGTGGTTAACCCTTAAGTGGGCGCACTATCACTGAGTGCTCCGTTTGTAGTTTAATGAAGTATAATTTTTATTTCTGCTAGTTACGATTGGCACGCCCCCACATAACCTACGACTGTAGTGTCATCCCACTAGAGCCGATATGGTTTTCAGTTATCCTTAGGTACTTTAAAGTTATGGACGTGTTATTTATTTGACATAAAATTTCATAAGAAACTGCTAATGAACAGTGATATACGTAGTTTTAAAGGATGGTGCACAAAGTGCTCCGCGCGCCCAGTTATGTAACAAAAATAGGCGCGCCCACTTAAGGGTTAAACGAGTTAAAATTCGCGGATTTCTTGAAATTTTATGCAGTGTATTTCGCAAAAAATCTAGGCGAAGAGGGGCGAAACAATTTATCACGGATCACGGTCCCCAGGCGGAGCAGCGCGAGGGGTTAGAAAAGGGGTTGATAAGGGGTGTGGAGTTCATTTGGCGATTAAGGAGGGCCGGAATCCGCGTCTTAAAGGCCGCCGTCCGGCGTAAATCCTAATTATTATTTAAATTCAGGTTGCTCGGCAGTGGCTGGTTGGTCGTTGCTCCCCGATGATGGTGCTGAAGAGGCACGCAGGCTCGGGGTGCTTTCAACCGGTGGTAAAAGCGCCGAGACACCTCGGTCGTTTACATCGAGTCGTCCGCGGCCGTTTTCAACTTTCCGGGCGTGCGGCCAACCGAGATACCCTTTTCGAGGTCCTTGTCCTTGAACACAGGAGGGCGAGAGAGCCCACACGCCCTCCGCCCGAGACACCCCGGGCCGAATGAGAGCCTCTCTCCTCTGTGTGCGTCTCCTCTGACCACCGTTCGGCGTTCGTTCGACCCTGCGAGCGTGTTCAGTCGCGTATAACTAATGGCTTCCCCGCAGGGCGGCTCTTCAACTTGCTTTTTGACCTGTCGAGTGCCAAATGACACCGCACGCCGCGCGATTAATAGGTTCTGTAATTGTGTCGAGCCTCGGCCACCGGACAGCTTCGAACGATCGACGTCCCTCGATCGAGCTGCACGCTGAAAGCCACGTTTCTGTAACCTCAACTCGACTCTTCCAGTTCAATATTATTAAAGGATTTCTCTTTCTCTTGCGAAACGATAACTTCCTGATGCTTCAAACTACCGCATTCCATCGATTCCGGCAGAGTTACTGCGCTATCGATGAAACTGCTCGATAGTGGCGACCTCTTCGCAGCTGACTACTGAACCTCGAGGTGGAGGCAAAGATGGCTGCCTCCTTGTCAGCTGATCTCTACAGAAATGGCTATTACGTGTTTCCAATTGCTTAATAGTCAAGGGAAATTGTCGAAACGAGGATGAGTAAAAAATTAACTAGATTCTATTTCTTTAAATAGGGATAAAGAATGAAAACACAAAGGCAAACGGTAAAGAATAAAAGCACAGAGACAAAGATCCAAGCAGCTTTACAGTCTCGGAGGATTGTTCGAACGGATCAGCAAAAAAAGCGTTCGACCATCGTGGAGAAGTTCGAGGCGAAGTCCCATGCCTAAAAATCACCGATACAGTTCGCCTGAACGTCAGGGCGAGTTCTGCGGAAGTAAAGAAGACGAAGAGGAAGTAGCGGGCGAGGCACTCGGGTAAAACGCATCAGCCTTGAGAGCTTACAAGCGGCGGTATGTTCGCGAAATTCAAAATGGCAGTAACCCGGTGGCTGGGAATTGTTCGTAGCACGGTCGAGGATGCGGCGGCCAGCGAGAATTTCACGAGGAAGGAAGGAAGTAAGGAAGGAAGCGGAAGGTGCGTGAAAGGAAACGGGGGTGGGGAGATAGTGGAAGAGGGAGGGAGAGGGAGAGAGAGCGAGAGAGAAAGCCTTAAGGAATACCGACGTCAAATCATTTTACCAGGGGTTTTACGCGCGCACGCCGATAAAAAAGGGGAATGGCAGTGGCGGCCGGGGATACGCGACGTAATATTCCGTGGACGAGTGCGCGGAATTCCGGCGGAATTTCTTCCGGCGTACGATCATCCCCGGGCCCGTTGGAACGACGAATTCCAACGGGAAGGCCAGTAACCACACACCGGTGAAGTTTCACGTCGAATGGCGTGGTGGACGCTCGAAATGATAGAGACGTGGAGCCTCGGGGAATCGTTGCCGCACACCATTTTTATTGCGGAGCTGTCCGGGGACTTCGCGTACACGCTTGCGAGCCGAACCGAGCCGAACGCCTCGCGTCAAGTGTGTAATAGAATCTTGAAAATTCCTCTGCGGACTTTTCGCTCGTTCCTCGGCCATCCAATCTGTTAGATGTCTTTTTCAAAGGACCAGCGAGCAGACGCCCGGCGTTTGACAGCTTCCGGCCACGAAGGCTATCGACACTTTAATGCTACGGTTGTTTTTTAGGGGTTGTTGCTTGATATTTATTTCGGCTTCTCGAGGTTCAGACGATGTGTTATAAAAAGACGGATTTTCGTGTTCGAGGATCGGGGGTGGGGAAGTTCCGCGCAAGTGTTGTTGCTTCATGGTTGCTTACGAGATTTAACCGACATGCTTCTGAGAAGATGAATATTTAATGTTTCAGGCTGAACCTTGGGCAAAATTTAATGCAGGATTTATTTTCTGGGGTAGCTGGTTCATATTTGTTCATGGTCGTCAAGCTTTAAATGACATGCTTCTAAAAAAAGTTAACATTTTAATTTATAGAAACGGTAGTTACGCTTCCCCGTGGTCGTGTAGAAAAATAATGCAAATGCATGGGGAAAATGCGACAATATTTACGCGCGGCAGCAAAAGCAGCAACCGTTCCCGTGTCTGATATTATTTTATCCCAGACGACGCGACGCGCAATCTTGATAAAAATTTTTCATGCAAAGCCCCGATGTTTCCCTAATCGAGGTTTCATTATTCACGGGTCCCGTTGTAGTTCCGTCTGTTCTCCCTCCGATCCCGCCCTCCGCAACCCCTCTTTTTCGCCGGCCGCGGCCCTCAGCCGCAAAATTGTAGCTCTTTCCGATAGAATAATACATTCCTCATCGACTCGAATTGTTTTCGTTCGTTCCCCGACCCACTCGACGCGGCCGCTCGTTCCGCAAATTTTCCATAGGTCGGCTCACAGCGGCGGAATGAAAATTTTATTCGTTTGTCCGGTGGTTTTCATTAAATCCGCAGACACCTCTCGACCGTCTGCCGGCGTCTCTTTGAACGGCCGCCAAATATTTCCGTAATAGCGGATTATCGAACCGCGGAAGTGGTCGACGGAGTGGTCCGGGAAAACAGTTTTCCATACCCCCGCACACGCATTTCCAACCCCCTGTTGCGAAAAATGTATTTCCCTGTAACGTCGCGAACCTTGCGCGGTCGCGCGAATAATTGCCGGGAAAATGCGGTATTAAAATGTTACCGTGTGCTACTCGACGAGGGGACAAAAGCTCGAAAAGAACGGCGGATCGGCTACGCGCCGTTTTTTAATAAAACATTGTTGAAGCTCGGCCAATCGGGACGCGGAGAATCGTCTCCGGGGGCGTTGCGCTGCCCCCACTCTTCCACGGCGGTCCGAGTTCGGTGGGGAGCCTCGTGGGACTCCGCACGCGTCATTACTTGTCCATTCAACCGAAAATTAGGCGGGGGCGAAGATCGGTACCTGATTGGCGAAAATTCGGCGCTCTTTTGCGAGAAAACTATTCATTCTACGCAGACGAATTTTTTTGCATGTTTCTCACGTCAGACGATAGAATGAGGAGTGTTAAAAAGACCAGTCAAATCAGTAAAGAAACCTTTTTTTCTTGCTATTTGATGCAAAAATTAATCAATTTTAAAACGCCATTGTGTTGCTTGAATTTTTATAATTAATCTGGAATAAACTGTTACAAATATTTCATCGTGTTTTAACATCGTTTAGGGGGAAAATGGATGTAGCGGCAGTGGAAGGGATAGTTTGTCGATGGAAGGATAGACAGTGCCAGTTCATTTTCAATTCCTCGATCAGCGGTAGGAAATGAATGGACCGGTTCTGTGAGGGACGCTGCAAAAGAAGAACCGATAACGAAACCCGTGACGTTTCGTCAAGCGACGGTGAGGCGTGGTTCGTGAAATTTTAAGCGTCCCTCGTTGCGACGCTTGGCGTTGTATTATCTGGTAATCGTGAACGGCTATAGAGTCTCCGTTTCGTTCGAACTCGACATCAATTTCGCATCCTGCTGCTGGGGGAGGGATATTCTTTTCTCGCGTAACGACTAGCTACAGACGTCATGCTCGCCCCTCGCGTTTCGCTCTATCCTACTTTTTCTGTAGGAAAAAATCGTCCCGACACGGAGGACACCCCTTCACAGATCAAGGCTTGATAAATTAAAAATGATTTTTTAGAGCAATATCGTGCTTCCGTCATTAAACGAGTACTTCTCTCGAAGATTCGTCCGTAAGTTCGCGGCGCTAACGATTGGCAACTGCAGGCCCTTGCAGCCTTAAAATTGAATTCCGCCGGTCCGAAGAATAAAGCGTAAAACTGTGAGACCGGAAGTTGTAGGAAAAGGTAGAACTCGTACCGAAATCAGTGGCAGCGGCGCATTGTTTAATTAAATACATCGTCGATCGACTACAAAAGGGTGGTAGTTACGGCGAGAGGGTACCGATTGGTTGGCTTCGGCAGCTCCGGTCGAAGTAAAATAAAGTAAACAAGAGAAGAATGATTAGGAACGATCGGTACGAGGTGGGTCGGAGGGAGGGAGGGGGAGAGATCCCGACAAAATGTACGTAGAAACGTGGAAGGGTTTTGCGAGAGGTAGAGATAGAGAGAGGGTGGAGAGGAGGGAGAAGTGGAGGCACCGTGGGAATTTCGAGAAAGTTGCCGAAGCGATGGCTCGATAAGGCCTCGCGTTGAAATTCCACTGCAAGCAGCAGCGCAACACAGAGAGCTAGCTACCTAGACATACACTTAATTGCATTTCCGTACCTTTCCTTTCCATCGAGTTCGCCTCTGACCCTCGGTCTGGACGAACTACCGTTCGATCTTGTTGATGGTTAACGACTGGCAATGCCAAAGGTCGACGGTCTCACGACCTTTGAGCCATTTCGTGTACGCTTTTTGCGTGCAAGCCGCACGGCGCCGTACATGTCAATCATAAGAAGGGATTTGCAGGGAATTCCCTGCTCTCAATAACGGTATGGGGTCCGTGGACAGGCTTTCTCGAACAGTAATGCACATTGAAGGGGAAACGTTACTTCTTTCTTCTTTTTTTCCATTTTTTCCTTCTACCCTCTACCCTCCCCCCCCTCTCTCTCTCTTTCGTTCGCTGTATTCGTGGTCGGTGGATGAAATTACGTACGTAGTACAGAGAAACGTGTTCCAACGATAGCAGCGTAGTTCAAAGGGACACAATATGTAAACGATTCCGGACTCGCGTCTTTACCGGTAAATGCACGATAAGTCCCCGACAAGAATAACTTGCTGCAAGCACACCAATTTCAGTGGTTTCCATCCTTTACCCAACAACTTTTCCGAGTAATACGCGCGTGATGAGTTTTAGGGCTCTTTGCAAGTTCGCTACTCGATTTGCGAACACGTTCGGGGAAACACTTCTTCTGGACGCGGTAGACAATTTCACTAAACCTTGAAATACTAAGAAGGGGGCTCCTCGAATCCACAAATCGATTCTACATATTTTTGGAACTCTTTTAACAAGGTTTGTACATCTATCAGGGATCCATAGTTCAAAAAATTATAATAATAGACTGTTCTCTGAGAGTACCTACAGAAAAATAATAAAATTGTATTAGAATTTCTATTCTACTCTTTCTTGAAGGTCTTTAGACATTATAAATGCATAAAGAACCACAGTCTAGCCCCTATCAATCTTTAAACACGAAGCGAGCCTTAATACCACCCCGATGTCCGAATACTTTGACTCTAAGTGCGTGCACCTAACCTCGCATGATATCATGGCATCATAGAAAATTAATACCCTCGGTACATCGAGGAATATCATGAATTTTTCAACGTCCTGAAATCTTTAAAAAATCAATGCAAGCTGTACGCCATTTTCAACACCGTTTTAATTTAAGCTGAAAAATATTTTCCTTGAATCCATGTGAAGGAAAATTTGTTATGGCGCTAAACGAAATCGTCTTAATATCCGCTAAAAGATAGACGTCTATAAAGATGTATAAAATAATTCGTCATAAAACAAACAATATTATTAACAGGAAATCTTGAACAAAAGGTGTGTTCAAAACCACCAGCCGCGCTAAATTGCGCCATTTCCCTTCACCGGACGCATAACAAGCCTCGCGGAGGGTAGGATATTCGAATGCTCGATATTTTTCCAGGATTTTCTCCTTGCCGCGTCCCGTGGGTCTCCTCCCGGCTATTCCTTTTTCATTTCGAGGCCATTTGCGTCCCGTTTCTCTCATAACCCGCCCCCGCCGGCTTTATTACGCCCGTGATCTTTCCGTTTATTAGGGTCGGGCCGCGACAGCGTTCGTCTTTGCAGATGCAATTATCGTCGATTCGCGGGGTTTCTGTCTCGTCGTCGCGTGCACGAGATTCGCGGTTTACGACCGTTCTTTTTTCTCTTCAGTCTGCGCGAGAGGAGCCGGCTGCCGTCAGCGATGGAATGGAGTTAGCTTTGCGAGCAGATTCGAAACCCGGACTGATTGGATTCGAACCTCCATAAGTATCTTCGCGCGAAAACAGTAGCGTTGGGTTGTGGAGTACCTTGTACATGTACAGCGAGTCACAGTATTATTCGAACGCTCTTAACACTAGGTGTACGGAGCGCTCATAGTGGATATCTTGTATATACTATACAAGTGTACTAAAATAAATAACAACGACCATTGCCTCGCTGAAAACACCGATTCTCGTACGATCACCGAAGTAAAACAGCGTGGGGCGTGGAAGGCGGCTTGGATGGGTGACCCCTCGGTAAAAAGCCGGGAGGTGTCCCTCTTGGGTGCTTTTCACGTGTTGTTGGCAAAATAGGTGGTTCGGAACCCACCTTAATAAAAAGTAGGTCCTGGTGAAATTGGAAATTAGGCGATAGTGTGAAGAATGTTAGGTTTTTATCGATCGTAATTTAATATTAAATATGTGTGAAGAATTATCGGCGCAAGGTTCGATCATTTAAAACAAATAGCTAATCGTAACGTTTTAAATAACACAACATAGCTATTTGTTTTAAATGATCGAACCTTGCGCCGATAATTCTTCATACATATTTGATAGTGTGAAGAGTGGTAAAAAGGGGAGAAGTTGGTAAAATGAATTTGAAACCCTGAGGGGACCAAATATCATTACATACTAAAATAAATAAAACAAATAAAATACAGGGAAGCAAAACTGATGAAACTAGACGCGATTATTCAGATTGACTCGGACTCGCGAGTGCGTATCGGGCTCGCTCCCATCCGTAGCTGGCACGGGGGTCGAAACCGTGGTTCGGCTTGGCCAAAGACAGTGGCTGCCGGTTTTTGCCAGCATCGCTTGTCAGCCGCGGGTTCTTGCGCCGCGCGCCGTTCGGTAATTTAGAGGGACGCCGTAGGAACCTTGCGAAAAAGGTAATGGCGTGTAATGTAACTTTGTGACTGTCCGGGTCGGATCTCCCTGCGTGGGAGGAGTGTCGGAGAATCCAGCCGCTCGCCGTTCAGGATTTCTGCGTGAAATTAACCGCGATTGTTACGCTCCGGATCCTTGCATAGAGGAGTCTAGGAATGGCGGAGTTGTGCTGTCTGCTGTCAAAGGAAATGTTGGTCTGCCGACGCGACGCGACGGCCACGCTAGCAGATTAGTCGGAACTTTGTTAATCGTTGCTGGCCAAACAAACGTTGGCTTTGCTTCGTTGTGCGCGCGGAATATCTGCGAGAATCATCTATCTTGCAAAATAGAAGCTGAATGGTTGTGACGTATAGCTAAACGAATTCGAGATTCCAAATGTTTAATTTAGAAGAAAAAAATCAAAATGAAAGAAATTTTCGTGGGAAGTCTTGTTTACGTTAGCGGAGTCGCCGTGTTCTCCGCTCGTCCAAGAAATGAATAAATGGCCCCGGTAACTAGATATTCCGTCGCGATCCCCGGGAAGTTTTTCTCGCCCGAGTATTCTCGTAAACGTGTACCGGGCGAATAATTCGAATCAGATAACACACCCCGTATATATCCGAGCGAGCACGGTGGTGCGCAGGCACATGCTCGTTCTCACCCTTATTGCAAGAACCACTTTACTTTCTCCTTCTGGCGACCACCCACCGCCTCTTGTTCCTATCGCTTTCCGTTTCGCACAACGACCATCGTCTCTTGTCCTGTTTCCGTGAGCAATACCGATATTCCTGCGGCGATGTCCTCCGTCACGGCCGACACTGTATTACGCGAATATAATATTCAACAGTGAAAGCGAGCGAGAGAGAGAGAGAGACAGAGATAAAAAGAGAAAGAGAAAAGGAAGTTGGTACTGTCCGACGAGTTCCGACGTACGACGGCCAATGGCCGTGGAATAGGCTCTCTCCGCTTGCTGCTAGGCTTTTCTGAAATATGGAAACCGAACTGTCTGCCTGGCAAGGGAGACCGGGGAAATGTGCGAGGGACCTCTTCCAGTATTTTTCTTCCTGCACCGTATTCCCTTTCGTTCGGGAATCTTGTTTCTTTTTAGTCGACGCGTCTGGAATCCCAGACTCTGGATTTGAAGAGTGAGATTCGTTGTTGCTACAGTAGTTTTACACGACGAGACAAAATATTCTCGTTTCGAAAGTGGTGCATAGTCTGATCGTAAGTCGAGTGGGGTGAAAAATCGTAGGTCCTAGAAACCAACCAATTGAACCACGCATTTAGAAGCAAAGGAGAAAACCGTTCAATTGGCAGGATCGCTCAAAGTTTCCAACGGGTTCTGGAACGTCCGCAGACACTGTGATCGTCACCGGGGCGAGACAGCGATCGGTCCCGGCTTTCAAAGATCGCCTCGCGTCCATAGAAAATTCGCAAAACCAATAAAATCGTGTTTACCACCTGCTCTCAAATAGAATCACAGAGGCGGGCGTTTCAGCGTCGCTCAAAGGACACAGGTTCACCGCCTAACCACACAGGATCGTCAATTCCCCGTCGATAACACGGCTCCCCGGCACAAGCGCGTTGCCACGCACTTTGAAGCGGTCCAGGGCCTTGACACGCTCGGTCCAAACAACCAAGTAACCTATAAGACGTCTTTGCTTTTCGCTGACAAAGATCAAAGCGACGCGACGTCCACACCCAGCGCACGTGTTCCGATGTTCGATGGGACACGCGGAATTATTTCCCCTCTCTAAATTCGGTCATCGTTCCAGAAAGATGACAGCTAGGCTCCGGCCTCCCTTGGATTTCGTTGTCTCCGGGATTGGCTTGCTCGCCGTTAATTAGGCGAGCTCTTGGTCCTACCATTAAAGCGTCCGAGCAACCTTCGGGAACGAACGAACGTCCTGGAAATCGCCCTTTAATAACGGCTCACCCTTTTCTTGGGACAATCGTAGCCGGAGATCAGTCGCGAAAGTTGCCCTTTGAAGTGGATCCAGCGAGAGAGGGTGGATCCCCCGATTCAGCCACGAAGATGGGACCTTCAAAGAGATCGCGATCGCTGACAGGTGCACGATAAATTGGCTCGGCCGTGGTAATAAGCGGTAAGTCGGCGGATGGCCCCGGGGCCATCATCGGGATACAGGATACTTTTCTTCGCGGTAGCCTCGTAAATCGACCGACGAAACAACGTGCAATTTCGACACGTCGTAAATCGTTCTAATGCTTATCGTTCGGCGGTTTTTTTCTTTAGACGAACCACGGGATCCCGTTAAATTCTCGCTGTTTCGTTTTATTCGGACGGCTTTGATGATTCGACTGCCAGCCGCTTTATGCAGTTTTCGCGCGGGCGCCGATTGAAACGAGAGTCATAAATTATTTGATCCGGTCCCAATGATTTTCACGAACGTCGCATAACGAAATCCTTCCGATTCGTAATTGGAACGCGCATCAGCGAGAAGGGGCTAGCAATTAAACAAACAATCACTCTGCCGTTTCGGCGGGTTTCGCGGGTTCCTCTCGGCGGTAATCATCGCCGGGAAACGAGTGAAAGGTATAAATAGAAACGACAATCTATCGAGGGAAGTTCGGGAAGCGACGCAGACAAACGAGACACCGTGCAATAAAGCGACGTTGGCCGCCATTACCGGCAGCATAATGCCGGCGGATCCGAAATTTCGAGGATGATTAAGTCGGTCATGTATGCGCGTCGGCGGAACTCGCGTCACGTCGTATTTGGCAAAGTAAAACTCAATTAACTCTCGTTGCTATTTACGTGCCGGCGATAGAGAGTACCAAGCCTAGCGGAGGCTGAACCGAACCAGCCGACGTCGAGCCGCTCGAAGCTCAAATTTGCTTCCGGTTCGAGCACCGATCCCGATCCCGGGAATTCCACCGGTGACGACGAACAATGGAAGTATTAATTAAAATAAGACTGTAGGTAACGAGGAATTAGAGCGGAGGGCGCAGAAAACAAGCAACCGTCCGTCCACGGCCCAATCCCCTCCTCCCGTAGAGTTTCAGTCGATTATACTGACTCGTTGCTTCCGTTCCATCGATCCGATTCACTTCGAACGACGCTTAAGAGCGACCCCCCCTAAGGTACTCGTCGGTTCGTTGGTACCAATTAATTCCAACAGCTGTCTGTGTTTTGACTAGCGAATTTTTTCTTCCGGTGCGATCGACCGGCGTACCCTCCGACCAGAAATTCTTTTTCTCTTCGATTCCAAATGAGATCACCGAGTGAAAATTAGCTTCGTACGTCTCCTCGTAGAAATATTTTATTGTTTAGATTAAGCTGTTAGGATTGTTAAGATTGATGTGTTACAATTATTAACACGTTCGTCGCCGCGTCACCCATGTCTGGGTGACAGGTATGCTTTCGTAGGGCAACGTCACCCAAATATGGGTGACGCTCTTCTTGTTCAAGTTAAATACGATTTTCAGTTGGATTTTTAAATGGAATTTAATGGAAATATACAACATAAAAATATTAAAAATATACACATTATACTATACTTTTTATTAATTTATATTTAGGATAAAATATTACATTATACTATGTCGTATGGTATTCGTTAAAACATTTTGTCGGATTTGGGCCCCACAAGAAACTCAGCCGAATCGCGGTGGGCGACAAAAATAAAAATTCAACAGTAATTATTGAAGAAATTCTTTCTAAATAGAAAATTTTAAGCAAGAATAATTGCGAATCGATTTGGTCTGAGCACTGCTCCAATTACTGTAGAAAAACTTTATATTTACTCTAGTTATTACTACGTACAAGAATGGGCGTCGTCTATTATTTTAATTTTGTATAAAAAGGAATTTTTCATGGAGGCTCCAATTTCCTTGAGAAGCATGCTCTCTCGCCAAGGAGGAGTTTTAATTCGACTCCCCCATAATGGATAATAGTATTCCCCATGGCGGAGTTTTCCCCGGCGTCCCTGTCGTCGGGTCCGTTGTCGGATCGATGACGGAGTTTGTTTTTTAATTAAAAATCTGCCAGCCTGCACACCGAAAGTACCGTCATCTCGCGTGACAACTGCGCCGGTACGTGGCGCGTCTCGTCATTGCTATGCAAAACACGCATTCGATTTTGTCTCGGAGGCAGCAGCCCACCGTGGAGCCTCCATACATAAATATCTCTCTCTCTCTCTCTCTCTCTCTCACACACACACACACTCTCGCGAAATGGCTGCGAATTGATGGAGTGCTTCTCAATTGGCAAAGAAAGGAACATCACTCTCGCATCGAGGAAACTTTTCCCTTCGGAAATTCGCCGCCATTCAACACAAATTCCCAGCAATTTGTAATTCTTATTGCTTATTAGCGGACGCGGATTTTGCGCATCTGCGGCGAGAGGGCGCAACATAGAAGCGACGTCGGATGAATTTAACAACTAAAAAAGAAAATGCCGAATTTGATGCAGACAATTTTTATTTTGCATAAGGATCAGCAGTCTGCTTGTTAGTGTCTCGCTTTTAGGAATGAGTCCCTTGTGTAGAATTATGGGCAGCGCGAGCGATTTCACGAAGTGTCCAATCAAAGCCGGTCGCTTTTATGCGACGTCAAGAGTGGTTTTCGAACGAGTCTGATTTTTTTTTCGACGACCACGTGCCGGGGACCCTCACCGTCCAACAGCCAGTCAAAACAATCACCACTTAGCACATCTGTGCCCCAAAACACTTCACGTCCCATTGTGATCACTTAACACAGTTCCTGAAAAAGCCACTCGACAAATCTGTGAGTCGTCGGCGATGTTAGCATGCACAACGGAACCGGACTGCTCTGAAAAAATCTGTCATCGCTCCGTTTCATGATGGGGATCGTGACCCGCTTCTTTAACTCTTCGCTGCACGTCAGGCTTGTCAAAAAAGTTCTCTTGTTCTCGTCTCGATGTGTTGCGAGGAACACAAACTTTTAGGAAATTTTGTTTCATTTTCTTTAGCAAAGAAACAAGCGTAATAACGAAAATACAGGCACCAGCTGAAATGATCCAAATAAGAATTAATAGCACCGAAAGATCGTCAATTCCCATGAGAATCGCGGTTAGGGCCGGAAAGCCAGAAAATTGCGGTGTTATTTTTCCGGGGATTCGGCTCGAAATGAAACGTTACAGAGCGGCGGGCGTGAATCCCGATTTGCCGGAAACAATCGGGACACAGATCATCCGAATATTTCTATAATTGACGGGCCGTTAATCGGCCAAACGAAAGGCAAGCCAATCGGCCATAAAATGTTCCCGAACTGCGCATTCCCGTTCAATTTCGAATTTAATCCGATAGTCGAAGACTATATAAACGAAACGATCCCGTCGCAAATTTGATTGATTTTTATATAAGCCCGGGCGTATCCATAAATCGATTTGATTCGAAAAATATGGAATAACGGACGCACGAACGATTCCGCACGGTATGGCAGGCGGATGGAGAGACAGGGAACGCGGGGACCGTTATTGTCCCTCTCCTTCGCAGTTCCCTTTCTATTTTTTCACTTCGATCTGCCGTCGAAGCGAGAGTGGAGGGGGTGGGGATGCGGAAAAAAGAGAGCAAACCCGCGAAACTGTATCCTAAATTGTTTTAGTTATCGCTGGGGAGGAGGTTTTTTGCATATTCCGCGGCCCGCTTAAAAGTATTAACGCCGTCTGTGGCCATTGCGTTGGCGTGTAGCGTTGCGCTGCGTTGGTTCAGCTGAATCGGTGGAAAATTCTCGCCTCTTTCACGCTTTCTCCCCTCGTTTGTGCAACTATGTACAAACTTATCCATCATTCTCCTCTCATTTTTTTCACCCCCGCCGAGCGCAAACACCGCCCCACCCGTTAAAATGTATTTTCGCACGCGCGCGGGGAGAAACAGCTAATTCATTAGTGTGCGCGCGGCTATACGGGAGATACGAGATTCGCCGGCGCGCCGCGCCGGTTCTCTGTGGAAATTAATTTTATTAAATGATTCACCGTTCGTTTAACTCCGATTAAAACGTGGACGCGTTTGTTTACGATACTACCACGTCCGAGAGGGTTCCGGATATCAACGAGACTCCAAATCGTATAAAATTTTCAATTTATTTATTTTTACGTAACCAGGGTTTCAGCAATTTTATTGATACCGGCGTAATCAGGCGGCGTCGCGATTCTCTTAGACCCGCAATTCCGCTAAAAGCACTCCGTCGGACGACGAAACAAAGGTGTGTGTATGCGTGTGCGTATATGTACACGTAGAAGGTGCAGACAGCCCTCGACCTTGAAACCAGCAACTCTTGCCCGACCAACATGGTCTGGGTTAGACGGAGGACAAAGTCCGGTCCGCATGGGGTTCAATTAACACTCGATAACCGCAGTACGTCGGCGCAGCCGACCCGGATTAGCAATTACACCCCAATCTCCCATTCTTCCTGCGCGTCTTCATGGTGTTCTGGTTTGCGGACCTCGGAAAGCTTTCGGTTTTATGCGACATTGCTGCCAGACTGGCTCTGCAATGAATTAACATCCATAATTAACGGATCTAATAGCGAGAATTCGATTTATAAGGGCGTCCGGCGGACAAAGGCTCGGACAAACGAGACTTGTAACATCGCCAGAGGTAGCCGACACGGATCCGACCAGGGTACAATGGATCAGGGTCGAATTAACGACGGGCTAGAGGCCACGGTGCGCATGGATAGGAGACTGGGACGCGTGTTGATTCCGGAAACGAGACCCTCGGTCGCTTCTAATGGACGCGACGCGGCCTCGCACATTAGCTAGAAACAATCGCATTGTTTTTCGCACAATGCCAACGGCGCGGCGGCGGCTGCGGCGCGGCGCGGCGCTTCGTCCGCGGATCCAGCATTCTGCGGGCCAACGGCTGCGAAGAATGTACAGCTCAGCTGATAACCAGACACTGTGCAACCTTGAATGAGGATCCGAGTCTGTTGAGTTAGCTGGGAGCTTTTATCACGGGTGTAGATGGAACTGCACCTTGATGATTAGAACGATGGAATGGAATTTGTTGTATTAGGTCGTAGATTCTAACTAAACTCATTGACCGAAGCTCCATATTCGTTTTAGTAGTTTTTATTCTCTGTGGAATTCACTGAGAAAATCGATATAATTAACGTCTCTTTCAGTAAAAGAAAAAAATGGGTCCAATAAGGTAGCAAGCGCATCTCTTTCATGAGACGTAAAAGATTCGTAGCTTCCCGGCAAGATTGCACAGAGTGACTCATAACTGAGTCGCGTACCAACGGATGGCACTTTCACGGCGATTGCAAATAGAACAGGTGGAGTTGTATTTTTCGTCATAAGGAAAGCCATTTCCAGGGAAAAATGCTCATACCGGTCAGACACTCGTGCACCTGGGCTCCTTTGCTCCGCCCACGGGAACGGCGCGTCCCTGCGCGCACTTGTCCAATATTCAAATTCAATTTTCTCCGGAATGATGTTGCCTATAAATAACTGTTATTCTGGGTCTCTTGAGCCAGCCACCGGTATAGGCTACATGCAAACGAAAATTTTTACGCTCCCGTTTCTATGGGCAACGAGTGTCGGTACCAAATTTATTTACTTTTACACAGCTGTTTCAACATGACAGCTTCGATTTATCAAATTTTTCTTTTTTTAGAATCTGTAAATATTTAGTAATCAATATTTCAGATCACTAGACACCACGTTTCCTGAACGCAGGAAACGTCCCAATGAATTCCTCAGGAAACCCTAACAAGATCAGGCGAATCCAAGCACTCTAAACATTGTCCAAGTGTCTGGCCATCTGCCGCATAATCAATCGTTCCAATTTATATCCCGGTAATTGTCACCGGCGCGGCGTCGCAGAGCGAGCTGCTAGCCTCTAATTGGCAGTGCAACCGGGCGCAGCGTGGAATCGCGATGCACCACGTTGCAACGCGCGGTGCATCGGGCCCACGCCAAGGACTCCGGGGACCTTGAGTTTTACTGAATGGCCGGGCACCGCGGGCAATTTATAACCCGACGGCCGATTTTGTTCGGGCCGGTGTTCTCCTTTTGCGCGTGTGCGTGCAGAGATCCCTGCACGTCGCGTCGGAGCTGCATACAAACGCCGCGGAGAGGTTCGACCGCAACCGGACCGGGCCTGGAACTGGAAGAACGGGATTGGTACTTACACGACCTTAATGCGGCCGAAACTCATTTCATTCAGCGATCCGGCCAGGGGCCCCGCTCTGCTGCGGACGTCTGAGTAATGGCCCGGCCATAACCCACAATTTTATACCCGGCATTTAATAGAGAGCCGGTGCAGAAGAAACGTAATGACCGAGAGAGAGAGAGAGAGAGAGAGAGGACCTGGACAGGGCCACCGGCTGCATTATCGTTGCATCGATGAGTCGCGTTCGAAAAAAATCGGCCGATTGAAATGGAATTTCCGAAGGAGATACATTCGCGAAACGTCGGCTAACGACCGATCATGGATTTTCGGCGCAATTATCGAGGGTAGGTACTCCGGAAAAAATCGAAAGTCGAAAAATAAGTCCTCGGTATTTCGGAATTATTCGGGACGCGCGATCGACGAAACCGTTGCCAATTAGTATTTAGAAACTGAAGTCCAATACGGAGAACGTCGCGGGTGGCGCATGCGGAGCTGCAGTCGCTCATAATGTATGCGGTGCAGCACTTTATGCGCCAGGTGCCGGTAGTTATATTGTACGCTATTCTCTCTCTCTCTCTCAGCCCTTCTCCGTATACACAACAGGAGCAGGCGACGCGACGTTCGCAGGCGAGACGGTGCGACCTCCGCGTTTTCTTTTCCGTGGAACACGTCGTCCCCGAAAAATAAACGCCCCGGTGAACAGGTGCGAATCTTCGTTCGCCCCACCCCAGCCCCCACCCGAAGACACTCGGATACGCGGAGAATTTTTAACGAGGAACGCGTGTTGTCTGTCCGCCCGCGTGAAATATTGCGGGGAACTGGAAATACTGACGGGTTTACGCTGCTACAAGGCGCGGCGATGCGGCATCTTATGCCTGTTCCTCTCGGCAGCCAGCTTCGATAAATATTCATTGTTTGCTGAGGCAGCAGCTCCTTTGTTGTTTGATCGCCTCTGGATGAGGACATCATTTCAGTTTGATGAAGAGCCGACATCCTCCTCGATGGTTTTCAGCGAATCTTGTTCGTCATTCTGTTTGGAGGAGGCCCACGGAAATTATTGATGTCTCCACTGACTCGCGAGGCGACCGATGATCGTTGCGAGTGTTTGCCCGATGTCCAAAGAATCTCCGGAGAGATTTTGAATGGTTACAGGTAGCTCGTCCAGGTGATTCTGTAGACGATCGTCCACTGTGGAATTCCACTTCGTCGTGGTCTTCGGCGCTGGAAGCTTTTTCTTCCGGAAAGCGGGACATATCCGTCGGTCCTATCAAGACAATCGACTTTGTTCTTAAATATAACGGTGGAATTGGTGAAATGAAGGTAGGGTAGAGGTTCTGGACGCTTCGTGGAGGCCGGTCGGTAACATTTTTACAGTCAACAGGTCGCCGAAGTTATAAGGGCGCTGAACGAGCGACTTAAAAGCTCGCGCAGCAAGGATCAGACGCGGTTCTGTTTTATAGAAGCGGAAATGGACTGTTAGGTGCGAAATCTTTAACGAGGTCAAACAAAGGGACCAGACTGCTCCCGTTCCCGGGGATCGTATTGCCCTAATGGGCGAGCTTTCAGACGAATCCTTCGGATAACGGCTTGGCTAATGTGAAAATACAAATCTTAACCGGCGCGTCAACGCTGCAGGTGAAAACGTTGGAAGCCGAAGCGAGCTTAGAAGTGTTATTGTAACCGTGCAAATTTCACTGTCGGTATTATCTCCCAATTTGCAAGCTTAAGCAATCTCGAAGAACCTGCTGAACGGCCTTCCACTGGATTCTGTTATCGGCTTTGAATAATCCTTTCGGCGAACAGGTTTTTGACGTGCTATGCTCGCGATGCGATTCAATCTTGATCTCTATTGAAGGACCACCGTCGCGTCGGTCTAACTAGGAAAAATCATTTCAATCAAACGCCGCGCCGTATGCCCGACAATGATCCGATCGATCACCGCTACGCCTTGTAACATGAGGTAATTGAAACTGGGAGCACAATCGAAGCTCGGTGAATCAGAGTGCCACTGTGCTAATTAACAGAAACAGTTAACACAGCGGCTAATGCTCACCAATCAATACAGCTGGATATCTGTACAGGCTAACAGAATTAACACTGTCAATTATTAACAGCCGCTCGGGTGACATTTCAAATTAACCCGCTAATTAGATGATCTCGCTCTCCCTCCCTCCCTCTCTCTGTCTCTATAGTTAGTGTTTCTTTAGTTCGTGTCCGAACGAAACCGTATTCTATTATTTTCGGATGAAATATCGCCCCAAAGTATAACCAGTTGGCGTGTTTCCGATGCTAATCGCCGGAGCCGACGTCATAAAATCCGACTCGGCCCGACATCTCCGGGGACTTTAATTGATGGTTCCGAAATTGATGACCGTTTAGCGGTCACAGAAGCATCTGGCCGGTGTTTCTACAATGTCCGGAACAGCGCAGCGTCTCGTTTCAAAATTGAAACCTGACGTGACTTGACGCGGGTCCGTCCCGCGATACTCCCGACCGGCTAATTAAAAAGAGTACCGTGTCGGTCTCGAATATCGTGCAATTATTTTAGGGAAGTTTGTCGGACGCAGAGACAAATCGATCGATGTCGCGTCGCGAACACGTTTACAAATTATCATAGCAGCAGTAAACGACCAAGGAACCCTAACCGTCAAAATTTTAGTTTTTTATTATATACCTAAACCGTTGCACCGAGTTTTCAGTCGAGTCATAAGTTTTATGTTTTCCACATGTTCATTTAAGGTCAAGACGATCCTTGGGTTTATTACTCGCTATAACCATTAGCGTACTACCTGCGTAGGGGATGCGCTCGGTACCTCCGGATGACCGTTAAAAAGGTCCAAAATTCATTGTTTCCTCTTTCAACCATCTCCCACTTCACTTCCAATAGCATTTTTAGTTTGAAACCCCTCTTTTTCTCAGCAGCCTATCAGCGCTCACGCCCAATCCGAAATAGGTTATAAATAGGAGATGGAAAGGAAAAAGTCAGTATCTTGTCAATCAGGGAGTCGCAACATTGTAGTATCAACACGAATAAACATAGTTACCCTGAGTCAGTCTCGAAGTCACTCCAACACCTTTATACAGTCCACGATTTTTAAATCGAAGTAAGTCGCGCGCCGATACATCGACGTGTGAAGCGCGAAGTTTCAATTGTCGACATTAGACAAAAAACGCGCGCGCAACAATCGAGTCTCAACAGAAATTTCGCTGGTCGGAGGATCATTAAACAACGGTGTCTCCGTGGCTCTGTTCGAAATAAAATCTTGTCCCGCTCACGCAACAGGTGAGCCGCGATATTTCGCGTTTCAAAAGTAATCTCGCGTTTACCGCGCACGATTGTGCAAGCATAAAACGGCGGACAATGGTGTCGAAATTAGAATTGCAAGGTTCGGTGAAAGCGTTTCGCTACGGGTGGCTCGCGCGAACGATTAATGAGCCTTTCAGCTCTGTGCCGTGCCGATTCGGGGCCGGCAGATACACGAGGTTTTCGGTAATCGCGGAACAAAAGGTGTCCGCGAATCGAAACACAATGCGAGCAGAGACAAACGCTATTTTAGATCACGTTAATACCTCGGCAAATTATTATTTCGAACGAACTCGCTTCGGGTCCGCGCGAATACGGGAGGACTACAGTTGTACTTCGTGATTGATATTTGTATAAAATTGAAGATAGATGTTAACATTTCGAAAACTGTTATCCAACTATGAAAATCGAAGATCCAGCTCATCGGTCACCCTCTAAAAGCACCGTAACGAAAATACACGAGCCAATGCCGTAGAGGAAGACTCGATGTACGTTGCGCAAGCTGAAACGCTTAAACTAATTTCGAAGAAACTTGCGCAGAGACAAATGATTAATTCGAGTCGTTTCGTATGGATTTAGGTGGCCGCAAAAATTTGTTTGCACAGGATCGAGAATAATGTGGTACCCACGAAAATTGACGTGGTCGAATGAATATCTTCCGAGGCGAATACGTTTCGATCGTGGCGCAGGGAAAAGTAGCTCGGGGTGGGGCCGCGACAAATTTATCGTTCGGCCGAAGGAAATGGATTCTAACGGGATAAGCGGTCGTCAAAGCTGATCTATTGTAATCACGGGAGACAAAGGGAGGTCGTCGAATGACGAACGAGCCGAGATTCCGCGTCTCGGTTTCTCTCCTCGTTTATCTTTATCGCGGCTGCCGTGTTTCAATAGCGGAGCCCGCGTATTTCACTTTTATCTGGCTTCCTCCCTCGGCCGGGAGCCCGTGTTCCCGGGGTTTCCGCCGTGAAATATGAATTTGTTTTTGAAGACGGAGGCCTCTTTTCTAGCTTCGCCGTTGCCTGCACCTTTCGCGCCGTTTCAAGGATTCCTCGCGCGAGTTCCACCGCGTCGCGCGTCAAGGCGGCGTTAATCGGCCGTTGCCTGAGCTTGCCCAGTTTCCTTGGACCCGCTTCAACGTTTTTCAACGTCGCGCCGCCGGGACGAGATCGCAAGAACCTTATTTCAATGCGTGACACAAACGGAAACGCATTCCGCGAGACTGTGTGTCCTCCTGCAGATGAGATAAGTGTTTTTAGCTAGGGTAGCAACGAAGTGTTTAATATTAAGAACTAATCAATATTTAAACATGTTAAACTTTTATTTGTTAACTCCTGAAACTTCGTTCGCAAATAATTACGCGTCGCGTATATTATTATAATACGTTTATTGGAACAATTAAGAAAACGTTTATATAAGAAAAGAACTAACACGTGGTGTCACGTCGATTGCTCGGTCGGAACTGCAAGAGACATCGATCGAGATTAAACAATTGAATCGCCAAATCGCAGGGCGTCTTTCTATTGGCTACCGTCGAGGCATAGAGTATAAAAAGCTTACACTTCAACAAAACACTTTATCACCGCCTACAACAGATTCTAATCGAAAACGATCGAACACCACATTAGCCCTCAAGCTTCTTTCCTCCAACACCCTTCCACTCCGCACCTGTTCGAACCTTCCCCGTCGAACTCTAATTCTTTTAAAGTCCCGCCAACCCTACACCGCCAAATTCATAATCTAACCCCATAGGCAGTCTCTCACTGGAGGAACTCCCCCTAGCAACCCGGGCATCGATGACCCGTCACTCCATGACAACTCGGGGCTGCCAGGGCTAAATATTGATCCGGATCCATAGTTCTGTCTAACAAAAGCCAGTCAACACGGGAATCCTATTTACCGCTAAGACAGCGTTGTTGAGTAGCGTGGGTAGAGGTAGGGTAGCTCTCCCAAGACGTCCGCGGTAAACAAATGCTAACCCCTTCCTCTGAAAACAGCGGGGCTCTATTTCTCGAAGCCCGTCTAAACGAGCTGTGAAGGGACGGGCGTCTCGAATGGTCCGGTTCTTGGACCGGTCTCTACGCGTGTCCGGTATGTATACATACAGCCAGAGAACGAGAGAGAGAGAGAGAGAGAGAGAGAGAGAGAGAGAGGAGTAGTACGAAGGCTAGACAATGGACGAGTTCGTGGCGTGCACACGCGTGCAACTGTCTAAACACGGGCACGAGCGTAATATACGCGGCATCGCGTTATCCCCGCGCGTCTGTCCATTATTGCGATAGCAGGCTGCGTCAATATTGGCCCAAAGGGTTTCACCGTGATTGTCTTCGGCGCACGCACACCATCTTCTATCCGCGCCGCGTGTTCCCGGACATTTCCGTTCCTCGAACCTCGGCCCCGGCCCCGGCCTCAGCTTCGGGTCGATCCTGCGATTTCCCGATTGCACGGCGCCATCGATACCCCCCTAAACAGTTAGCACCTGTTTCGCCAGGACTCCCTCTCTCTCTCTCTCTCTCTCTCTCTCTATCGGTGCTATCCGCAGGGACAGTCGTATGAATCGCTGATTAGTAGTCGGGGGATAATCGTTTCGCGGACGCCTGACAATGGCAACCGCTTGATGGCGCGCACAAACCCGATGCCACTCGCGTTAATGTGCCGCCCGCGATCACAACCGCCCTGCGTGTTCCCAATATGCAAGTGCGATATTGCCGATGCACCCCTAATTGAGCGCAACAAGACGAGAAACGGGTCCTCGCTCCCGGATCTTTGCATACGCTGCGCCGATAGCGGCCGTGCGTTTGATGCTGCTTCTAAAAGTCCACGTCTCGTTGATTTTACAGAAATATTTCGACATGCATTTACGTATACAGGGCGAATTCGATAAAGCAGGACACCTAAATATCTCCGTTACTTTTCGAAGTTACACTGTTTGAAGGGCCACATATAACGGTGTAAGGGAAAAAAAATTTCAAGGTCATTTTTATGATATTTCAAGGTTATCGATGTTTTTTTAAATGGAATGATATATTTTCGTTAACGTAATGTTGTAGCTGACAAAATAACGAATTCATGCATGTAACACAATATGACCTTCATAAGACCTTCAACCCAGAAAAATGGTATAAATAAAATTCAACGTGGAAGATTCATTTGATGTATTTCTGTTAAGCCAAATGTTCAAAAATATTCCCTTTGTACGTTTTTTATTTTCGACACTACCAGTTTCACGGAATTTATTTATCAAATTGGAGTAAACGGAAACTGATGGACAATTACGATTAGGAAATCGGTCCTTGTACAACTGCGCGGCTTCTCTTAAACACTGTCGATTTTCTCCATAAATGAAAGTCATATCAATCTTGTCTTCCTTCGAGTAACGCATTGTGAAACGTTCATCGATAAACTGATCGAGAAATCTTAGAAACCGTGGAAATCTGATAGCAAGAAGGTCTTCTGAGTAATTAGTAGTGGATAAACACGATTCTGTACGAACGCATAGGTGAAGGTATATCATAATTGTCCTCCTGTCAACACCGAATCTGTTATTATGTTGTGTATTGCGATACATTTGAATGTATAGCAGCTCAAGGGATGTATTTTTGAACATTTGGCGTAACAGAAACACATCAAATGAATCTTACACGTTGAATTTTATTTATACCATTTTTCTGGGTTGAAGGTCATATTATGTTACATGCATGAATTCGTTATTTTGTCAGCTACAACATTACGTTAACGAAAATATTTCATTCCATTTAAAAAAACATCGATAACCTTGAAATCTCATAAAAATGACCTTGAAATTTTTTTTCCCTTACACCGTTATATGTGGCCCTGCAAACAGTGTAACTTTGACCTACGAAGGTTTTTTGTACAACGAAAAGTAACGGAGATATTTAGGTGTCCTGCTTTATCGAATTCACCGTGTATAAAAATTTTAGAATTTCAAATGTCGTTTATAGTATGCGTAGATACTATTCTTTGATGTCGTATCCCTATTGAATGAATGAATTTGATCAATACTCAGTAGCAAGGAAACGAAATATACCTTGGAATTTTCCAGCAGATGTTTTGATACTGTTTGGTGATTTATTGATTGATATGTATAACAGTTAGGGCCAGTGACGATAATCGGTGCATCTCTTTCGGCGACACAGGTTCGCGGGTGATTGATGCGGTCGACGCGCGATTAGATTCGACCGGTCTAATCCCAGGAGCAGCAGCGGCTGCAAATTGCCAGGCTAATGGAAGATGACGTTGTAAAATACAACGGGCTTCCGGAAGATGAATCCTCGGAAGACGAAAATAAATCATCGCCCATACGAAATTGAATCACCCACGTCAGCTCGTCGCGTCCTCGTATTCGGAGGACCGTACACGCGCTCTCTCGCGAAACTTTCCAACTTCAATCTTGCTCGTTCGAAAATTCATTTCTAAAACCTGTAGGAGGAAAGAATAAAAATTTCACGGGCGCGTCCAAAACTTCCCTTGTTCTACGAAATTCGTTTTCCGTCAATCTTTTACCAGTTCGGAATTAGCGTCGATTTTCGTTAAAGCACTTTGACGATTTTAAAAGACGCAGTTACTTCGTGCGCCAACAACTGGGTTTTATTCCTCGGTGGTGGAAACACAGAATTGTAATGGTTTTATGATTCTGTTCACTGGCGAATGTTTGTCGAGCTCTCATTTGATTGCTGTTATTCGAAGATGTGGATAATAGTTTTGCAAGAAATGAGAGAAAAATTCTGTAAACGAAGAAAATCTATTTTTGTACTGAGTCTCCTTAAAAGATAGAAAGTCAATAATTTCACTAGAAATATTAGGTTAACGCGTTCGCGACCACAATCGCGGACGTTTAGTCGACCAAATAATTTTATACTTACACGTCTGCTGCATGGAAATTCATGTATCAGAATAGCGCAACATTTCTCCCAGTTTTCACGTCTGCTCCTCGCTATGGTTTCCTCGGTATGTTGAACAGAGCGTTTCCACGAAGAAGCCGTACCCTCTCGCTGCGAGACGAACCTACAAACCCACATTCGCGAACCATATTTTCAGGTGAAAAATTCCCTGGTGAACGGTGCCGGTAATTAAGTTGGAAACTGGAGTCGAGTCGAATCGGCGGTGGCTAAAAGTGCCCACGGAATCCGAAGAACGCGCAAAATACGAAATAAACTAGTTAGGAGGACGAGGGGGGGGGGGAGGTTATCTGGACCAATGAAGAATTCCGACGACTTCGCGAAACGGGAACTTTACACTTGCCCGTTCTTTGAACAGGCGCATATTTTCCCGGGGCGTCGCTTTTCGCCGGAGGGGTCCGGGGCGCAACTTTACGACGGCGTTGTTTTAATTAGCTGCAGGCACAATTAGTTCGGTTTAATTCGCCGGCGTTTCGCAGCTTCCAGACGCGCCCTCTTAATTGGAGAGCGGCGAATAATTGCCCCCTCCCGCCCCTCGCTACCAGCCCCCCACCCAACGAACATTCAGTCGATCGATCCCCTCCCGATCTAATTAATCGACCGGCCGCCACGTTTTTGATTTCCTTCGGACGCTTCTTTAGACGAGATAAACCGAGCTCTCTCGCGTTCATGAAGTCGAGCTGCCGAGCGCAGAGCATCGTTCCCTCGTTCGTCCCCGAGAAATAATTAAGGGAGAGCCGATATTGAAGTCTATCCTCGCGATTAATTGATCGGAGAGCAAGTCTACCAGGAGGGACGTTCTCTTCGCTTGCCGGTGCGGCCACCATTTGTACTCTTGGAGCTTCCGCATTGAATCGCAGACCACAATTTTAGTAAAATTTCTGAAAATTCAACGTGGACTTCCGCTTTTGTGCTATTCACGAAATTTCACGTCCTTCGATCGTAAAATTCTATGTAGTAAAATGTCCGACGAGACTCGATGACTTTTTCATCCCCTTTGAAGTATTATGGACTACCCAGCAGAGCAGACGAAGCCTTTTTCGGGAAATTGAGCGGAACAAGATTGTCGGAACTACATTTCGATGAAGTAGATCATTCTTAACTTATGGAAATGAGCCTAGGAATGGTTTGAGAAGAAATGTTTGCTGGAGAAAAACGTTCCGAGGCATTAGCTAGAATTCTTTTTTGCTGATTAAATTTGCCGTGGTCGTTCTCGCGATTTCGGCGCCGGTCTCGTTCTCGTTCCGCTATAACTCGATTTCCCGGAAGGGAAGTTGCCGATGAGTTTTTCAGGTTGACGGAACTTCAACGATATATTTCGTCCCGGGCAGAAAGTTCAGCGCGAATTTCAGCGCTGGCTTACTTCGGAGCCGGAAGTCTTCGCTTAACAATGACGCACGGCCAAAGTCTTTGCGATCTTCTATCGCCGTCAGCGCAATATATCGCGTGGTACAGTAAACTCCGGCCGTGGGAAGTTGATCTTTCAGTTTTCTGCAGTTCTGCCGTCGTTTTAATGAATTCGGGGTGGCCGGCTCTTGCTTGGCTGAACGAGCGACGTTCAATGTTTAATCCGCGCCCGGTGGAATCGTTGCTCCTTGATTCAGCGTTTCACACGTCTTCGTCAACGTTCCTTGTTAATTCTTCGTGGATGAACTTGAATCAATAAATTCCGCGAACTGTCCCACGACTGTAACTTCGGTTGGACAGGACCTACCGTTGGAATTGCTATTGTTCGAAGAACAAATTTCCCGTAGATTCTAAAATTCTGATCCCCCGCACCCCTTTCTTAGCTCCTATACTCCGGGCGCAGCGCACAAATTCGCCGCCGCGTAAAACAGCCCCACTTCTCCCATTTTTCATTGCATCAATTCGCCGAAAAGCCAACTCAACAGAAATCCCCTTAACCCAAGCTGCGAAACATAAACCGAAACTGCGAGTAAAACGCCAAGCACCGGGAAACGCGCAACAAAATAATAACACACACCGACAGACAGACACCGACACATCGATAAGGTAGAATAGGACAGAGCAAAGGTTCAAGAATTCCAGCTTGTGGAGATGCGCTCCGCAGACCGAGGAGAGGAGCCAGCCCCAAGATCCGTAGATAGACTCCAGACCGTAGATAGCATCAACAGCTGGGTCGCCTAACCGCAGCAGCCTGACACCGTATCGGAATAAACCCGTTCACCCAGAAAGCGGCGGCGCGATGGTGCGATGGGGAGCAGAGAAAGGTGTACGCGGTAGCGACAAGACCCGAGTCCGGGAACAATAATCCTGAAAGCCCGGAAACATCTCCAAAATTCACTGCTCCGTGGGCAGGAAGCAAACGTTCTCGAGCAACGATCCCCCGGGGGGCATCTATTCGACGGTTCCCCGCGCACGCCAGACTTCAATCAAACTGCGCGCCGCAAGTTACCTTCGCCCGGAGCCCTTTCCCCGTTCAACGTCTTAACCCTTTCCCTTGAATCGAGCAGTCAGGGGTTGGCCGATTAACCCTGCGACTACTAAAGACCGGCTCGTTCAACCTGTAAGCCCAATAACGTTAACGCGTCATTCTGGTTTTTCTTACAGTGTGCCCGAAAGGTGAACTAGTCTTCGGAAAATTGTAGGATAGATGCAGACATGAAAAAATATTGTTCTTAATGGACAAATAAATATGTAAGAAACAGCGTGGGTTCGAGAAGGCTTCTCTTAGGAATTTGGTATTAGGTATTTCGAGGTTGAAGGGAGGGTTAGTCTGGCGCAACGCGAGCAATCTGCGACGAGGGAAGTCGATACGTTTGCTACAGCGTTTCACGCATACAAGCATCGACGAGTATGGTCGCGGCATACGGTGGACCAGCCGGGTAGCACACTTTTAATCACCGGTCGGCTGGATTGCGCTAAACGAGAGGAGACTGCCAGTCGATAGCGGTGACCCGGAGGTTCCACGGGACACACCGCCAGGGAAAACAAGGGTTGAAAGCCGCGATGGGGAGAACGCGCCTACATGGTGCAACCTATCTGCGGTAGAAAAAAACACCCGGACCGAGCCGCCGCTCGTTCCGACAAAAAGTCTGGCGACGGGGGTGGAAAATGGAACAATTGAAATCGGACGGGCACCCTGTCGGTGTACCTCGTCGCTCGAAAGTTTGCGTGGCCTTTCACTCGCGTGGTTTCTTATCGCGATGTTTGTAACAACGTGGAACAATTACTTGGGTTTATTTCTGCACTGTTAGCACGGTTAGCAATTTTATTCGAGAATTTTGGGAATGTTGGAAGACTCGAAGTCGCTTTGAAATAAGAATAAAGGCGATAGCGGTTGAAACTGCTCCTTTAAAGGCAAAGATTCGAAGAATGCAAGCTTTCGCTGAAAGAAAAATTGCTCTGAAATTGTTCGAATAAACTTCGAAGAATAAATATGTCCCCGTGCTAAAAATGAAGGGAATAAAGATTTGAAGCGGCTCTAAAATTTCGCGAATAAAGGTCCGTCGAATAAACTTGGTCTACTTTGTAGCCGCGGCAGGGTATTAAATTTTTGAGCACGTCAGGCAAGTAAGCGTTTATATATCCTTAAGGGTATCGTTCTCAAGTAGTTGGCAATGTTCCTTCCGGCGAGTACACGATAAAGCCTCCTTCAGGTGAAGTATGGACCTTGGACAGAGCAAAGCATCTCTTAAGTGGTTTTCCTCCTGCTATCTTTAGTTACAATAAGTTTCAAACGATCCGACTTAACTATTCTTATACACCCCCTGTCGAGCAACTCGTAGAATCTTGAACTACAGAAATATGAATAAGCCGAATATAATACTGTGTATAAAATTGGAGTAGCAATTTGTACTGGGCGAAGTGAAATCGTGTAGCGTGACTCTAATCAACGTTTCTTCTATTTTTGTTTCAGGTAAGTTCAACAATCTGCCTTCGCTACGATACATGATAGCCGGCCTCGTTCCGTGAGTACGATTACTATGAATTATTTGCGCCGGCCAGCATACCGACGCGACGCGACGCTATACATTTGCTAAATAAGTCGCCAGAATTTATTCATCTATTCACATCCAGCACGTTAACTGCGTTGATTACTGCCCGAGGTGGCTGAGAAAAGAATTGGGCCACGTCGCTGCGGCCTTCGGGCAAATATTCATGAATTCCCGGGCAATAATATTTTTGGTATTCCGTAGTTAGGGGTATGACGTGTAGCAGCTACTTCTTCAACCCTTCAACTCTAGTAATCAGATTCTCTGAAATCGAAACCAAAATCATCCCCCAAATACTTTCTACATTCTGTAAGAATATACTCTCGACCAATAAGGATGAGATAAAGATAGAAAAGATAGAATTCATTTAACAGATGTCAAATGAATCGTTCACCGTTCGATTAGTATAAATAACACACGTCGATGAGAATTGCCACGAATGGGAAGCGGTCTAATTATAAAACCAGCAGCTCGGAGAACTAATTCATCCTTCGATGACGGAGGTATTCCGATACGAGCGTTGGAAATATATCTTGCGAAGGAATCGCGAAAAATTGGCGCAATCGACACCGTGGAACGATAAATAGCGAACGAGACACCACTCTAACCTCGAGATTGTTCGACACCGGTTCGCCTTGAGATCCCACGGCATAAATCACAATTTCCCCGGAGCGTAGGGCCGCCGCGTCGCGCCGCCGCCGGCGCGGACAGCCTCGATTCGGCGTTCGATTAAACGATAACGCGTCGCGACGCTGCTCGACGGCGGCGTCTTCTTGTCGCCGCTTATTTAGATATTCAGCAGCAGTCAGGAAGATATTTCAGTCTACGTAACCGAGCGAGGAGGATTCATTTTTCCCCGGGCGCGGCGTGGCACGACGTCACGTGTACGTGACGAAAAGACGCTGCCACGCTACCGTCTCGTCGCGAACGCAATTTCCATCGGCTTCCACGCGAATTTCGCGGACGTGCGAACTTTGAAACGGTCGATCTATCCGCGGTCGTTTGTAAATTAAGAGGACGGGCTCCACTTGTATTTCAAATCTAGCAAAATGGCAAAAATATTATCTTCCGTTGTTTATTTTTAAATAAATATTTGTTTTATTTTTATTATTTCTGAAACGTCTGTTTCAGACTGCACAATTTCCCGATATAAAATCGTTTTAACTGTGATCAATGCCGCGCGAGATATTGCATCATACTCTCTTTACATCCCCCAAATTTTCGGGCAATTTCCACCCTTTCAAAAAAATGGACGATTGCCGATGTAAAAAGCATACATGTTGGATATTTTTTATTTTTTCGAGCATCGTATCGTACTAAAAGCGATGCAACATTGGCGTGTGTCAGTGGCTGACATCCTTTGTGGGAGTTTTCAGGAGGAACCGTCACCCCGTCCACCGCAGTACCGTATCTAATATTTCGCGTCGAAAATCGCGTCCTCCCCCTCCCCGCCGGCGGGAATTATTCAAAAGGCCGGGACACAGGGGCCCGTACGGATCTTTACATCCATGTTTCTTGCGACGCGTGCAACGCGTATTAGCATAATATTGGTTCCGAAATATGAGAGAATGGGTCCGGCAGCGTCGAAGTCAATGGGGATAGGGGTGCTCGGGTGGAAGGGGTGGTTTCCCAGCCGCCAATAATGCATAAAAGATAAGAGGAGCCTGTCCAAGAGGGACAACGAAGCGAAGGGGGTAGGGGACGGGCTGGCTGGATAGTGAAACTTACCCTCTCGACGAACGACCGGAAGAAAAAGGTGGCTGGAAGACTGGGCAGGGTAGAACTGGCGGGGAAAGTTCGCTGGAAACTCTCGCTAGTCCGTCTCCGTGCTTCAAAGTTATTCCGAAGAATTATTGAAAGTCTTGGGACCCCGTCTGCGTTGGCCAGAGCATCGGCGGGTTTTAGTTACCCGAGATCCTCCACGGGGCTGCTGCTGCTGCTCGTCCAGCTGGCTGCAGTTTTCCCGTAGGCGAGATAAGACGGGGGACCCCCTCTCTTCCGGGGCTAATGAATGGGATCTTAATGGACGCCGCGTTGTTTACGATCCGAGTTTCTCCGATTAATTACCGGTGTAGACGAAGCAGCCCCGGTTAACGCGCCGAGCAACTTTCCGGCAGGCTGCGGCGGTCACCTAACCGTGAACGGTCGCCTAACCTCGACAAGATGGCGGACGCCTACGGACGCCTTGGGTCCAGCAACTTTACCCGATCCTTCGGAATTTCTAACAAATTTTTTCCAACGGCCAGAAGCGCAGGAAAGTCCAGCAGCCGCCCCGAGCAAGCCGATAACGTTCAACAGAGTTTAGACTCCGGAAAGAGGATCGCTGGGATCCCCGAGCGTCCGAGTTTCGCGTTACTCCTTTGTTCTCTGGAAAGAAGAGCAGCCAATCGTATGACAGAGGTGATCTGCAGCTAAATAAATTTTGTTGTCTTTAATTAACTTTGCCACGCGACGCCTCGAGAGGACTGACTTTGTATTGGTTCGACACTAGGTTACAGCGAAGAGAGAAATGAGTGGACAGTAGGGTGGATCTTATTTTTCGTTTCTTGTAATATTTTTAAAATGTGTAAATCCATCAAGATCCACAGTCCAGTAACAAGTGATAGAATAAAAAGATTAAACGAGTGGTTCTAGTTCCCCTCGTAGAAACGATCGTCGAATCAATAACCAACTAGATATCGCAATAGAAATCTTTCGCATTATAGCACTTCGCTCCGAGTGGTTACCCAGATACCCTATCCGGCAATGAGTTTTCAACTCTAAATGCATTTAGCGCAAACGCAAACACGCAATATGACTGCTATCGCTCGTTATTACGATGAAAGAACGATTTTAGCGCGGTCAGGTAAAAGACCATATAATTAACCACTATTACCTCGTAATACCCAGCAATCAGTTATAATGAGTTTTAATTAAACTGCGGATGTTCGAATATTTATTTTTATAGTCAAAAGAGGAATTTTATTTGTCCCCCGTCCCCGAACGATTTGCAATAATTGGTATCGTGGGCGGCTGTCGTTGAACAACCATTTTTGCGGAAAATCACGGTGTCCGGGAGACAACAAGTTAACCGAAGCGAATCGTCCGACCGAGATGGCTAAAAATCCGCGAAAATCCGGCGGTTAGCATGGTCTACCATACGCAGGACCACGAATTACCTTTCGCGCAGGATTAAACGTCCCTCGAAACTCGGTTAGGCGACCGCCCTTAAGCACCTGTATCCCTTTGAACGAGCAGACGATGTTGCTCGATTCTTTTATGGAGGTCGCGCGTCGTAATAAACGCGTCTTGCCGGAGAGGGACAGAGCGAGAGAGTGAGGCAAACGACGCCAGAAGGGCCGAGGGTGCAAAAGGCGTGGGTGCAAAGGGGGGTTGAGGGGCTGCAAAAGGGTTCTCGGATGGACGCGAAACGAAGGAAAGAGAATATCCGTCCGTCTGTCCATCCTCGTATATCTCATCTGCATAGAAACAAGCTCTCCGGGACAATGGGGTTCTTCGTCCATTCTGAACACTGCAAACACGCTGCAACCGTGTTCTCGTGGACCAATGGCAAGGCACTTCACCATGCTCCGCTAACCCTTTCGACGCGGGGAGTGGCGGCTATCATCGGGACCGCGTTATCCTTTGTGTACCGTACAATAATTTCGTACCTGGTAACTTTCATCTAGTAGGCCACGGTTCGGTTAGGGGATGGAAGACACCGGTGCGTGTGTATCGCGATCCTCGCACCCCTCCTGTAGAAAAATTGTTCCTTGCATATCTCTCCCTCCTCTCCACACCGTTTTTTGTTCTTATAAATATGAAAAGCTCCCGGAATCGAGTTACCCACACGATATGCAGCTCTGATCGGTTACAGGGCTGGTGCGTCTCTTTGTGCTCAGGCTTTGTCCTTGGAGGAATATGCGAGGATAGAAATTGTTTCTTTGGCGGCTGATTTGACGGAATTTTTTACCACGGAAACCTTGTTCCATTTAGACTACATCGGAGAAAAGAATCGATATCCGGAAACATTGGTTAAACCGGTTTTCCAATTCGTACAAATATACAGGGTGAATTCGATAAAGCAGGACACCTAAATATCTCCGTTACTTTTCGTTGTACAAGAAACCTTCGTAGGACAAAGTTACACTGTTTGAAGGGCCACATATAACGGTGTAAGAAAAAAAAATTTTCAAGGTCATTTTTATGAGATTTCAAGGTTATCGATGTTTTTTTAAATGGAATGATATATTTTCGTTAACGTAATGTTGTAGCTGACAAAATAACGAATTCGTGCATGTAACACAATATGACCTTCAAATGACCTTCAACCCAGAAAAATGGTATAAATAAAATTCAACGTGGAAGATTCATTTGATGTATTTCTGTTAAGCCAAATGTTCAAGAATATTCCCTTTGTACGTTTTTTATTTTCGACACTACCAGTTTTACGGAATTTATTTATCAAATTGGAGTAAACGGAAACTGATGGACAATTACGATTAGGAAATCGGTCCTTGTACAACTGCACGGCTTCTCTTAAACACTGTCGATTTTCTCCATAAATGAAAGTCATATCAATCTTGTCTTCCTTCGAGTAACGCATTGTGAAACGTTCATCGATAAACTGATCGAGAAATCTTAGAAACTGTGGAAATCTGATAGCAAGAAGGTCTTTTGAGTAATTAGTAGTGGATAAACACGATTCTGTACGAACGTATAGGTGAAGGTATATCATAATTGTTCTCCTGTCAACACCGAATCTGTTATTATGTTGTGTATTGCGATACATTTGAATGTATAGCAGCTCAAGGGATGTATTTTTGAACATTTGGCGTAACAGAAATACATCAAATGAATCTTACACGTTGAATTTTATTTATACCATTTTTCTGGGTTGAAGGTCATATTATGTTACATGCATGAATTCGTTATTTTGTCAGCTACAACATTACGTTAACGAAAATATTTCATTCCATTTAAAAAAACATCGATAACCTTGAAATCTCATAAAAATGACCTTGAAATTTTTTTCCCTTACACCGTTATATGTGGCCCTGCAAACAGTGTAACTTTGACCTACGAAGTTTTTTTGTACAACGAAAAGTAACGGAGATCTTTAGGTGTCCTGCTTTATCGAATTCACCCTGTATAAGTATCATAAAAGTTTTAAAGAACGAAAACAATTTCCACTTGGCTCTTGTTTCTCACAATCGATGTAGAAAATTTTGCAACCAATTATAATGCAACCAACGAAACGGTCCTCGAACCCGGCCAAAATTGATATGCAAAATCGGCCGAGATTTTTCGAAATAACCAATTATTTGCATCCGCGATCGCGACCCCGTCCCTAAACAGGCCTCCTCGTGTTCGCCGTTCGAACAATGGGTAAGTTTTCATTTTCGGAATCCTTTGTCTAGACAATAAGGACCGACCTCAGCCGAGGGATCCCATTCCCTGGACCGAAGGGAACCGTACGATTCCCGGTAGATCCAGTTTCAGATATCCAAATCCCCGAAACGTACGACAAAAATAAGTCCCGCTCCGGCGTACGTTCCGATATACGCTTAAATTCGGGATATCCCAGAGAACCATCACGGCGCAGGGATAAAGATACGATTGTCCGAAGGTAGAAAAACAAGTAGAGAGCCGCATGGCTGGGTGTAGAGGGAGGCCTTGAATTTCTGCAGCAGCTGAAATTTTACTTTTATCGCGTGCATCCCCGGGCCTCTTGGAAGAAGCCGAGCGTTTATCTCCCAGTGTATCCCCGCGGGGTTATACGAAAATTTTGTAAACCGCGGTGTATTCTGCAAGAAGCAGCATGCAAAACGAGAAAACAAGAGAGAAGAGAGAGAGACAGAGAGAAGAGAGAATTGTAGAGAGGGGCATATATGAATAGGTGCACACGGTGGCCGGCAACCGGAGAAACCAGTTGCAACGGACTACGGCGGCATTAAACGATAACAACTTTGTTTGCGCTTCCCTCTTTTCGACGCCGACAGGCAATTCAGCTTCCTATCGCCTTCCCGGCTGGACTTCATTCACGCGCCCCTATGGCGTTTCTTGAAAGCGAGCCTTTCTCCGGAGTTTTTCCTTCTGCACGACTGTTAGCGATAGCGGCCATTTTGCGTGTTTGCTTTGGCGCTAGCTGCTAGTTTGCTGATGAAACGTCGCCGTCGTTGACGCCGGTGGATTGCGAGGATTTACGATTACCGCTCGTTTAGCACTTGACCAAGACCATCGAAAGTTCGGCGAAATCGATGCTCGCTCGACAAGACGATAACTGGAGAGAGCTTAACATTTATCAGTTGTACATTAAGATAAATCTCTGTTAATACGTCGCAGAGATTCGCTAAGTTGTCGATCGCGAGTGGAACTCGATGATCCGTGCGATCGTCGCTATATGGGCGCGACCGATCAAGGCAGCGATAATTAGAAACATTTTTCATTTCCGGTGATTAAAACACGCGCAACGTGTCATTCGCAGAAGCAGAGCGAGAGCGAGAAGAGGGGGCGGTGCTCGCTCGTCTGTCCCGTTGGGTGGAATTTAATTAAATCGGCCGTTAATCATGGAAACGGCCATCTCTAATGCACCGATGTCAATTTCTAGTCAACGCGGCCGGGTAAATTAGATCGTGTTCCGGGGGTCCTCTCGATTAAAACGCCATTGCCGCTGCTGTAGAAATCTGCATGGAAATACGCCGATATACGCGTACTACTCTCCCCGCGGTTTTCCAGTCGCGGCATTTCAGCCGCTGGTATTTTTCGGCTCGCCGCCGTGCCAGAAATTGCGGATCATGGCGGACGTCTCCTTATTAGCAACTGTCGCGGGGGCTCGCGCATCCTCGCTCTTTTTTCCAGTCAGCGGAGAGGAAAGAGCGTCGGTCGAGAGCTGGTTTTCCTCTCTCCGTCCCTGGTTTTCGTCTCTCATCTGTTTCCGCGACGGCTGAATGCGGAGAACAGAACGGAACCAGTGTCCTGGAACAACGACGGCTGAAGCGGGGGAGGATGCCAGACAGACAGGGATCGGAGGAAATGATGGAAAGATGGAGCCGTAGACGGTACGCGAAGGACCGGAGATCGGACTACATTGGAAACCAGCGAGAAGAGTCCGGGGTGCTGGAGATCTAGACTAGAATCCTGCTAAATGATTACTTGCTACTTTGCAATAATCGATGCTTATACTTTGTTTAGTTATTTCAGCTCTTAACCACTTCGCTCTCATGGACGTATTATCGCGCGACGCCATTCGTATAAGGTCACAGACGCGTTAAGACGCGACGCCGATACTGTTCGTACAGATCACAGACGCGTTATCGCGCGACGCAATACCGCTTCCTAGGTGCCACGGACGTGTAAACACGCGAAATAATACCGTTCGTTCGATGCTCCACACGACATATCTCGCGTGCTTCTTTATTAGATTAAGTACTTTAATCCGAAAAATTATTAATTCTGGGAACGCTGTAGGTAAAGAAAAACATTGATCTCAGGATATTTTAAATTTATTGTTTTGTGTATGATATAATTCAAAACATGGAACTGTACATAACGCAACATCACAATTTGTACAATAGAAATAAGCGGTGTCCTCAGACGGACCAAAGACAAGCCCGCGTGTTTACACGTCCGTGGCACCTGGGAAGCGATATTCCGTCGCGTGATAACGCGTCTGTGATCTGTACGAACAGTATCGGCGTCGCGTCTTAACGCGTCTGTGACCTTATACGAACGGTATCGACGTCGCGTCATAACACGTCAGTGATAGCGAAGTGGTTAAAATACTCCGGCTAATAAAAATAAAAGATAAATTCTTCTCGATCGAAATTTATAATCGTTTAAGTATATATCGTTATTAATTTTTCTTTTGCATATTTTCAGACGCAAAAATGATTCTTTGAAAAAGATCCACACAGGGATCGAAACGTAAGAAACATGTTTAAATAATTGCACATTTGTTGTTTTTTTAAAAATGATCGAACCTTGCGCCGATATCATTTACTTAATAAAAATAAAGTTGGTCAATCGAAAAATTGTCTTCGCAAACTTGAAAATACCGCGAGTGACAGAGAATCCTCCGTCAAATAATTTCGCATTGTCAATCGTCGAAGTGGTCCGTCGATTGTCCTTGGTCTGATGCAGCATCTTGTCGGATTCGTCCGTCCATCGTTGATGGGTATTGTTCGTCTTGGTAATTTTCTGTCCGTTTAGGGTGCGCCGCGTGTTTCGCGGGTTCGATGGTAATGGCGCGACGACAGTCTTAAGAAGACGACTGACGAGGACGCGAAAGGATTTCTATCATCGAGATGTTCCTTCGCGCGGCGTGGGTGTTTCCGAGTGAATGCACTCCGGGTCGCAGGTTTGCATATATCGGAGGCCATTGTGCCGGGCTTTGATGTATGCACGCTCGTCTACGTGCCGCTGACGAATGAGTGAAGTTAATGGAAAGCCTGTGTTTAAATGACTTAATGGTCGTTGATTTATTGGACAGCATTGTTCCCTTATCACCTGGTTATTAAGTTATTAATTCTTGGTGCTGGAATAATAAAAATTAAACATTAGGACATTGAAAAATTCAAGCGAAATATTTAACATGTATCTACAAAAATGTGGGAAAAAATTTCGCAAAAAAAAATATTTCAGTAGATATAGCTAAGGTCCACCCTAATACATACAGTTAGGTACGAATGTTGGTTGGTGTATTAGAATTTTAGAAACATCTAGGTTAGGACATTAGAAATTTAAGGACTTGGATGCTCGGGAAATTGCATAATCCGAGCCCTCGTGCAATTAGGATTTATGTTAATCATTCAGCGAGTTAGTAACTGAAGAACTTTGGAATTCGGCTAGTTTGGATCTTAGAACTGAAAATTTCAACGAGTACTGTAGGAACTTCGGGATTCAGTTGAAAGAGAACTTCAGTACTCGAAAGCTTCAAAAACTTAACATCGTACATATTTAGGATTAATTGCATTTAATAAAATAAAGAGAAGTACTTGGAACATAGGAAAATTAAAAAACTTTGAATGAATAAGACTGCAAGTGAAACAAATAAATCCCCTTATGGCAGGGCGTAATCTGATTTTGTATCAACGGTTTCGCATCATTATAATCTGCTTACGCGCCAGCTTTGGTTCCCGATTGGACGTCCACTTGCAACTTAATTCATAAAACCGTAATGTGATAATTGTTCGATGAATACGCGAGGGCTCGGAATAATGGGGTTATCAAAGAATCGGCGAGGCTCGAGAATCGCAGGCACGGAAGAATTAGAAACACGGTCACACAATGCGGTCTTTAAAGTCCGGACACGCAAAAGATTAGAAGCCGAATGTCCCCGGTAATTCATTAGCCGGCGAACAATAATTCAAGCCGGGGCGCGCAGTTAATAAAACCCCTGGCGCGGGGAGGCGCGAGGCGGCTGAATCGAGTCGCGCGCCAAATGAATATTTAGAGGCGGGATTAGAATTCACACTAACCGCTAACTAGTATGCGCCTCGTTGCCACTTGTCCGCGAATTTATCCCGGGATGCGATGCACCGAACGTGCATTAGCATTAGCATTTCGCGCGCGGAACGCCGCGCCAGCCCGACTTTCCGCGGGAACGTTGCGCTTTAAAGGGGCTCGTTCACGACACGCGAGCCTGTTCACCATCGATCCGCCATTACCGGGTCACTTTCGACCCCTCTATCAACTGTGCGAAACGGAATCTCAACCTCCGAGAATCCTGCGAACCTAGCAAACTATGTTGACACAAATGTTGAAAGCAAAATTCCAACGCGTTCGAAAAGTAATTTCAGAAATTTATATGCAAGCCAATAAGAGAGACATCAAAGCAAAATGGCGGTACGTTCGAAAAATAATTTCCCGAGCTTCGTCGGCAATAGAAAAGGGTACAGAAAAATAATAGTACGTTTCAAACAGAAATTCACATCAAGAACGTGTACGGAAATCAACGAAAGGGAGGACAAAGGTAAATTACGGAATATTGGAAAAATAGTTTCCTTCTTTCGTTTCTGCAATTTTAGAAAAGATACGTATGTCATATTGTGCTACTCGATGCACGAGAGACATTGGAAGTTTTCATTAAATCGAATGTTGTACTCTTCGTATATAATATCGAATTAAAATGGGATGATTCATTTCTTTTTTCAATCAAATTGTATAAATCATTGTAACAATAAAAAATTGTTGTCCACAATTTTTCGAGAATGCGACAGTGTTAGCATACTTTTCGGATTGACTGTACCTTTGTGTGATGTGGTTAATCGATTTGGCAATTGAACGGCTGAAACGAGAACGCAACTCATGCACATTTGATTGACGATTCAGCCGGTCGGGAAACATTCGCGATATTAGCCTGGTTAGAAGCTGATGTTCGCTGGCAACAACGTCCCCGGACAGGACGTTCAACGATGTCATCGTTGTCAATAATGTTCCACCGGAAAACCACCCCGTTCCCAATAGGCGTTCTAAGAACAATTACGCAACTTCCACTCTTGTCCCTGGAAATGGGCTGCATCATTTCGCGCTGGACCATGGAAATATTAACATGTTAATTCGGCGGTGGTAGGGAAATTGCGTTCCGACCTCGGCGGACGCGTTTTGTTGTCCCCTTGTCGCGTCGCGTCGTGTCGGCCCGACCGGGTCCGTGCCGGAAGGTTAATGAAGCTGAGATGCGTGAAAATTAACGGGTGCCCTAGTTCCGAGCTTCCCGCAGCCATAATAGAGGCTTTTCAATCCGGCAAAGAGTCTGGTGGGATTAGCGAACGAAATTTTATTTCTTTTCGGGATCCTGCGAGTCGAATATTTAGAAAACGAAACGCGGACGCGCTGTTCCCGTAACGCTGGGACGCGTCCGGCGAGTATTCCTGTCCATAAAAATAAATCGATTTTGCCGGCGAAGACGACGTGGAGCGACGGATCGAGATCGATATTGCGCGGACGCGAAAAAGCCTAACGAGAAAAACCGATGCGCCGTTTCCGATCGAGCTTGGCCTCGCAGGACCGTCATCGGTGGTGGAACGAATTTCGAGCTGACAGCGTCGAAATCCGTCGGTCGTTCCTCGAAAATGAAAACTGGCCGTCGCTCCGTCGGCCGTAGAGGTGGGGAGGGGATAGGGGCTGGATGGTTTATCAAAAATGCTCAGCTCGCCGTTCGCGATGCTCGTCTGTTTTATTTATTTCCTTTTTTCCCTGGGTCGACGTATTTTTTCTTCTTTTTTTTTTGTTTCTCGTCCCGTTTGTTCTGTTATTTTGTCGCTGCCAGAGGAAATCCCGCGCAATGTAATCTCCAATAAATAACAGAGAGACGCAACGGGCCGGCGCGGCGCGACGCGGCGCGGCGCTCGGCGCGCGTTTGCGAAGGAAGCAACAATCGGCAACAAAAACGGGCACACGCGCAAATACGGGACGTGCTCGAACGAAACGAAACGAAACGGCAGATGATTTCGCGATGGAACGCGCCCGAGAGCCAGCACACATAGAGAGCTCACGACTTGACCATTGTACAGCGACGGTCCCCAACGTTCGTCATACTCATCATTGTCGCCATTGTCATCGTTGTCATCGTTCCCTGTATCCGCTGGCTGCGAGCGAACGTACCCGGCGCAGAACGAAGGGTTCGCCGGAATAACGATCGGCCCGATCCACGCTCTCTCGCTTCTCTCTCTTTCCCTCTTCAACCTCTTTCCACTCTCTCTCTCTCTCGCGCGCGCGCGCCCCCGCGCTCTTTTCTGTCGCTGCGTATGTAGTATAATATAAGCATTGAAACGCGGCGTTTTTCAATTTTGCAAGTTTGTAACCGTCTATGCGCGGGACAATGGAGACCGGTCGTCGAGCAATTTTTGCATTGTTGCCCGCCGGATGAAAGAGACGGTCGAGGAAAGTCTAAAACGGAACTTGACGGGAAAAGAGACGCTGTTTGTTGTTCTACACACGCGAAGCTTTTCTCCTTTTTCTCCGCTTTCACTGGTTTTTCTGGCCGTCGCGTCGTGTGCTCACGCGACGCTACTCGGCGCGGCGTATTGCTGCGACGGACCTCGGTTCTTTAAAGTTCGAATGGTTCATTGTACGTGTATCACGACGGATCGGGTCGCTTGTTGCCGTTGCGGGACGTTCATTGTGAAGTTGCTTGAAACGCGATCCTGTTTAAACTGTTCGGAAATCGAGAAAAATCACGTGTCACTTGGAAAATTTAGAAAATCTGTGTTGGGTGGGATTCCCCGTATGCTCGATAAAGTAAAACATAAAGATAAAAATTCACGAAGCCCGGTAGTAAAGCTGGAAAATCATACGCGTTAACCGTCTGCTTCGTAGTTTATTCCGCAGAGCCGCGTCGTGTCGTGCTATATGCACCAAAAACGCGTACGCCGTGATACGAAAGTGGAGCACCCGGTGCACAAAATAAGCATCCCGTCGGGAACGGTATAACATCCATCGCGATCGACGTGCTCATTCATAAGAGAGGAGCGGAATCCAGGCGGGACTGCAACGCGAGCATCGAGGGAAGTTTTTGTTCGTATGTCGGTTGCATTCAGAGCGATATGCAACACGGCGAAACTCGGGCCCTCTTACCCGTGAAGCGTGGCTCGCAACAACTATTCATCGTGCAGACAATCATTCCACCGTAAAAAATTGTGGATCGCCGATTACAGGTCCTCGACACATTACCCCGTGCCCGCAAATCATACCACCGTATGATCCCCATAATTCCATCTGCCTCGTATTCCCATGGAAGCACGATGCGGCGCGGCGCGGCCCGGCGGCCAACCCTTCGCAGCGGACACATCCAACTTAGAGGCTCTCAGCCGTGAATCAATAACGATCGGGAATCACAATGGGAACAATAAACATTATGCGAGTGCACGGCCGGTTTGTGGCCGCGCATAAATCGTCCGATAATTAGGTAATCGGCTCGATAATGCGAGGGATCCGTTCTAACGAGCCGGGGTAAACTTTGTTTCCGTGGAGGACGTCCCTCCGAAGACATCCGACAGGCCTTCTGTTCCGTGCGAGCGCATCTCGAATGAGGGGTGCAAAGGTGGAGGAAACGGGGTGGTTAGGTAGGGGGTTGGGGAGGGGGCTGGAAGCTTCAAATGCAAACTAAGCTTTTCGCCGCGGGTCTAATAAATGTAAACCACCACCCCATTGTGACGAGCCTCCATTGAAAAGTTTCGTACGCCCCTCTGGTTTCAACCCCCGGAAAGCCCCCAGGGTGGCTGACCAACCCAACCCGTTGTCCACCCCCAATTTCTCTCTGTGCACACACGAAACCGCCGCCCCCGCGAACTTCACAATTTTCTCACTCGTACTCGCCGTGCTCGCGCAGCTCTTTGTCATTTTTTAACCACCCGCCGCCGAAATCGACCGGGACCCCCGTCGATCGCATTAGACGAGACCGGGGTGGATGTTAGGGTGGATAGGGTTGGCAGGTCGCTTCGCGATTTTTCGCTTTTCACGGACGCCGCAGTCCGAATATTAATACGCACCCTCTTCCGCGGTAATCACCGGCTAACTGGTGTTGACTTCTGCTCGTGTGACCAGGCGTGTCGGGAATCTGCGATTCTGTGGACTTTTCGGGTATGGAGAGAGAGAGAGAGAAGGTTATGCATAATTAAGTCGCGTGAATTTTTCAGATTTTTTCCCGTTTGTTTACAGAGCTTGTAATCCAGAACAAATGGTCGGCTTACGGAGTCGTTCGACTAAATCGCTGTAGTACAACATTAAGCTTGTTTTAAAGCTTGAAACCTATACTTTCTCGATCCATCGTTAATTTTTGTCCAAGATTATTTTTCATGATCCGGCGATTGTGAAATTGAAGAGGTTCGCGAGATTGAATCGAACGAAAACGATTTCACTCGAGTCAGCCAATCTCATCGGTAAAAACCGTGCGCGGCGCCAAGTGATTAATCGCGGAACAGCCGGGGAATAATTAGCACGGGGCGGGGCAAGGGTTAGGCGACAGGGCGATGAGACAGCGAAAAAGGATCGGAAGAATGATAGCTGGGGCGGTAGGAGATAGAACGGCTGAAAATCTGGTCGCGTCACGCGTAGAAAACCAGTTCTTCCCGTTGCGGTGCGGTGGAACGGCGGAAATAATGCCGGGGATCGCGCGGGTCAAGCATCCGCGCGAATCCATCCGTGGTGTTTACTCGGTCGCTCGGGGCAACGTTTTGGCTTTCGACGCACACGGTGCCCCGCGGTTTGCACCTGTACACCTTGTAAACGCGGCCCGACACGCTCCAGTTGCTGTTTAGTCTAATTAGTCCGCTAGTCCCGGGATATCCGCGCTTTTGCTATTGTTGGCCGGCCCTCGAGACAACGGGCGCCTGTCCGCGTCTGCGCCCGACCTGTCGAGTTTCACCTCCGTTTGCACATGGTGAATAATCGACGCTCCGACACAGAAGGAACTCCTGGTATGGCAACGATCCTTGGACCCGACGCGCTTAAAGGCTACCTAGTTACTGAAAAGCTAAGGCGAGCAACTTAATACCGGCTACCAGGCAGCCGGCTTGATCGAATGATCAATAATATTGCCTCTAACCGAGCCACTAACCGAGTCTGAATTGAGTTTATGTTTGAATACCATCGGGTTAACTAACTTGAGGATCAGACACAAAATTGTTGCACCGTTGCTTATCCGATCGTTACTCCCGAATATGATCGTTCATGGATATTTTTCATTGCACAACTCCTTCTGTTAAAGTAAAACATTTATAAAAGGAAAAACTCAGAATTGCTACAGTGTTGTGGAATTGTTGCGATGTCGCAAAGTGGTTCGATGCACTGTGTCGAGGGTGACGATCGACGGAGGAATGACGATCGAAAAAAAAGATGATCGGCATGAGACGCGAGTGGGTAGGACGTGGTTTGTACGTCGCCCCGAAGCCAGTTCGATGTAAGATTCGGTATCGGCAGGACACTCCTGGTTCAATTTTATATCACGTTTTAATAAAGGTTAAGTTGTTACAATGTATAATGTATGTAATGATATTTGGTCCCCTCAGGGTTTCAAATTCATTTTACCAACTTCTCCCCCTTTTTACCACTCTTCACACTATCGCCTAAATTCCAATTTCACCAGGACCTACTTTTTATTAAGGTGGGTTCCGAACCACCTATTTTGCCAACAACACGTGAAAAGCACCCAAGAGGGACACCTCCCGGCTTTTTACCGAGCGGTCACCCATCCAAGCCGCCTTCCACGCCCCACGCTGTTTTACTTCGGTGATCGTACGAGAACCGGTGTTTTCAGCGAGGCAATGGTCGTTGACGGTTAAGTTGTTATAAAGGGACTTATTTCACCGAGTTGTACGTTTATTAAGAGGAACTCCACTCCAATCATATCCTTTAACACCTTCCCGTAGAACTTGGACCATTTTCTGTTTAACGTTCGGTTGATTATTTTATTTCATACCGTAAACATTTTTTCGATTTTTCCGTTTAAAGATGAAACGTGAATCCCGAATACACTTCGGGAAAGCGGCGCCGAAAATCACCCCCAAAGTTGCGAACTGTTTCTTGGTTTAATTATGCACGAGTCGCGTGGTAATTCGCCGATCAAAGTTCCGCGGAACATCAGTTCAGACGAGATGTGTACAAATTTCGCATCGGATCGGGCTGTTTGCACGTGCACACAGAAAGCTTCTACCGCGTATCAGTTCCCTATTAATGGCGGACACCTTTGGACGGGTGGGCCGGGCAAAGCAACCGCTTGGCACGTCATGTCAGAGCGTCCGTGAACCCAACAATAACCATTAAGAAGATTGATCAGCCTGCCCGCTTGTCTGAGCCTCATAATATCAAGCATAAAAAGCTCATCGCAGGTAGCTACCGTAGACAAGCCTGAAAAGCTGTAAGGGCATTAATTAAAGAGCCCCGTCACGCGCCTCTATTAATACCGCAACGATTATACGGGCTTTTTAGCCGCGATATCCGTTGCGCGCCGCCTGCACATCTTGGGAAATCATGCGAGAGCTACGTCGACTCGATTTTAACACGTCCGGTACCCTGGAAACGCCATATGGCTCATGGAATTGTTTAGAAATGCATTTCTCTTTGGCGAAGATCGGTAAGTTGAATGAAATCTCAATTCTTCGCTTCTTTTTTCTCAAATACAATCAATTCAATGAAACTACCAGCTTCCACGGCCATCTATTGAATCAATCGCTTCGCAGAAACTAGAAAAGTTGACACGTTAATTGGTGACAGTTGCAAGCAACGCCAACCGCGCGGGAGATTAGGATCGAACGGGAAGTTTAATACGCAACGATAAGCGATATTTATCGGTTGACTGAAGTGCTTTCTGGTTTCAAGCCTGATTTGTCCTCTGTGATATTAGCTCGTTGCCGTTCTCATAATTCGTCGATCGTTTAGAGGATGAAACGGCCGGCGCATACATATACATGTATGTAGCCATTGTGCACGAAGCGTTGCCAATGGATCGCTGATTAGGCATTAAACGTTAATATATAATCTGCAGGCTCGTTTGTAGAATTATCCGGCAGTTATTTCGTACTATTAATCACCGTGAACGATCCGCTGAATCGTTAGACGATCTCGCAAGCAAGATCCTCTTCAAAGTCTGAAGTGACGCTTGAGATATCCGGGGCACAATCTCGGCCAAATTTCTGTCAGAATCACCCAACAAACTGGCAGGTCAATGAAATAGGGGGGTTGAGCGATTGCTAAACACGGGCGGCAGGTATCTGTGAGCGGATACCGAATCAATCCTCGATGATTATGGTTGGGGATTTTGGCAGGAACGTCGCGCGATGGGAATCCTCTGATCTCTTCATTACTATGCCAGCAATGCGTTAATTACATTTGGATATTCATTGTATTAAAATATTTTCTCCTGTTCTTGCGATTCATCTACACATAATATTTCCAGTTAATATCAGTGGTGTGACAATTATCATTTCTAGCGAAAGACTGTGTCGCCTCATGGAAGGCAAGGATAAAAAGAAAAGGGATAAGAAGTGGCGTGCGATTTCCTGCGAGGGTCCCGACAAAAGTTTTGAACTGTTATCAGCCACAGAATCTATGAATGGCTGGACCTAAAGATTACATTAGCCGATAGCACGACACGAGACGCCTCGAGGTAGAACCTAGGGATGAGAAAGAGGACGGGGCGACGTCGGGGTGGCGAGTGGGGGGTTGTATTAGCGGCTGCGAATGTAACGAACGAGATTAAAGCGGATAAGGGTTCCAGATGTTTTACGATGGCGGACACGGGACACATACACACCATTGCGTCTTGGGTCATAAAATTTTTGACACGGAAGCCACGCGAAAGGGGAAACACCGTCGGACTTTTCCAACAAGGGGGCAAAGATGGCGCAGTCAACATTAAGCGCATTTTAAAAGATTTCTTCTCGCCGCAACGCGGCGCGGCGGGTCTTCAGTTCTCGTAAAAAAGTAAACTAACGCCGCCGGTAATTTTACGCCGCGTATTAAATCCGGTTATTTATGATTCCGCGCCGTTTTAAGTAGCCCAAAGCCCGGTTAAGGATGCATCTGATTATGGCTGGCATTGAGGAGAAGTAACTGCGCGTCTTTAGTGGCTGGAACGCTAATTTTATAGGCGTCGCGTAGCGGCGAAATGTTTGCCGCCCTACGTCGCGCCGGTACAATGGTATCAACAACACCCCCGGAATCATTATTTCATTATGTGCCGCCGGGGTTTTGGTCTCGTAGACGCTTCTTTAATTGGCCAATGTATTTAACGCGGTTATACATTTTCTGCCCGTCTGCCGGGAGATAAATTTAAACTTAGCGCTTCATCCAAAGACATTTCAGTTCTCTAAATAAATTTCCTAGTCCTCCCATCGCGATCTGAAAAATTCTCAACGATCTCGTTCATCTGCAGAATTGATATTTTCTAAGCCAGTTGTTGTGTCACCGTCGAGAAATTAATTAAGAGACACTGCATCGTCGGCTAATTTCGTCGTAATTAATTTATTTCCCACGGTAGACGAATTACATAATAACGACACCGATGTCTTGTATAACACCAACTGGAGCGGAAACTCCGAACAAGGAAACTGCATTCGATCTCCGATAACGCCTCCCCCGGATCCAAGAATGAGCACCGTTAATCAATTAAAATGAATTCGTTGTAAGAACAAAGCGAGCTCTACCGGGAAAGTTGCGCGTAACTTGAATTGAACCGTGTTGCACGGTGTATCCGCGTCCCACTACGATACCGGCAGTTAGGGAACCTGTTTAACAACTAGGCCAACTTGAACTCAAAGGGCCGGTAATTAGGGTCTCATTGAACGCTGGATGCATTCGATAGTCATGATATAAACTACTCGGCAAACTCAATTAATTGATAGTTAATTCTGTACCGTGTTATTGCATTTACGATTTATCGCGTTCATATAACTTCTGAAATTTGTTTAACCGCATCCCAAGCGAAACTCACTGGCCGGATATACGCATTCTGCAACAAAGAGCCCCGCAAATTGTTGCTACGAGGTTAACTGGGATCTTACGTATTCGAAAAGCTCGCTAATGATCGAAGAAGAGAGAGAGAGAGAAAGAGTAGATTAAATTATAATTCGAAAAGAACGAATTTACATCGAATAAGAAGATAATGAATTTGTTCCTGAAATAGAAAAAAAAACAATTTTTAGCAAAATGTGGCTAATGACGTTAGCAGATTCAAACCCGAATCGTTAACGTTTGAAGATTTCATAAAAATAACTATTATATTGTTGTAATTGATCGAACCGTAGCGCCGAAAACTTTATACCATGTTTATTAAAACAATTTACGATCGATAAAAACGTTAACATTTATTAAAAATGGCGAAAAAATTTACAGAGTTCGAGAAAGCTTAGTTCCGACCCCGTCCACAAGATGGACAAATCGACGAACTTTCTCGCTAGTTACTGAAAATGTCATCAATCAGTATATTAATAACTTTCTTCAATAGAAAAAAAAACAATTTTTAGCAAAATGTGGCTAATGACGATAGCAGATTCAAACCCGAATTATTAACGTTTGAAGATTTCATAAAAATAACTATTATATTGTTGTAATTGATCGAACCGTAGCGCCGAAAACTTTATACCATGTTTAATAATGAATTTGTATTTGGTAAGAACATCAAACATTATTTTTGATCTGTCGACTAAGACTAACTAATTAATTAACGAACGCTGGAGAACGAGCCGCATACCAAAATATAAATTTCACGATTTCGCAGCAGCGTACGAAAATGGCGCAAATTCGCCATCGAGCGTAGTATAATTCCGCGTCCGTCACCCTGGCCGTAGCAATCGCGGCGTGAAAATGGCCATGCGACGGATCTTCTTTACGAGATAGAGAGTCAAACAAGCCTCCGGCCGAACGATCGTAAACATAATTAGCGTCCGGCGGTGGGCCATGCATAACGCGCGGCCGTTTTCTCGTATTTACTGAAATTTAGGGCCCATAACGGCGCGCCTAATTCCTCTAATTAAAATTCTGAGTGACCGTCGTGTCGCGTCGCGCGTCGCCGGAACGCACGACTCGTGTTCGCGCGGCTCGCTTAAAAATAAAACAAACGGGCGTCACGAGCGTTTATTCGTGGCCACCTCCGTGGAACACGTTCTTTTGAGCGAGTTTAGTATTATAATTCTGTGTCCGGAGCGTGACAAAAATGGCCGTAGACACACGACAACGGTAACCGGTGCTACTGTCCGCCCTTTGCATCTTCCCGACGCGACGGTGATCCTCGTGGGTGGACGTTAAAATTCACTCGGATTTTATTGATAGCGGGATCCGAAGTTTATGATCGCCGAACCTCGTCGTAAAAGCTTCGGGAGGGTGCTAATTGGATGGCACACCTTTCTGAATGTCTCTTTGATCCTTCCGAACCTTCGGGAACCTCGAGCACGAACTTCAGAATTAAGTTATTGCACTTTAAAAGCTTCAGTGTTTTCCACTGTGAATTATGTTTCGGTGTTAGACTGCGGATTTTATGCATTTCTGACAAAACCGAATGCACGAAGTAGGAAACAGCAAGGAAGTTGAATTCGAGAACAGGATTCAAATTAGCAAAGGAATTCCAGTGTAAAAATACCTCGAATGTCTGTTTCATATCTGAAAACGTTCCCGTACCTCGCGGCAGCTCCACTTTTCGTTTTAATATTCCTTTATCCGAAAGCCATTCGCAGTTTTCTACCACTTTTTTTTCAATTTAACCGCGTTACACTTTACATAATGCACGCCTCGGGGAACAAAGCGCAGCGAGAACTTTCTCCGTGGAACATTAATAACACGCGTTTTCATTGTTTCATTACAAATTCGCGCCTTCGGATCTTTGACAAATTCTTCGCACACCGGAAAAGTAATTGCCTTTACACATTCTTACCACCGGAGACAGTTTACGGCAATTTTCATTTCTGAAATTTGCTTTTCCAAATATAACAATAAGTTTTCCCTGTTTGCAATGTATAATAACTGCTACATTATTCCACGCAACAGCTGCTTCTCGGAAAGCAAACAAACATGGAAACCTGCTAGAGAATCGTTCGCTGCAGAATTTCTCGAGAATAAAATCGATAAATCTCGCCGTACAGAAGAACAGATAATATTTTCACGAAAGGAAGAATTGAATCATTTATTGTTGAAAAGCAGACTTCCGGTCCGGAAAAGGACAAATAAACAGTAACGGAAGAAAGAGGCCTTGAATCGCAGATCAATTTAAAGTTAGGCGACGCTGGTGGCCGGATGGAGAAGATGAGGTACGAAAACGCGGCTTCCGGTTGTCAACCGTGTGCGCAGGAGGTCTTCTCTGAAAAATGTCCGATGTCGTTGCACGCTATTTCGCTCGTCCCGTATACACTTCGGTTCCTAGAATCGCGTGAAACATTCAACGATGGCTTCCGTCGCCGGTCGGGACCGACACCGACGAAAAGGAATTCCTGGACGGAGCTTTATTCATGATATAATTTGTCCACCTGACTCGTTTCGACATGCCTACGGGGGACCGTAAATCGTTATCGTCGAACAGACCCACCGGGATCACGACTTGTCTCCATTTAAATCGTTTTGTTCTCGAATCGAAACTGTTTTGTAACACGAATGCATCCGAAAGATCCAGGCATAGATCGTTCGAAAGATTTCGACGGTTTTCGAAAAGATCTGTGTACGATTTATAATTGAGCAGCCTTTCGGCCGAGGACGTTTCTTTAAGCTGTGTCCACACCGAAGCAACATTAACAAGTTTTTGTAGCATCTAGGATAAAAACTAATTATTGAAGAAAAGAGGAAGAGCGAGGAGCGAGAAAAGTGAAACGCATGCTTGAACCCCGGCAAGATAGGAGCCGAGTATTTGTCTTTATAAAAGCATAGACTCTAGTGTCTTGGAAGTTATCTTCTAATATCTTCTTCTAACAAGAGATTATAGTGCATAAACTGGAGGAATTTCTGCCAAGCACATTATCTGCTTATAACTGCTGTCTATTGACCCGGCTTTACGAGATTAAAAAGCCACAAGTCAAGATAAGACGAAGACTAGACAAATCCGATGGTCAACAAAGATAAGTTCAAACAAATAGAACAGATGCTACAGTGACTCTGTGCACGTCGTACCGTGAACCGACGCGAGATTGAAAATAACTTCGCGATCGTCAGCGACGATAATCTAAATTTTCGTGGCCGATTGTTACACAAATATATATATGCCTGTTGCGACCCAGAATTTATATTTCGATGAATGTTAAAACTCACTCGGAACATCGAACTTCAATTTCTGTACCGTCATTGTAAAAAATATGGTCGATCGAGCTGTCCTGTGTGAAACAATGCCGCGATATTCAATTCGATTACAAATCGTGCCCTGAGCTCGTTACATTTCTGTATTATTTCGAAACTGGCGCGGGGGAAAAGCCACCGAAGATATTCAGTTTCAGTTGGAACACGTAAAATACTGTTTCGAACGCCATTTCATCGGTCACGAGTGCATTTCGCACCTCGGTCGTATACACGGTGTGCGAAAACGACCGGCAAATAGGCAACCCTGTATGAGAGTAAAAAAAAATAGCAAAATAATTGAAAACGTGAAATAAAATCTATTTTTCCGTTCCGTTCGAATACATTTTATTTTACCGATTCGCGTGTAGTCTGAAACAAGTTTCAAATTTCGGGTGGGGGATGCAAAATATTTTTTTCTATGTTCACAGTAACACAGCGAATCCAAAAAGCATTCGAATACTAAACGTTAAAAGATATGGTACAGCAAAAGTGTTCGAATCGGACCTATTAACGTAGACCTTGCAAACCGAAAGTACAATAATCGCATAAGCGATCGAGCAAAGAGGCCGCAACAAGAGTGTCGGGGGAAAGAGTTTCTTGCTAAGCCTCGCGAGGAATTATTTTCGGCGCGGACAGCGAGTGGGAGTCAGCCGGAGCGTGTTCCGGGAGCAACCATGAATCTTTTAGCGGCGTACCTTTTCACGGTAATTGCGTGGTGCCGTGGATAGTTAGCGTCTTCTGGCAACGATGTCCGTTCTCCATTTAATTGGCTAGTTAGCTGGACGGCCGGAAGCGGTTCCTCGGAAAAGGACTCGCATTTCGGTCCGTTCCGCCATGAGGACTTTTGCTAGACTCTCGAGTTCTTACGGGACGCCATGGGACCTAATACATTACGACTTGAAAACCTGTTTTAAACTAAAGTTCCCTGTTTCGGTAAACTAAAGGTCGTTTAATATTTCCGAGGATTTACGCTTTTCCAATTTTCTCCGAACTCCCAGCAGACTGACAATGCATCCGCTCCGCCAAAAACTACAATCCGCCGTACACGGTCCGTCGTGGGAGTATTATGGAGCTTGGGCACTCAATCACCGAAATCGAATCTCACGTACACGCGTTTAGCACCTGCTCCGGAGTATCGTGGGCCACAATAGACGCGGCGTGCAGCCCATTACGAGCGTGTCCGATGCATTAACAATTACCTTCGATTACCGGGCCCCCGGCCCGGTCGGTTGCTCGTCCCCCGATGGACACGCAAACACGACACCTAATCGTGAAAACAATTAGAACCGGAGCCGTGGGGGCGGCGCGGGGCCGCGCGTGGCCTCGTTAGGCAAACGAGAAGAAGCACACTGGTCGTGTCATTAATCCTGCGCCGAGGCCTACGCTCTCGAAGTGGCCGTGTCGGTGAACCAGGTGATTTACAACGATCCTGGAACGATGACAAAACTCGGCCCCCTCAGTCCGTAAACGTCTCGTCTTGACGCGGCGCGGCGTCCTCGGGGAATAAAATATTCGCGTAGCGCGCGCGGTAGCGTTGAATCGAGGTCAGAATTAATAGGAGCTTCGAACAATTGAAAAACAATCAAGATTGGCAAATGAAAAGATGTGGAGAAATAAAATTGTACGATTTAAAAAAGACGAGGCCCCATCATCGAGCAAGCATCCGTAGACACGGATCAAGCTTGGAGAAATAATATAAAATGAACTGTGGCGCCCCCCAAGAAAAAGCGCGGTTACATTAACCAAGATTCGAGCATATCAAGAATCAATCAGCTCCGGGAGTGTCGCGCTCTTCAATTCCCTGGTTCCCGGACGATCAATCTACCCATCCGGCAGCATCATTTATATCTTCCGCGATTCTTGACAAGCCCCCTCGTGTCGCAGCCATCAGAGTCTCGGAAGCGGAGAGCCCTCTCTTGCAATAGTATCGTCCGGGTCCGATTAACCTAACCCTGCCGGACCGAGTCGTCCGAGGAGAAGACTAGGAAAAAGTGTTCCTGCTTCCTCCCGGCCGAGAGGGGAGCAGAAGAAACAGACACAGGATCCGGCGAACGAAATTTTCCCCGTGTCTTCTCTGCTCGATGGCCGTGAACGAGCCGAGAGGACGAGAGGACGAGAGAAGAGAGGAGTCCCCGGCCATCATCATTAGTCCCGGTCTGCCGGTAATCGCGATCGTTCTTACGGACGCACAAATTGCCTTTCAAATTGTTCCCTCCTGAGAAAACAGGCCCAGTGCCAAGGGTGGCCTCTTTTTAACGCGAGGCTGGAGGAGCCGATACAAACGGACGGACGGACGGTCGGCTAGAGAGGATGACCAGAGACGAGAGATTTCGTCAAACGTACGTTTCGGCATCCCTTCGTGGAAACACGGTAATGGCCAGGGCTCTGCTCGATCGTTTTTCTCGATCCCTTCGACGTCGACAACGCGATCCTCCTATCTCGGATCCTTAGATTCTGAACCCGTCCTTGCGATCTCGGTTCGTTACGACTGTGTCTTACGCTTGCGCGATTCCGCCCCGAGAGGTCGTTGGTCCCTACCACGAGATTTAGGTTTCTTCCTTTTTTACGGAGGAACGCCGTGAAGAGTCTTGGAAATGCGACGCTCGACTGTACGCGATCGTTAAGCGAAAAAATGCAACAAGTTGTTTATTATACTGGACAATGACCGCTAACACCTGTAATAAATAGCAGTCCGTAGATCGAAGATCCACGTCCAATTTCGTTCCCATTAATATTCCGCCGCGGAATGATCGATGAGTCGGGCCTGTACACGAAGGCAGCAAGTTCAAGCGGCAAAGTGTTCATTTGTACCCAATTTAGCGGCGGCGTCGTTCGATCATTTTACCGGCGAGCGCTCATTAGAGCTCGAGGAGGAAGTAACCGGGTGTCTCCCAGTTAAAAATGATCGTCGCTCGATCACTCGATCCTCCGAGCAAATAACGCGGCTCTCCTCCGCGCTGCTGCTTATTCGGCTAAACAACGGCCGTTTCTACGTAATTCACTTTCGCCTGGATCGCATTTCTCCAGACGTCGCCGGAAACGCTCCGACCGGTTTCAATTATTTCGGAGTTTAACAGTCGTCCGGGATTGACTTACGAGCCTAACTGCTATAGCCCATGCTCTCCGGAGAACTGGTCGGATCGATCCGCGGGAGGGACCGGTCGGGGAACAGGTGCGCGTTGCGTGATCCAGATTTGAAATTCTTGAATCATCCGCAATTTATCGAGCCGTGTTCTCTCCGGTTTCCAGCGAGCGCGTTTTTCTTCTGTCGCCAGAAACGAATGTTACGCACGCTGATAGCGTTCTCATGTTTCCGCGCTGTTTATCAGGTTAGCTACTCGCTCGCCGCAGTAGCCAGTTTCTTTCCCGAACCACGATAGCCCGGGATTATGCCATTTGCGACAGTGATAAGGGTCTGACGAGGATTTTCTGCGAAGACGTTTAAACGCAGCCTCCGCGATGCTCCGCTTTTTAATCCTGCGCGGTATGCGCTCTTTTTAAGGCCAGTAAGGTAATTACCCAGATAGCACCGTACGTCCCTAGGACGTCCGTTTTATGTCCCGTGTACGTCCATATGTCCTATGTCCGTTGCGGATGTCCCTGGGACGTCCGTGGGACCAAAATTTCGGACGTCCCAGGGACATCCGTTTTTTTCGTTCTAAGGACATCCGTAGGAATTAAATTTCGGACTTAGTATTTCAATTTTGTATGTCGTCAGAGTACTCGCTTCTTACCCGTGAAACATATATTAATACATATGTATATTCGAATTTCCTCATTTATTTCGAATACCTTAATGATATATTATACATATATTATAATAGTTAAGAGCTAGAGAACGGATCTTTACACAAAATAAAAAGTTTTTACTTGAGTTGCAACAAATAAGAGAAGTAAAATAGGCATTTTTGCTTAATTAATATGTTTAATAGGTCAAAAATAATATAACAATATATAGTATTTTTTTTTCTTAAATTTGAAAGCGCCCAGTGGCTCAAGTAATGAGGCTCGCGGTTACGACTCTTGTGATCCCGGTTTCGAATCCCCCGGCACCTGTGAGATTTTTTCTCAAGCGATATAAAAAAACGTGACACACCCGGGATGGTTCGGAATAATCAACCTTAATAAACTATAGGTCCAATATGATGAGAATAATATTAAATAAAAAATAAAATAAATAAAAAAAATAAATGGAATGTGGAAAAAGGTGGAGCATTGTTAATGGAATTATAACCCTGAAGGGGGAATAATTAACAAATAACCTAACCTATAGTATTTTTAAATTTTCATAATTTTTTATTTACTGTTTTATGTTACACTTATACTCGTTTTTTTTCATAAATATGTGATAATAGTAATAGAAATAATGCGAGGTATGTCCCACGAACGTTCAAATAACGTTCGTATGTCCCAGATATGTCGCAGAAAAATCCCACATACGTCCCAGGGACATCCCAGATAGGTCCGCACGGGACGTCCTATGTACGTCACACTTTGTAACACGGACATCATTCGGACATTTCTGGGACGTATATCGGACATATCTCGGACATACGGACATGATTCGGACGTCCCTGGGACATACGAAGGTCCGACTACGGACGTATTTAGGACATCGATCGGACATCCGAGTGCTACCTGGATACGGTGGAATTCGAATTTTTGCTTACGGCCAAGTTATGGGACACACAGACAGTCAGACACGTATTGTAATTCGTTCAATTATTAATCGCAATTGTTGTAGTCTACCATACTTGGTAACAATTTCATAAAAATACGGCGAAACCGTCGCAGCGGTGTTTCTTTCAACCCACTTGAATTTCCCGTTTCGATTCCCAGCCGTGCGTTCCTCAGACAACAGTAATCAGTCTAATCGTCGTGCATTGTTCCTGCACGTTCAGTTTGGTGTGTCGGCTATGCATGCGCGATGCAGGTAGCCCGAAGAAATTGGGTGGTCAGGACAGATCGATGCGTAATGGAAGGGCTGACTGTCCCTCGGCGCAGAGCGACGCGAGTTTCACGATGAATGACCGGTATTATTTTATCGGCGATCAGCTCGGATTGAAAATTGAAAAACGACGGGGGTACCACGGTGATGAAACTGGGTCGTAGATTCTCCGCGATCGGCGATTTTTCCATTCGCTCCGCTGAAAAGAGTCCGCGCGATTCCTCCGATTTATCCGGGAAATTGCTCTATCTTCACCGTCCACTGTTCAACAATTATACATATATTAATTGCATTTAATTCTCAAACAGCTCCCTAGAAACAAGAGTAATTGTTTGTTATCTCGATCGGTTAACTAAAGTAGAAGGAAAATAAGAAAAATTTAAGGAACGGAAGCAGCACTGTATCTTTATCACAGTTGCATTCATCTCAATTGACTTTATATCATCTCATCTAGTCGCGACCAACTTAGGAGAAGTAAAATAATCGCGATGGTGGCATCGACGATGATACATTTCCCAGGGACAATTCCAGTTTAAGTGAGAATGATTTCTAAGTAAGACCGCCTCCGGAGCAAATGGTAGAACGGTGTTGCTTTTCATCCCTTATTAAACAGTTCCGGGAGTCGGCATACTGAGCAGGTTAGAAATAATTCATCCGGCTGGAAAATAATCCCGGAAAGTTGTTGCTCGCGGCCCCGATACATAATTCCGTTTCTTTTCGCGAGGCAACTTTGGTATTTAATTTCCGTCTATAAAAAGTTCGCAGAACGAATTCACGGTAGCCGTTTCGTCGCGCACGGACACGAGCCACGAAGGCAGCTTTATTAATACCATGTTTCAGGCTTTAAGCTTAATTCGAAAGGAATGCAAATGGGGGAAAAATTTATCGTTGTTCTTCGCCGGTATTTCATCATTTCTCAAGAGGAACTAGCCAACCACGTAGGAGTAACTCATTCGAGTAAGGATCGCGGGCAACGTGACCGTTACCGGAGGATATATGGGCTAATTCGTAGCAGGAACGTGCGTTGTCGACGATAAAAATGGAAAAACGACAAAAAGCACAACATTGTGAAAGCACAGTGAGCGCGAGGTTAGACAAACGCGTAAATCAATTTCGAAAGTATTTAAAAAGCGGACGATCAAATTTGTCCGTGGCTTGTTAGCCGACCACAGAAGGCGGCCATTATATGATAATTCTCTGCCCCCGTCTCTTTATTATTCATGCCTCTCCTCATCCTTTAAATTTACGTTTATGACAAGCTGTAATTGTATATTATGCCGCAATAGCGACGCCGCCGCGCCGTTATCGGACCGCGAGACTTCTCAGCGGGGCATTAATTCACCGAGTCCCGAATTTAAAATGTTTCCTCGCCCGTGGAACCCGGGGAACCCGGTTTCCGCCTCCGGGACAACGGTGTCCATCACTCGAAGTGAAACTACATATCTGCCTGCAGTCAGTCGCAGCGGTCTACACACCTGTCAAATTTCATTTGTTTAAAACGAGCCGGACCACTAAAACGCTTTGCGAGTGAATCGTACGGTCGAAATATGGCCGGGAAACCGTGATTTAACTGGAAAAATAAATGAAACGTCCAATTAAAATTGCGAATTTTCGGAAAAATTCTAGAATATTACAACTAGACTGCGAATTTTCTGCAAAATCAAATTTGTTTACATTGATTGCAGGAGGCTGACATTTATCGAATAATTTTAACCAGTTGGGAACAACATCGGTTGAATGCCGAATGGAACGGAAACTGTATTGTATCCTGTTAGACCATAAAGCAACATTTCCCGAAATATCTCGGTAATTAAACAACAAATTAGAAAACAAATATTCCATTTCGAGTCAGTTAACTCGAACGAGAATGAAGGTCCGCAGGTATTGAAACTGGCGGAATGAATCGTGAGGATCTTGCTTCGGTTGTCATTGTGTCCCACTTTTCCGCAGTCCCTATTTACAAACTAATTATTTTCGGAGAACAATGCGGTCCTTTCGCGGGGGTAGAAACATTTTAACGATGATCTTCGCATCTCTGTCCACCTGTTTTTCCCTCTCTCGTTGCGAGGTCCGTTAATTAACACGGTCGCCACGCCGCAGCCCGATGTAATATTTTTTCAATTCACACGCCCGGAGTTCAGAAAAAAGTGTCGTCCAGTGAATTCACTTTTGGCCTAATCAGAATGACGCGAAACGACGCGGCATAATGAGTCCGCCGACGAGCCAACTCGAGCAACTATTTTCCAACCCCGGGGGTTGGGGGATGGAGGAGGGTAGAGGGCGCGACAATCGCTTCATCCGCGCGGCGTTCGTTAATTATGAAAAAGCTAATTATTCTTCCTCGTGGCTCTTAATGAGCTTTACATTCCAATTACATTTTCGTCGCATCGCGCCCCGTTGATCGCGGTCCGTTCGACCGTCACGAATCGTCTCTTTGATGACGCCGCGATGACGCTATCGCTCAATTTTTCAAACATTTTTTTTTTTGCGTAAAATAAATTGTTTTATTGTGACGTTTTGCGCCGTCCTGTTTCGCCGGTGATCGATTTTAATTAAATCAATTCTACTGGACACGTTCGCGCGCCGCGTACAATTCGTCTTTTTTTCCAGCGAAATTATTCATTAGGCCGCGCTTTTATATTAATTCGAATACGTTGCAAATTCATTAAAATGTATTATGCATTATTTAACCCTTTGCAGTTTGACACTATTGTTCATGCAGAATTCAGAAATGTTTAATCGCTCCTGAATATTTCGTACGTGGCCCTGTATATAAAATGGAAATGATTTGTTTCAAAGAACCAAAAGTGAGAATTCAGAATGAATCGCAATTGTTAATGTTTTTATATGCCTCGCGTCCATGGATCAAATGTGAATAAAATTGTGTTTCCGTTTGTAAAAAACGTATAATCGACGGACCAAGCGCGTTAAACAATTCCCTAACACTGCAAAAATCGTCGAAACAAACACTGCAAAAATCGTCTAAACAAACACTGCAAAAATCGTCTAAAAGCCATGATTAAAGTGTAACGCATTCGATTCGCGGTGCAACGCGCGGAATAAATGATTGTCTCGCGTTTCTGCAAATCTGGCTATGAAAATTCGCGTGTGCACGGATACCGGTGGCCCCCGGCCGCCGCGCCATCCCGCGTCGTCCGAAAGCAACGTAATACATAATTTTCATCCCGATGTTTATTTCATGAGCCATTTATTTGTGCACACGTTTCATTATTCCAAAATTATACATTAGTTCGCGTCGCGACAAGAATCCGCATACATTTCCGAGTAATCAGCAACAAGTTTTTCATTAAACCCCCTTTTCGTTTTATCTTTCTGCTCGGCCGCGTAATTTCAACGATTTTCCGGAATCTCACAATGCTGTGCGATTAGCTCTCGGTTATGCGACCGGCGCGACGCGGCGCGCTGACGCGATTACGCGAAAATAGAAATTAAAGAAAAACGCGGGGACATGGGGGAAGGAACGAGGAAAAATAGGGGTTCGATGCAAACGGGAAACGGTGAAGTGGCGGCCGATCGTGCAACTTATATATTCCCTGATTTGAAATTCACCGCCACGCTCACCGTTTACATCCGTAACACGTGCATTCGTGCACTGCACCGCACCGCGCAGGCAAATGCATCGCGGTGCATAAATGCACTGTACGTGGACCGACGCGACGCGACGCCGCGTTTTCCCCGATTTTCCCGGAAGAAGATTTTTCGAAGTCATCGGGGGAGACGCGTTCCGCGTTCCACCATGGAACGAAAATAGATCCGCGGCCAGCCGGCTCGCGACGCGCTTAGGATTCCAGATATTATACAGGATGATAAACATTTAGCAATACCGAACGCTAAACTGGCTCGCATCGAAATTTTATTTAATAATTTGAAAATATGCCTGCAGATAATCTGCCATTTTGTTTGCCTGTAAGGGAAATAACGGATCCGAAATGCCATTTATATCAGGTCTCGACAAACAATCAAAAAAGTATTGTTCCTGTCTCCATATTTTGTTTGCACGCTATCTTTGCAGATGGATTTGTTGTTGTTGATGGTATTGTTTCACTATGAAACAATAGTAATAGATTGTCGAGGAAGTAACGAAATCGTTAATTAAACGCGACTCCATTGGGAGGGCTTGCCTACTTTGTTAGTGCTAATTATTCCTTGTCAACGGGCACGACGAGCACGTTACACTCCGATTACACGCAGTCGGTATAGTCTTCGATCACCGACCGTCCAATTATAATGAACGGCCCCTTTGATGATCGAGACTCTTGCAGGAAATTCTTCCCTTGAGAGGTCCTTTCACTCGTCAATGGAGTCAATAGCGTACCCCTTTCTTCTAGTAGAGCATGAAATCATTCCACGAAAAATTCCCGACGCGAATGCGTCTCTGAATTTCTCGTACAACCAGGTCTTACAATAAAATTTCATTTTGTAAACGCTGTACCACTTAATTACCAAAATACAAAATTGTTAAACGATAATTTTCATGTCGATACTAATTGTTTTAAGGTTAAGATTTCTTCTGAAAAATAATATTTTGGAATATAATTGAAGCCTTGAACTTTCTCGGAAAAAACGTCCATCGAAACGGCAATTAAATTGAAAGAAAGGGCCCAATTAAAATTCAATTTGCAGCGAAAGGGGGGAGTTTAACGAGCCGCACGCAGTCCCGTTGTCCAAGAATCGGGCAAAGTGAAAATTCCACTGTGGATGGCAACGCAAACATTCTCAATAACTGTGAAATTTATTTAACCGACCCGGCTCGCTAGAATCTGCAACAACGCGGCCGTATCGCCGCAACAAAAAAAAGAACGGAAACATTTGTAAAGAAACAACGAAAATATTTTTATTGCGCCAACGGAGTTCTTTTATTCTCTGAACATGGTTAGACTACGCAGCGGTCTCTCGTAAACGGACTCGTCGATATTCCAGATTTTTCACTTTTTTCCCCCGTCATGCCCAGAATTCGGGAAACCCGAGGAACAAAAACTGCAAGACAATACTCTTATTATTCTGCGGCAGCGCTGGCAATTGTGCGCTTTTCGGAGTCGCTTCGATCATGACATTAACGAACGATTAAAACTGCAATAAGATCGAGAGCAAAATTTTTGCTTCGAACATTTCATAAAACGCGACGGAAATGTTTCTTTAATCTCGCGTCCTCTCTAACTGTCCGCCAGGCTCGTAAAAAAAGGAACGAAAAGGAATCGCTGACGGCGGGAAAAGTGTTTCTGGAAGACGCTGAAAGTGCCGGAAGCGAACGAGAAAAATATTAACGCGTTCCCCGGCCGGTGTCGATGTTGGATTTTTCTTTCTCTTTTTCTTTTTCTTCTCCCCGGGTGTAGCCGGTCACCGGTGGCTCGCAGATAAAACCAATCTGAAAGTAACGTGGAACGGAGATTTTTCCACGCGTGTGTCCTCTCGAGTTTTTTCGGAGGGGCAGTGCGGCTGGAACCGACGCAACGCAACGGAAGGTACTCTGCGATTCGCGTTGCTCGATGGGAACTGGTTGTCCTCAAAGCACAGGAGATAATCGAGCGAACCAGTTGCCGGGCTATGAATTTTCGCCCCGGTACAAAAATGGCAACAGTCTTTGATATTCCTGGCCCGTGCGCCCCGGGTTTCATACGAGGAAAATATTTCATTTCTCTCCGGAGCCGCATAACTCCTTCCCATTTGCCTCTTTTGTGTCTTCCCACGCTGTTGTCGACTTCTCGCTGTTTGCTGCTTATTCGACGCCTGTGTGCGGATCGAATCAGCGAGATAATGTTTCAATATTCCGTCGCGCCGCTCTGCCACGATATTCTGCCAGCCGTTTATCAATAGAGACGGTTTTTAACAATACATCGACGTTCGAATAATATTTAGACGCTCGTTTTAGTTATCACCGAACTAGGTTTCGCAGTATCATCCCGGATGGGAGAAAGATAATTAAGAAAAAAGAGGAGGTAGAACGATCCGAGAGATTGGATTTGAATTTTTGAAAGTAGAATGTAATCTTCGCCGGCGATGTTTTAAACGGGTCAGAGAAACTCCGGATAATTCCGGGCGGTAATCGGCAGAAAAGGAATTTATTTTATATTAAGCTGACGGGCTGGAACCGGCGCGAATCGAACGCTATAGATTTTTATTACATTCCACGGGGGCCGGGTAATTTCAAGACTTCTATAAAGTGATTCTTTTCCATTGTAGCTTCGAATCCAGTTAAACGGCGAAGATACCGTGGCTCGGCCATATTTCTGTCCACGCACAAAAAGATTTTATCGAAAAACTGTCCGCGCTCCTCGATCCTTCCCTCTGAAAAGACGATTTTCCACGTTTGCCCAACAAAGGGAATCGTACGCCATTGTTGGATCGCGGAGAGTGATCAAGGACTTGAATCTAAGATTGAACGCTCGACAAAAAAATTCTAATTTCGAGCGTCGTGTCTCATCAATCAGTCCGGCAGCGTTCTCGATTTATCGATCGATTCTCGTTTCGACATCGAGGACGTTCCGTCCGAAGATAATATGATGTTCCGGTCTGAAAAACATCAAAGCAGTATCATATCTTTGCGGAGGATTCGAAAGCAGGGGAATTATACGAACCACAATTTTCTGAATCAATTTATTTATAAGGTCTGAAAGTCTCTCGTTGTATCTTCGATCGTTATAAATAATTTTTCACACCTTTAGACAGATTTTTTAAGATAATAACTGTATGGAGAAAGATATATATTAACAGCAATTTTGAAAATTAAACTGCACAAATGTTTAGACCTGCGACAGGACTGAATAAGTGGCGGACAAAAGCGTGTAGACATTACGAACGAATGGCGAAAATGATGAGCGCAGATTGAGGAAATGGCGTGCGAAAATGGTGAGCACAGGTGAAGAAATGGCGCGCGAGAAAAGCGGAAATGACGAGCTAGAGCGAAGAAACAGCGCGCGCAGCGTCAAACAGTGATATTCTTTATCAGGAAAGTGAATGGGGACAGCTGCATGGAACAAATTTCCGCGAGCACTGTGTAGAGGAGAGAGGCTCGTTGAAAGCGGAATGCGGCAGGAAATCGCAAACAGAAGAAATGGTATTCCAGAATACGAAATAATTGGTCGGCGGCTGTGGCGGACGTCGCGCACGGGAATCGGCCATATTTTTCTCCGGTCCACAAAAAGATTCCATTCGGGTTCGAATAGGTCAGCCATGGCCTACATGCTCGACCCGCTGCCCAGGCCCGTAGATCTCCTTGTCTCGATCGTTTTATTTGGGAGTGGAGAGGTGGTCGTCGAACCATCGGCCAGAACAATGGTCCATTTCAGCGGGTACAAGGCGCGCGTCGCCCTCGTTCCTCCACGGTGTTCCCTTGTCTCATGTTTGCGTTCTTGCGGTCCGGACAGGGCTTTCGCAAATTGCGTTTCGCGCAGGATCCTGAAACCGAACGTGCCGAGGCCCTGCCAGTCTCCTATCCCGAGAGGAAGCCCGTTTCCGAACGTCCAACCAGCTCTTCTTGCGATTTTTGCGGTAATTCTACGACCTCCGAATGAACAAGCTACCATGTTCGTTGAAATTAATATTCGCAATTGTTGGTTAATTTTCTGAGTGCTGATACCAGACCGAGAATTTTATTCATGAAACAAATGCATAAAAAAAACAGAAAAAAACGATCAACTTAAAAATTGTAGGTGCCAGGGTAGTTCCCGATGACCCCTGGTCAGCTTCTGATCCTTTTGGTCCGGAGCCCGTCCGCTCTTGCCGGAATCCCCGGCCTGACCGACCGACTGAACACGCTCGCCGATCTCAGGTTCCGATTAATTTCGATCGGCGTGATAGATAATTTTTTTAGAATCGAGCTAGTCAAAGAGACGGTTCGCACTCCATCGCGAATAATTTCCCCGGAGGTGTAAGGCTCCTTGTGGATCACGTTGACGTACAGGTGTCTTTTTGTCGTCAAGAGACTATTGAATCGAGCCGTCTCGGCTCGCAGTTACGATCAGTTATTGGATTACGACGGGACGAGACTCGCTCCTTGTTTTCTTCCTGACAATATCGTTAACACGGGCCCGGGGAGTAAAAACGTCGGAGGGGAAGCCGTCTATGTGGGTCAGGGCTTCAGAAAGCTCTAAATATGAATGCGAATGGATGAAGTAGGAAAGGATGTAAAGACGTAAAGATAGCAAAAGAGTTGAAGCTGAAAGCAGTTCGTTAGGGCGGACAGTGATAAGCGGGTCAACAGGATACGATGAGCTTCATAAATGTAGAAAGCGAGAAACGGCCAAAAGAGTCTCTTGCCTTTTTTTCTCCGCCCCTCAAAGATGTACAGTTCGCGGGAAAAATTCCGCGGAGCCGCCCCGTGTTTCCCGGGCAATTGAAATTTCAATGAGTCCGACCCCCCTGGCCGCTCATCCCACCTTTCTCAACAAAATCCGTATGAATGTGTTTTTTAAAAACAACATTTCCGACTCATTTCATCGCTGCTCGAAGCAAGAAATGGGTTAAAAGTCCTGTCGCGTTCTATTTACCGCTTTTGAGCAGGCTGACCGACAAATTAACGCATAAATAATATAGATACAGAAGACTATTTCGTTCGAAAACGTTCTACCACATTGCAGTGTATTTACCTTGATATTTACCCAGGAGAAATAATGCTACGAATAGTGGGATGACTTTACTGCCAACAACATTTTCTCGCGACAGTGACATGTGTCGGAAAGTCGCGCGCATACTAAACCACCATCGTGACGCAGCCAAGAAGAAAACTCGAGGTGGTCCGATCCTAGGCCACCGGTCCCGAGCTTCACCGAAGAGGCAATCGTGTTCTTCGTTACCGGCGTGACACTGCCCTTTGTTGTTCCAGTGAAATCGGCCCGACAGCATTCCTCGATATTCTAATGAAAAGCAACGGGCCTCTGTTCCTCCAGGCTGCCATCAACAGGCTACCTAAGAACTGGCCAACCGGTTAGCGAAGCGGCAAGAGCATCCTCTCGACGAATTAAATTCCCCAACGACGATCAAACACGGCAGCAACCGATCGTTATGATTATTTTAGGGCGCACGCTTAGGCGGTCCGTGCGTGTGAACCCCAGCGTTTGCCGAGGTCCGTGCGCGCGAACCCCGTCACGACACATAAATTATTTGCTGTGCTGCAATATTGATCGACAGAGATCTCCTAGCGGCGTCGATCTTCGGACAGAAACTGATCACGACACTGACAAATATGACGCTTCCTATTGTATTACCTAACCGTGAACGCTTTGGGACGCTTTTTCGTAGATTGCTACCGTGTCTCAGGTTGGAGTCATCAATACGAATTATCCACTCAACTTTTGGAGACTGTGGAGCATTTCGAAAGCTGCGGCCAGGAGGGAGGAAGTGTTTATCAATTTCAAGGGAAGAGCACACGTGCTCCGTGGGTGAGGATGGTGAGGCGGCTAGCTGCAACAGACAAGTCCACTCTAATTCGGCCGAGCAAACGCAATCCGGCGCTTCTTCCCTGCCATTATTCCCGAAAAAAAACGGCGCTCTCGACCTGCCACGTGTTTACCGACCCGCCGAGAGCCCCGGAGCGGGTACGGGCCGGGTCCACGGGCAACACGCTCGTTCCAGCGCAATTATTAAAGCCCTCGATACACCGGGGTGCTTTCGAGGGCACCCCAATTCCGTGACGAGGCTCCGATCAGAATTTACGGCGCATTGGCGGTCGCTGAACCGTTCGTCCCGTTGCCTTTTCAATCTCTCGTAATGAAGAGGCCCGACGATAATAAAAAAATCAAGAGAGAGGTGAGGAGGGGAGGGGAGGAGGGACTTGCGGGGGCGGGTGGCACCGGAACCGATCTGGGGAGAGGCAGTTTTGCGTCGCGTTATGCCGACGTAACGACGTTATACCGAGTAATATCGTTACGGGGCAAAATCGTTATCCGACGTGTAATTGGTAAGGCGAAACGCTTTGCGCTGATCGGTCGACCCCCTCCTCCTCCTCCTCCCCCTCACTCCTACTTCGTCTCTCTACAATTTATTTTTAATTATTTCCTGCCAACTGCAGAGGATCGGCGAGGAGCTGTCGCTCCGGCTAACAGACTCGTCCGATGCACGCTCATTTTGTCGCTCAAATACCGTGCACAATGAGCGGCCTGTAATCGCCATTGTTACCGGGTTCACGGCGAACCAGCGCCGCCGATCGACGGATCCCCGGCCCGACGAGGTTAATCGATGATCGTGTTAACGCTGATTGACCGACCGCCTCTCTTGGGCTTGGCATTTCGGCCGCAAAGTCTCGGAAACTGTAATCGATCCGGCCACGGGCATACCTTGTTGTCTGCCAGATCATGCGTGCATCGTTATCTCGCATTTCTTCGGTAGCAGAAAAAGAAAATTTTGTCAAGAAAATTCCTGCACTCTTTAAACAAAACGGAACGTTTCTTTAAAAGAAACAGGAAGAGAAATTTCATTGGAAAATAGTCGTCGTCTAAACAAAACGCGAGTAGAGCGACGCGACTTATGGGATGACCTGATAAAAGTATGGGTGCCGTGGTGAAAGGATTCACAAATCAGTGGCGTGTCCTTATTAATTAAAGGCCCACGATGGTTCCAGCCTGATAAGTCCGGAACGGAAGTGAAACGGGGCTGGATGGTCGTTAGATCGAGCGAGCCCGGCGAGATTTTTATCGTCGATCCGAAGTAATAGAAAGACAATCAAATCGAGGGAACTGGATCACGACTTGAACCCCTTCTCGGTTCTCGTTTCGTTTTCGAGCCTGCAGTTCCCTATTCGTGCCTGGTTACCCAGTCCATCCCGCGATCCTTTTTTCCGTATGGCCGGCCCGATAAAACAATGGCGTTTTCTCGGTGCCAGGGAGTCACTTAGCCCCGACGTGCATTGGCTCGAGAACCAATCTCGGATAATTAATAGCCCGGTCTCTATCGATCAGAACCGACGCCACGGGATCCCTGAGTCGAACCAGCACAATACCACGGTAATTGCTTTATACTTATAAGTTGCGAGCGCCCGGCCTTCTCCGTCCAGCATATTGTGTTCTGTAAACCGCGAACGATCGTTGGACTCGTGCGAGTATACGAGGTGACCCGAAAGTAGCCTCTAGGATCAGAAGAAAAATTGCAATCCTCGAAATACGAGCTGTCTTTATTTCTGGCCTTTATTGTCGTGACAGTAACTGTTGTTACAGCTGTACCCGATAAAAGAGGGCTGGTGAAAATCCGCGGATGACCACAATTTTTATTTTCGAAGAAACGTTCAATTTATACGATTGTCCAAGGCATTGAATTAAAATTTGTTCCAAAAATGTTCCGTAAATAATAAAAAAAAAGGACTTACGACAATGTCTATTGTCATCTGGTTAAGGGATTAACAATAAAGATGTTTCTCTGTCGCAAGAGATTTAGAAAAGCCCGGAAATGAATAAAAATGCTCCGGTAGCAGAAATTTTCCATTATCCCGTGAATATTTTCGCGAACAATAAATGCACCAAGCTCCACAATCTCACCCACGAACTATGTCACAACATAAAGAAGCTCCTCTCTCTCTCTCTCTCTCTCTCTGTCTCTCGACCTCTTGAACGCTGCGCTGACGCTATCTCCCGTCGCTACACAAAGAAACGTTTTTTTATTAGATCGTAAACCGAGCTCCCTCTCGTTTATTACTTCAATCTATCGATTCTGAAAGTGCTGATTTCTTCGTTCAAAGAAATTACAACCCCGGTAGATCAAAACGTTAACAGAGGGACGATAAAAATTGTTAAAACCTCCTTAAAAACAATCAGACGCCTTTTTGCGTTACAGCAAACATAAAAAAGAAAGCACAATGTATCAGTCTCGAATTTATTGTACTCTGCAGCAAAACAACATGAAGGTTTAACGCGAAACCTACTGCAGTTAACACGAAAAATCGATAGGACAGAATAAAAGATAAGAAATAAAAAGAGTTTAAATCGGAATAACTTGACAATTAGAAAATTTTTAGGTGAACGAGGGGTATGATAAGGACACCCGGTATACATTTATAGGTCCGCCCATTCGAATGGCTCCCACGCGACCAGAGAAAAAGCTCGTTACCGTGACTTTCTAGGTCCTCCTTTCCGGCTCGGTGTCTTCCTCGTCCTCCGAGCCCCGTCCGTGCATCCTGCCCCTTCTGGTTCAATTGCACGGCTAAAGTAATGATTGATATGCGGCTTATCGAGCCCGTGCAACAGCCAAGATCCATTTCTCTCCTTTTCTCTTTCCCTCTCACTCTCCCGATGTCCGCGCACACGCATGTACACGCTGAAATAATGACGAGCGTGTACACCGCGCGCGCTGTGTTGGCCGCGCGCACCGGATTTATGGGGTTGGCTCGGTGTTTTACCGCCCAAGGAACCCCGGTGTCTCGGGCCTGGATTTATGTCTATATAACTGCAGTATAGTTTTCGGCACCATGTTGCGATCCGTGACGCTGTATTTCCGTTCGATCGGCTACGGGATATCGGCGCTTTGAAATCATGCGAGCCGCGATTTGTTCGGGGCCCCGTGATCCCTCGGTATAGTATGTATGTATGGGGGAGACGGCATCCAGGAATTTATTGCGCCCGAGAAACTGTTAAACAAACGAAGCCTCTCTCCCCTCGAGCCGACAAATTTTTATCGGGAGGGAAAGAACAATTCTTGCGCGATGTTAAATTGTTTCTCGACGATGAAAATTTCTAGCTGAAATCAAATTATTGGTTTTATATTATTATATGTGTGTATTGTATATTGATGTAAAAAATTATAAATGTACACGTCTGTTCACGTTATAACTAGTAAAAGCAATACTATACAGGGTGGTCCGTTTAAATAAGAACACCTAAATATCTCTTGAGGTTATTGTGCAGCAAAAATTATTTGTTACGTAATGTGTATGGTGTCAATGACCAAATATTTGGCACGAATATTTTTTTTCCGAGGGTCATTTTTTTCGGAGTTGTCAAGGTCATCGATGTTTTTTGGTACATAACTACACTTTTCTTTTATTGCGTCGTGTAACTGATGGAAAAATACATTCAGATATGTATGATAACATGACCTTGAAATGACCTTGATCCTCGAAAATTAAAGTTAAAATATTTGGTCCATTGACACCATGCACATTACGTAACAAATGATTTTTGCATCACAACACCCTGAAGAGATATTTAGGTGTACTTATTTAATCGGACCACCCCGTATATGGTATGACTATAAGCTGCGGGATCTGGCGAATTTTTGACCTGATTTCGTTATCGTGCGGTTGGCTAGAATTTTACCTGGAAAGGTAAGCATCAAAAGGTAATATCCCAGTGCAGGTTAGATGCACTCGGCGTAATGGGTTGATTGTCGATACGCGAATATCAGGCCACTTTCGCGTCCCGACAAAAAAAAAAAGAGCGGGGCCCGGTGAAACGGTGTCCGGCGTTATCGGTTCTTCGTGGCTCGTCCCTTCTCCACGGTAACTGCGCCCTTCAGCTGGATGTTCCGGGGGAATCGCTGCTGGAACACCCAGCAGCCCGGCTTATCTGACACCGTTTGCCTGGGTCTGTTTAAACAAAATACTCGCGGCGATCGTGGAGGGCCGGCGTGAAGCCGCTCGTAAAATCGACGGTCGTACGACGTACGACGACGACCCTGCGTCCCGACTCCCATAAACGCCGATTACTTATGTACCCTCCGTTGGATCCTCTTCCGGAGCGAGATCGTTGCTCCTACCGGGGAGTCGGAGGACACCGACGCGACGAGAAGCATTTTCGTTGGCAATGATACTAGACGATTTTGGAACCGAACGAACCGATGCCCGGAAAAATCGGAAACGAACTACGAGGGGATGTACAGGGTGTTTCGAAATTGTCGCAGCTAGCGTAGCGTTATTCTGCATCCTCGTTTTGCTGGAAATCGACGTAAGAAAGCTGCCGAAAACTTCATTTCAATCCGAAATAATCTGAAAACAACCGTGAAGATTATTTCGTCTAGATAGGGTCGAGAGCAATCGAACCACCGAGCGAGCCTGTGGAAATTTCAGCGGACCGGATTGTAGGGAACCTGGCAACGAACTGGAGCGTGGGTGGGACTCGGAAGAAGCGTGCTCGATGTTTATCGGCGGCTTTATTGGCTCCGGGTCTCTGTTTGCGGCCCGTCCCGGCCCGATTCTTCGGGGCTGCGACAAAGGGGTCGAAAACGCGAGCGGTCAAGGCTTGTGCAATTACGGCGGCCGGTCAGCGGACAGTCGCTATGCAAGCAGATTGCGTTACCGTAATTGATTAGGCGACGGCAATTGCTGGTAATTAGAGGATCGAAGCAGCAGCAGCAATAGCAACAGCAACAGCAACTGCAGCACCCTGTACGCTGCCTTCTCTCCGTTGCGGAGCTCTCAATCCCGCGAGAGAGCTCCAGGATCGGCAATTACACAATAACTTGGAGCTAGCGCGCGGCTATGAGAACAAACGCTACGCTGCTCGGGAACGTGGAATGATACTGCGGCGAGTCCGCAGTGACACTTTGTCCGCAGGTTAGCTCGCCGGCTTCGTGGCGCGTCCACCCTTGTAATGGTGAACGCTACTTCAGCAGGGGTGACTTATTACTTTCCGTGGAGAGCGGAGAACAAGCCGTGACTTCATTATTCTCGGGTAGACTGTCTGCGCGTCTTGCTTATAGGATTCCGTTGCCATGGTACGAGCGCATCTAGGGAACCACTCTGTACATGATTATTTATTTCTGACGCTTTTTGAGGCGAGATTGTGTCTCTGGACGTGTTTTCCCAGGACTTTTTCTCGGACTGATATTAAGGGAGTAAATCATTTTTCTGGAGCAGACCGAGCAAGGAATGTTTTGGTAGGATTGGAAATCATCTCTAGGTTCTAGAAAGTTTTTAAATAGAAGAGAGGAGAATCGCAAAGGGTTAATGTTCGAGGTTTATATATAAACGTGAAAAACAAAAAAGTGAACAGAGCTATGTTCCACGGAGGATAATCCACACAGAGATGGGCTGTTAAGTCGGGGTCGTCGGCGCGACGGGCCGTTTCGCAAAGATACTTACGGTGATTTGTACAGACTCCATATCCAGTAAGTTAAGAACCTTATCGAACAAGGTCCCTCTTTTCCGATTCCAATTGCCTCGCACCTTCGTCGTTCTCTGCCTCGAGCTTCGCCCTGTAAACGAGGGATCCCGCGTACACGTAGCAAGGCACGCTTTCATACACTGCTCCAGCATCCGCGCGGGAATGTCTACTTTGTTTAGATTATTGGGTAAAGCGGATCTATGCGCGTTTACGTGGCGCAATGGGGCAGACTGCCGTTGAACAGGCTGTTATCGATAAGCGACGGCCAGGCTCTCGATACTATCGGGACACGGCTATCGCGTGCAACAACGCTACACGCTTCCTTTGATGTGCGAACCTTCGCACGTCCGGCTCTTTCCGCTCGCCTTGGGACCGTTTGCACGTCGATCGACCTCGATCCCACGAATCCTGCGTTCTCCGACTGTTGCAAAACCGGGGAACTAGTTTTCGCTAGAGTGCGAATTTTTTTTTGCGGAAGAAACATTGTTTTCCACGAGAGAATTTTTCTCTTTCGCTATCAATAAAAAACACCTTTTATTTTTATCGCGAAAACATGTACCAACAAAAAATGTTGCTGTAGAAAAAATTAAATTCAAAATGGAATTCCGACAAGAGTTCACGCAAGTGTTGGATCGGATTTTTGGTTCCGCGTCTCGTAAGTGGAAAAGTCTGACAGTTGTCGGTCGCCAATAACTCACAGTAATTTAATGGAAATTGCCGCGGACAAAACCCGTCGATACTTTGTCGCGGCCGTTATCTCGTGTTTGCGCGTAAATATAATAAACCGCACCCGACAAAATTACATTTGCAGCTATCAAAGGTGATTTCGGTTTAATCAACGTCGCAATTTCAACATCGCTCCGGTGCGGTGTCCGTCGCGCCGGCAATACGGGACAACGATTTAATAAAATGGCTCGTCAAACTCCCGATTAAAGTAATCGATCAACAAGCCAAAGTCTTCCCTCATACACCACCATGATACCCATAATTCCACTCATTAAATTTATAGGACATGTAGAGCTAACTATGCACTTCAAGACCTACACACACACGCACACTCCTCTATAAAATCTACACAATTACCTTAGCAAACAGCTACGTCAAAATAGACGAGCGATGCGGACGATTTAGTCAGTAACGAATCATGTTTTCCTTCACGCGTAATCCCTCATCCTCGTTCCCTTTTTCTCTAAAAAAAAAAAACGTGCAATCGCGGCTCACAAAGCTAGCTCCCGAAGGGCATTATTTTTTTCCGTCGCTCTGGGATCGATCGTTGACGCGGGTCGTTTGAAAGTTCATTAAACCAACGCGTCGGCTCGCTGCCATTTTCTATGTATGTTCTAGCAATTTGCAGCCGTGCCGGTCCAAACCAATTAACATTTCCGCTCTCCGTCGAGCCGCGTCGAGTCGAAATTCCATCCCAGCAAATATTAATTAGTCTGTAGCGTTAGCGCGAATTCTCTCTCTCTCTCTCGGCGTTGCGTGGGGGAGGTGAAAACAGAAGAAAAGAGTCGAAAAGCGGAATCCGTGCGTGGGCGCAATGAAACGGACAGACGGACGCGCGTTCTCGAGGGGGTGCATCGAAAATAGAAGGGAAACAAATAGAGAAGAGGATGGATTAGGTAGCAGCACGCGTAAACTCCCGGCGAACGCACGACTAGAGACCAGTGTATACAGTCATGGACCCCGGGCGTGCACCTTTGTTTGCATTCGATTTTAAGTCCTGCCCCCCACCCCACCCCACTCCCTCCCAACCGCTCCCGTGCACTCCTGCATCCTCCCTCCTTCTGCTCCCTCTCGAACGAACAGTCCCGCGAAACTCTGCTTCCCTCTAATTATTGTTGACTACGGTCCGCGCCGATAATAGGCTTACCCGTCCGATTATTTCCGTGTTGGCCACCGTCAACGTTGCCGTCCGCGAACGTGCTCTGACAGTTTCCGCAAAGTCGATCGTCGGCCATATTCCCTCAGTGCGCTTCGCGTTACGTCCATTGTTCTGTCCGCTCGACTCCTGCTCCATCATTTCCCGCAAAAAGACAGCGTGCCGGCTACCCGTGTTTCCACGGAACCATAACTTCGAGCTCTCTACTATGCGCGAGCAACGACCGCGATCGTGTTCCGATATACATACCGATCGCTGTGCGTTTCAGAGCTCCGTTCGTTCCGCGTCTCGCGCGCAAATGGAACTTCGAGAATTTGTTCGTTGGGTAAAATCAATTTTTATCGAAGAAATTATTACAGAGGGATTAAACTACACGGTTTCGACTAGATATCCCCATAAATTCCATTGAAAAATTGCTAAAATTGTAGATTTTGTAGTGATTTATCGATTCAGTGCATTATTGGGAAAGAATTGTGAGAAATTAATTTTCATCGAAAAATTGTTATATACCTGTAGCGAGAAAGAGTGTTTGAATGGGGAAAGAATGCGCGCCGAATGAATGAGAACGAATGAGATTGAGCAAAAGGTAAAGCGTGAGTAATTGGATGAAAAATGTGCGAAAGAGCAGTGGAAGGAGCGTGAGCGAAACATATAAATATGGGCCGGGAAAGCCGGAGCGAAGAATTGAGAATTCGGAATTCGGAGACCTGTGAGATTGGGAGACTGTGGTAAATAAAAGCAAAATTCAAATTTCTAACATACCTTTTAAACTGTACACTTTTGTCTACGTATCCTGTCCCACATACCTATAGTGTACCTACTATAGAGACTGCTATACCACGATTTCGCCAGTCACGGCCTGATAAAAGGCACCGGTCCCGTTCCACAGTACCAGATACATTCCTTACATCGAGCACTCGTCCCTGTTATCGGAGAAACTTGGACGATAACAAGATTGTGTCGGGTATATTGTCGTTAAACATCCGTTCTGAAATCGAACTCCTTCCGAACGCAGGGACCGATTGTTTTCAACTCGTCTAGAGCCGTGTTTTGTCATTTAATCCGCAACTGCTTCCGCGGGCCCGCGTATCGATTCGTGGCTGCGCCAAGTTTATGTGCGATTTCAAAGCAAACAATCGATGTTTGTTCGTACATGGGGACGTACGATTTAATACAGGCTCCGGGAACAACCGGGTTCTCTCTCCGTTTCTTACTGTGCACGCGATGGGGATGTCTACAGACGAAACTGCTCCGTTGCTGCGGACATCTTGTACAATAAACAACGTCTCTGCTGGCCGGTTCGTTTCCTTGATTCCATCGGAATTATTTTCACGCACATTTTCATATGATATAAAGAAATATGTTCCGTCGCGGAACCATGACGGCCTCGAAAGGTCCGTCGAAAACAACTTTATGGTACGGACAACCATCTGCGAGCTTTTAGTTTCCTCCATTTACACGTTACTTTCAACATCGAGCCATTATTTTTTTTCTTTAGCAGACCGGTCTGCACCCAACATGCAGTAGTTAGCAGTAAAGTCATTTAAAAAGTCCAGGAAGATTGCACATCAATACATTAACCCTCGCAGGTACGATAACCGCACCATAAAGTTCTACGTCAAAGAGACACGTGATGACCAGCCGCGTCACTCCCATCGTAAACCCAACGCGCTTCGGGCGCATCGGAGGGAGTGACAATACGGGGCATACGTCCCAAATTGAACAAGAAGTAAAAACCACCCTACGAGGACCCACTCTGGTCAAGGGTATATGAAATTCATGAAGAGTGGGGAGCCAGGTTAGCGAGGGCGGAAGGAGACACGTCAGAAGACATTTCGACATCGTACTGTGTACATCGTAGCGGACATTACATCTTATAACTCAGTTATGTTTTAAATAAACTTCAACATTATATCGTGTATACCAGTTTCTATTAAGCTCCGTTCGAAACCTTTAAGTCACGGCGCGCACCAGTCAGCTCTCCTGCCGATCCCTTTGCCTAAGATTAATTTGGCGGGCAAACTGTCGTGTTCCATCGCGAATTCGTACACGACAAAACAAAATATGTAGAATTCCTTTTAAAAAATTGATAGTCACCTTCGTTATTGATAATACAGCGCCAACGCAGACAAAAATAATATTTCTTATCATATTTCGCGATAATGATGATTCATGTAATGTTTTCAAGATCCGCTATAGAATTACCAGGAAAAACTCGCACGTACCAAATCCGAGAAAGGAATCCCCCGACATGGCGCAATCTCTCAGCACTTTTATCTCTCTCGGCGAGCATCTCGGTGGCAAGAGGTGAAGGACCCGAGCCAAACAATGCTCAGGCATCTGTCGCCTGTTGGCCGAGGTCAATTTTACTTTCATCTCGCGGAAAGATCAACGACACCGCAGCCGTGAGACAGTCGTCAGACGAGGATCGCGAGCGCGCGCGCGAAAATATGAAAGCGCCGAAGAAAAGAGTCGGCGCGGCGGAATGTCGGCGTCTCGCGGCTGCTTGTGGGTGGCGGCTGTTCGGGAAAGTTAAGTGCGTTTCGCAAAACAGCCGAGATTCCTTTGAAGCTCCGTACCGCGAGGATAAGAAAGGGTTCACTGTCCGCTCGTTTCGTCCTGCTCTAGCAGCTCTCTCACCTAGGCCCAACGGTCTCGCTCTAATCCTCTCCTGCGCGTTTCCAACCGGGGTGACATCCAGATCCCGAGGCTCAGCCTTTAAACTCGAAGCTGCTTTCACCCCGGCCCCGGCCCCGGCCCCGTCGCCAGGGGTCCCGTCGACTCGGATCAAGCTTTTCGCTCCTTGTCCGCTTCGCTTTTCTTCATCCGCCGCGCGCCGCGCCGCTCCACGCCGTCCCGCGAATCTCTCGACCTCGGATTTCCTATCGGCGATGCTATAAATAATTGCTGGCCTTTCCACGCAGCGAAAATCTGCGATTCGCTGCTGGCTTATCGCATTAAATTGACCGATTTTTTAAATAGATCCTTCGTTAACGATAGCAATTTTAATTAAACAACAACTAACGTAATCTAATCGTTCCGGTCGCTCCGACACCAAGAGCGTCCAATCTAATCGAAGGACACTCGAGCGGAAGAACCAGGCGTCTAAACTGCCCTCCATGAAACAATCATGCCCATTCGGAGGAGGTTTCCGAGGCTAATCATCGTCGGATAGGCTCGACGGTGCTTTATCAATTCGTCGGACAGCCGAGAAAGCGTTAGGGGTAGCACAAAGTGCACTTCGAGGCAGCCAAGCGACGCCTAATAGGAAGAAGAGCTGTCCGCCCGGGGCGGTGTTTTTACGAGAACGATTTAATTGAGTGGACGGTGCACATGTGCCCCGAAGGGAAAGAAAGAGAGGAAGAGAGATACAACCGTCTGGGATGATGATGAAGAAGAGGAAGAAGAAGTCCCGAGCCTGGATAGGTATTCAAGACTCGGTACCCTCGGTGTGCTTGCAATGGATCGCCTCGAGTGACTTCTTCCGTTCTCACGGGACGCGATTGTCCGCGGCGTTAACGGCGGCTCTTTACTATCGCGTTAAAGATAAGCGCTTATTACCGCCCGCTGCGAGCAGCTATTTACAGACAACTGTAGGCGGCGACGAGGAGAGTTCTTTCAGCGACGATTAGCCGGTATGCGAGTGCATTTTTCCCGAATGCCAACCTCGCGTTCTCTCCTGCCGGCACAGGAATTAAACGGAGTGGGGCGGGATGCAGGAACGCAAGCGCATGCATAGCTCGCGTGATTATGAGGAGCCTCTCTGTTAAGCGTACACCGGTTTAGGGTTTTCGGCTTGTCTCTCATATTTTTTCTTTCTGTTTCCTTTTTTCGGAACGAATCGTTAACGCTCTTTCAGTTGGACTTCTTCTAAGCGAGGTAACGAACAGCCGGTAAACAGATGAAAAAATGAGGTGCATTCGAGTGGGATACGAGAGATGGATCTTGAGAATGAAATTTTCATTTCGCAAATATACATATAAGCGAACAAGATAGAAATAGGTGTTATTCTGTCGAGATTTACGACGTGCCAGTTGACAAAATTCTGAAGCAAACTGGCTGCTTGCAAAGCGTCCCGGGGCCCCATGGGAAATACTTCGTAACTGCACACCAAGCCGAAGATTGTCTTTTCGCGAGGAAATGTACAGAAACCTTTTGTGTTTCGCGAGAAGATGGTGAAGGCTCTTGACGTTAATTGTCATGACCGTGCTGGATCCATTTTCACATTAATTCCGAGTGAAACTTTTTCAAAAAATTGTGAGACGGAAGACAGCGCGATTTAATACATTTTATCTTGAATTTACTAAAACCATTCTCAAAGGTAAGAAAATTTCTTTGAACTACTTAAAAGAATCATGGCTGTAATAAACTTGGTCGTTTCTATTCTTGTATTCCGATCTTGTGCAACGTTCACGAGCAGTGGTGTCACAGTCGACGTGTTAATAAATTATATTCCAGGACCATCAAATCTGCATTAACGTCTTTCAAACTTTCATTTTCATAGACTTTACCCTAACTTGTCAGAATAAACGAAATTTATTCTTCGCGTTGACAAATGGGAATAAACAGCGAGCAAGGGCTCGAGCAATTCGCCGGTTTCAAAACCGAGTTTCTACAGATAGTTATTGCAATCCCACGCAAGATCGTATCAGAACCAATAATGGCGTCGCGCAAACATAATGGCGTCACGCGTGTTCCCACCATCCATCTTTAAGCAGAGAAACATCCGTCCACAACGGACCTAACCAAAAGACTGCAGAGGCCATGTATGCCTCATCCTTCGGAGCAAAATGGAGCGCTAAATACTCTTTTCATCTGCGCACCTGAAAGATGCATTCAAATAGCTACAATCTTGTTTCGCAAACTTCTTTCCGTAACCCAGATCTTCATAGAGGATCGAACATCCTGCGTTCTATCCAATTAATTCTCTCAACTCGGAAATATTGTATTAAACAAGAATCCTGTGCTCGCCCGTAAGAAACCTTGTTTTATTATACCGCCGCCGAGCCGAAAGCATGAAAACGTCTATGGGCAGGCTCACGAGAGCGAATACATCAAAACTTTTCCGTCGCGGATTTACAGGTCGCCGGATTAACCCGATTATTGCGGTAGTCGGGAACAAAACGGCTTCTACGTGGGAAACTAGTTTACCATAAAGCAAGCGCGTGCGACAGACGAGGGAAAAAAATTACTGTGTATCCGCGAGGCGCGTTCTGAGATGATTTTCGGGATAAAGAGCTATCTGATCGCTGCGGATTCAGGAACTTGATATCTTACATTCAGGTCTGGTGATTTCCCAAGAAAACGTTGCTTATATCGTTGCGTTGCTCTTCGAAAGTGCCATTTTAGATGGCTTGCATGATTCATGTCGTTACATTCGTCTGAAAAAGAAAGTTCAAAGGTAATTTCAAGATATACGAGTGTCGATATCTTGTGGAATGATATATGAAGGAAAGAGAAGCTGCTCTTTCACAATTTTTGAGGTTAGAAAGTCACCGAATAGTTTACGATAGGTGTCCTTAAATAATTAGGCATCCTACACGTTCTTCAGGGTGAGATGAATTTTTCAAAAATCAATAAATTTATTCTATAGTTGCCACCGCAAAGAGTCGTTATGACAGTACCATAAAAATGCGCAAACCAGTTGCATAGACTGCTAATTTTCCGCAGTAAACCCGGTGTCAATTTCTGGCAAGGGGCAGCGTGCGCATAGGAGGACAAACAGTCATTGCAAAATCACAGACCCCGAACCCCGTAGTTAACATTCGACTCGCGTTCGGTTTACACCGCGCGTCGTAGGGAACACGGTATCAGCTCGATTACAGGGAAATCTCGATTGGCCTATATCGAGGTGGCTAGGAGCTGCTTAACGGGACGCGAAGCTCGGCGCTCTGCACTCGAGATCCTGAAGCAAATGGCGTTAAATAACACTAACTCAAAGAGGTCCGTTGCGGATTACACCGCGCCGCGCCTCGCCTCGCCGCGCCCGTGCTGCGCTGTGCGTCGATGCACACGTGCAGCCCCGGATCTTAATGCGTCGCCGGGGACGCGCGTTTCAGCCAATTAACATTCGTACAACCGGCGGAAACCGAAGCTAATTACACGGAAGCGTAACCGGCTCGAATCGCGCGCTGCTTTCGGCCCCAGAACCTGATTCGTAACATGTTCAGCAACGAAAAAATGGTATTCCCTATTCCTCGAAGATCCCCGGTCCGATTATAATAAATTCATTAGAAGCACGCATAAAAAAGGTATAAAATTCGATCGTCCGAAGTTGAACTAAACTCTAGACTGCTAGCTTCGCGAAAGAGCTTCGCTCGTTCCATCCACATTTTAAAAAGTTCTTCCCACTGAAAGAGTATTTGAACAATTACGTAAAGTCCCTAAAAACCTCGAGGGCATTCCAATCCGCTAAAGAATACACGGCATCGTTCCCGGTGCTGAAATTAATAGCAGAATTAGATTCGTTCTTGCTATCGTCGGTCCAATAGCAGTCTGGAGACCCGGAGGTCCTGAACGCAAAGGCTTCCCCGATCCGCGTTTCGTTTTCTCCCGGAAAAAAAGGTGAAGAGAAGGTAGAAGAAGAGGTAGAAGAGGAGGCAGAGAAGGTACAGAGGAGACAGAGAAGACAGAGAGGAGGCCGAGGTGGAGAGAAGTAAAAGAGGCAGGCGAGGAACACGAAATAACGGCCGTGGCCGGACCATTTGTCACTCCGCGAACGTCTCTCGCGAAGGGTCGCCAGGGATCAGAACGTATTCCGAGGAGACCACGACAAGCCGACCTCCAATTTGGCTGGGGACGAACACAGGTAACGGCCTGTACTCCCGATAGGATCTTCTCCTAATGTATTCGAGCGTCCTCTCTAGCCTGCTCTCTCGGTGTGCGAGCCAAGGTAGATCCCACCCATCCCCCTACTCACCCCTCGCCCACTTCTCTATCCGCGCTTTTCTTTCCCTTACGGCAACCGCTTTTCCCTTTGAAAAACCTTCACGCTCGATAAAACCTGGCGCTGGCCAGGAATCACGATCTCCGGCCAAATTGGGAGCGACCGTTCCGGATGGATCCCCGGCTGCGGCCTGATGTCTCTCCGGATGGCTTCCGGCTTTAAGAACGCCACGTTCCACGGGACAGGCCGATCATCCTTTCAGACCCGTGAACGGTGAACGCTTCAACGGGATCCCTCTTTTTGCATGCACCCGGAGAAATCCCTGGGAGATGGTTACTCGCACCATATCGTTGATAAGAGAGGTCGGTGTTAGCATCTCGGGGTGCGACCAAAGCTGCGTTAATCGAAAGGATTGCTCCGTGATTCCAGAATTTTTCAGGATTTTTACGGATCGTCTCATTGCGAGGACCATGGCGAACGAAGAGGTTGAACTTGACGGTTGGGCTTGGTTTTTACCAAAGTATGCGTATCTGGTTATCCAAAGGGTTGAACAGCTAAAATGGAAGGTTCTTTTTATTGTTTTTTATTGTTTTATTGGCTCGTTTTTCATTTTATTTTGAAATTACAAATCCTGAACAAATCTACATTTTCCTGTCTGACCACAGGCTCATTCTACTGGCACGACCCAATTTCCCCTAAGAACCTATTACTCGTGGCGCCTCTGCTCGTTGCATTCGCGGCTCCGATCGCCTGAAAACGGCTCCGCGTTTACCGGACAGGTGCGAAATTCGTTTACCGACGGCACGTATCTCGAACAATTTTTCCCGGGCGCTCGTTGATCCACTTTGACGCGGAGGAACACGTACCGTCTAGACGCGTCGGATCTTCGAGTCGCGTCTGTACAAGAGATCCAGGAACCCGCCACTCTTTCTAATCCCATAAATTTTCATGACGCTCCGTGGAACAGGTTGGGAGCCGAATTTCCTGTTCGGTTAGCATTGAAGTTCAATGGGGGACCGCTTCTTCCTCGATTCTCCGTCGAGGCCGGACCTCCTCGGAGTCCTCGAGGCTGGCACGTACGCGGGAACGGTCCATTCTGTGATCTCGCGGATATGTTAAATTGATCGTGGACAATAAGAGGAAGGTTTCTTGCGGTGTTCCAGACCGGATTCCTGAAAAAGGTCGTCGCCGTCGGAGTTAAAGGGCTGCCCTCGTCGCGTCGGCTCCCCCGCCGCGACCGCTTCTACAGGGACATTAATTTTCGACTCGGCACATCCTCTCTCTTTTTCTCTCTTCTTTCTCCGGGCATGTTTATTCAATTCCTACCGAGTGTTTCTTCCTTCCATGGACCTCCTTGGAAGTCTGCTCCACGTCATAATGGATTCTTCTCCGTCCACGCCTTATTTTCCCCGTTCCCCGGCCGACCCCCGACTCCGTCTCGTGTTTTCCTCTTTCCCGGCCTCGTTTAAGAGCCCCAGACATGGCTTGATTTGTTTTTCCCTTTAACGAAATCCACGGGACAACACGGGAAAAGACCGAATTTTATCTGCTCCTCCCCCTCCCATCCTATAGCCACCCCTAATCTGTGTCCCACACCCCTTCTCTGTTCTCCGGCACGGTTGCCTAGAGGAAAAACCGTGGAAAGAAAACATCCGGCGCAGCGCGGCGCGACGCGACCAGCCAGGAACGTACAGTATTTTCTTCGCGGCTAGATAGACTTTACATTAACTTGTCTCTTTTTCCGGGTGTTTCTCTTGCGGAGATTAACCGTGTTTGCGGCAGCCGCGGCTTTCTTTGCGGCTCTTCTTTGCGTCCCCAGCTCAAAGGAGATGCCGGGGAGTGAGACTGCCATGTGGAGTTTAAGGATACTACCGACGTCGCGTCGCGTCGCGTCGCATCGCGTCGCATCGCGTCGGCTAAGATCGTCGTAACAACGTAAAATTCGATTTATCTTTTAAGCGGGAGCTCGGAGGACGGGGATCGTGGCTCGAAGAAAGTCCTCTGCTTGGTACACCGTTCGGATGAAATTCACTGATTTCGTTTTGTCCTTAGGCTGATATTTTTGTTCAATGTACCAGCTGAATTATCTGAGATTTTCAACAGAAATGTTTTTTTCACCTGAGAACGCAGTTCGCATTTATCTTGGCAGGTGCAAAATTGAGTTCGGTCACAGAGTCAAGAGAAACTCTAATTACCGCGACAAGCTGGCGAAAGCAACTTTAATTTCAACTTAATTAGACTTCGTAATTACACTTTTAGATTATAAGAAACTCTCGAACACCGAGGCCACTCAAAGTAGCAAATATTAGGTAACGCAACAAGTTGCGTCGGTTATTAACGCTAACCTAAATTGCAAAATAATAATATTTCTATGAATGTTTTGAGTGATGCCGAAAAGTAATTTTCGTTAGTACTCGTTTCCTTGCACTTTGAAAATTTCCAGATGCCATAAATTCATTTGTGGCGAACGTCCAGATTTCTGTAATTCCGAGATCTTTTTGAATGATAGAAGAGTGCAAAGAGCCGATTCTGCGAATCAACAAATCCGTTGCGGCGTACACAATGTATCAGAACAAGCCCATTCATTTCCAGCCGTATCAACAACCGACGGCACGGTATAATCAACGCGTCGCCGGATTACAGGCACATTACGTCGACGTTAATGAAACCCATAATTGGAAATTTTTCACGTGCTCCGGTGCACGGTGCTTCGCGACAGCGATCACCATCGAGTTGAAATTACAATTTGTTCGAGCGGCCCGAAATTACACCTGGGCCGCCGCGTCGCGTCGCGTCGTGCGCCCGAAAATTTTCGAGTTTCACACCTAATTATTCCGCTGTCCGTCGACGCGTCGAGTTTTCCGTGCACAGAGGATCTCGCGAGCCCTGTTTTTCCAAAGGGAAAAACAGCCGACGACGACGACGACGCGCGACGGAATGAAATTTCATTTCGCTACGCGTCGCGTCGCGCCGTCGCGCGCAATTCTCGGATTCCGTCGAGAGCAGATTCGATTCAACACGCGCGAAAAACGCTTCACGAGCGGATACGATCCGCGAGTTTCCTTTAAACTTGCGAGCGAGACTTTGTCCTCTTCGGGGGTGGAAAAAATCAAACGAAAAATTCCAGACGACCCGTGGTGCGTGCCAGCGACACGCGTTCTTCTGAGCTATTTATCGGGAATTGGTGCACACCCCGTACGCCCCACTTCCACCACTCTGACTACCCCCGGTTCTTCGCTTCAAGAACACACGTGGTGACAGTAACTTTCCGACGGCAACGCGGATGCAAATTCAACTAGAAGCTCATGCTCCAACGTGTACCGCGGACGTGATCAGCTTTAATAACTTCCCGAATTGTACATTGTGCTAAAAGACTACACTCGATCGCAAAAGTAAGAGGAAACGTAGATAAAAGTGGAGGTCACTTTGCGGAAAAAATGGAAAGACATTAGAACAATTCCAGGATTTTCTTGTATTATTTATCGACTTATTTCAGAGTATATTTTCATTTAACTTCAGCTTCCTACAATATACTTGGAGAATTTCAATTCCGCGAAGATCCGCAGTCTAGAACTTACCAATGTTATATGAGCCCCGCCATGTCAGCATTTATAAAGCAAAAATCCTCATCAGCGTTCATCCATCGAATTCTACCAGTGAATACAGCACCGTCTCAATGGCTTTCTTCTTTGACTTTCTGTCCATGTGTATTCCGCTTGTATCGTACGTCGTTCTCTGACCAAAATCAGATTCTATTCTCGATTTCCTGTGCCAACGGTGGTCAGAGGAGCGGATGGAGATGATAGGTGCGGCGCGGGGCGCACGGCGCGGCGTTCCGTGGAAAAATAAATTGCGCGTCCACCGTCGGATCGGAAGTTCACGTCGGAATATTGATTCCGGGTGTGTTGGCCGCCCTCGCTGTCGGCGGGAGGCGACGTCGCAGAAAGAAAAGGCGACTTTTAACCGATACACGTGCACGAGTCGCACGTGTACACACACCTGTGCGCAGCCGGATGGCTTCCCAGCGTCTTGCATTCGCGTCGCGTTCGCGTACCCGTCTCGTCTCGTCTCGTCTCGTCTGGTCTCTTCAGGGGGATGATACCGTTTCCACGGGACCGGAAGCCGATTCGATTCGATTCCGTTCCGTTCCGTTCGATTCGGGGGAAGAAAAGGAGCAGCCTACTGCCAGGAATCTCGCACGACCGACCACCGAATCGTCGGATAAGCATCGATCCCCGAACGAGGGGATATTTGATTGGCCACAGATAGATTTTTAAGAGGCGGCACACGCTGTCCCATTGTCGATGATCGGCCAGCGTGAACCGATAAGCAGACTGCGGATTTATCTCGCTATTTACTATTAAAACGTCACCTGGTGGCTCTAATCACGCGATCCCAGCAGAGCCTACGTCTGGCAAAGTTCTCGTAGGGTTTTAGCGGCGGTCATACTTAGCATACCGAGAGGTGGCCAGTCCATTTGATGTGGTCAGGATCTAAACCTTCTCAACTGTGTCGGCCCGTGCCGGGGTTGGCCCTAGCCCTGCATCGCGGGGGTGTCGGGGGGATGAAACTGGGCTCGGGGGTGGTGCGGTGCGGTGCGTTCGATTCAGCCTTACCGGTATCTTACAGGCCTGCCCGGCAGGATATTGCAAGCTGTAGGATGTTTGACTTGCCAAGTAAACCACCGTCAACCGTTCCTGCGCCCCCGGACCGACTCCCCACCCTCCCCCGAACCCACCACCACCTCCACGTCGTTTCTCGTGTTCCTCTCCGATATCCACGTTCCGCAGTTTCTGCCAGGCGTGTTCTAATAAGGGATATTATACCGCGGCGGCTCTCTTGCTCGCCCCGAATAAGGGGCGTGGAGGGTGCAACGGGAGGGGTGAACCGTGAGCGAAACGAGAGAGGGACAACTTTGTCTTGGCACTGGCTGGCGCTACGCTAAATTGCGGCTTACCTACCCTAATTAATTTCGGCAGATTTATATCTCCCGAGCTGACGTTCCCGTAGAGAGGAAGGGTAGGAACCCGTCACTCCGTTGTCGCGGAGATACGCACCCCCTTTTCCTGGCCACCCCCGCGTACGAGCGATCGGCTACGCTGGAAACCCGAGGACCGAGAGGGTGAAAATTGCGTGGGCAGCCACGGGCTGGGGTTGAAACGAGACTCTATGAACTCGGGGACTACGGGCATCGGCTACGTTTTCGTTTATCTTCTGGGGGTCGCTCCGATATGCGGAGTTCTGCTATATCGTAGTTGGGTTTACCTAAAATCGATTTAGTTGCCAAAATCTTTTATGTGTTCGGTGTCCCCGATGGTCTTAATCCGGCTCCGGACATCATCCTAATTTGAACCCGACGTGCGCCAGGTCCGATCGTCGTCGAATGCTGTCCGTGTCCTAATCCGTGTCACCGGTCCGCTAACAGCACCGAAACTTTCGATAGCAACGACCCAGGAGATCCTCGTAGCTACAAGTTCGCAAACAAGCCGCGCGTACTCGCTCGCGAGTACTAATCCAAGCATGAAGCGAACGATAAAATTCCTCCGTGTACCCGTCGCTGCGAAGGCGGGTACACGAGGAGACGACGCGACGCGTCGCCGACTGCCAGGGAACAACTTATCCGTGTTATGAGAGGAAGACAAGTAAATTTGACAGGCGAAGAGGAGGTGTCGAAAGACGACAACGGCAACAATCCCATCGGCGTCGCGACCAGACGCTCCGCGAAGATGTCTGCGACCGGATGCACGGACGTACACCCCTGCCCATGTGCCGGGGGGAAATACTGAACAGTTTGCATTGCGGACTTTCCAACTAGACTGCAGAAAAGAAAATGATTTTTCTGAGAACCGTTCGATTCTCTGTTTTATTCTTTGAAGGAGCTGAAGATACTACCCTCGAAGATACGAGAAAGAAGTAGTCAATTATCCAAAAAAATGCTTCCAGCGAAATTTTCTAAAAAAGAGGACTGATTGAAAGAGAACGCAATAAACTGTATCATCATCATCCATCATCCTTTAAAAATACTTGACTCGCGGTCTCCAAATCAGACCGCGGTCAATGCGCAGCCCTTGAGCACCCAATAAAACCCTAACGAGCCATCGTAACGCATAAGTAATCGTCGATTACAGACCATTCAATCAAACTCACAGGAAAAAAAAACTCGAAGAGACCAGTTTCGTAGCCTCCTACGCGGAAACTGGTCTCGTCCCGATCTGAAAAGAATCTGTTCGATCCAAAACTCGTTCCTCTGCATACAGCGACTCTCCCCACGTCAGAATCATATGTCATCATTACCAGCAAGCCACGTCGATGTCGGATCCGTCGATTTGTCAAAGGAAACGCGCCTGCATCCCCACAGACGCCGCGCCGCGCCGGCAACATTAAAAGACCCGACGATCCGTGGAATTCGTCCCGGTAAGAAGTTCGCGCCTCGTCGTCGACTTCGACCCTCTAATAATCGCCCTTTCTCCTTTGGGAACGTGTAACTTTACAAAGTACCTACTTCTGACCTACCACCTGCAGAATCAGACGAATTCCAAAGAACGAGACGGAAAACCGTGTTGCGCGTTTCTACACCCTCGCTTTGAAATTGATGTGAGAAATCTTTGACCTCGAATTTCAACGTGAAAAGGTGAATGATTGCTTTTGTTTTTGTCGAAACGCAATCGTACTTCCAAAAGATTATGGCAAAGTCTTTCTATTATCGAACAGATTTTATCTATCGCACTCGTTTCTAGGAAGGATAAAATATCAGGAGGATACACAAGACGATGTTTTTAACAAATGGGAAGAGGTTAAAGCAACGACCACGACAGACTATTGCAGAGAATTGCTACGTCACAGAGTTTCGACGGTTTTCAAAGTCACCCGACAAAAGTGGCGTCATACGTGCCAGCCTAGTTTCCAGCCGAATTCCAGCGAGCGAAACCGAAAACGAGGAACAAAGGAGTACCGGGAAGAAACGCAGGTGGGCGTGGGTGGTTGACAGAGCGGTAGCATTTTCGTTTATTCATATTCAAACGGGCGGAGAGATCCGCCGGTGGGATCGAGCCATCCGCAAAGGATTTTCCGCGTTTGCAAATTGCACGGCTGCAGCTGCAATGCGGCTATCACCGGTCGCGAAACGGAGGAGGAGGGAGTTTAGCAAGGGTTGGAACTGACGTAGGCCAAGGAACGAGGAACCACGAGGCGAGGAGAGGGTGTGGAAATGTGGGTGGTGGAGGCAGGAGGGCCTTCGTTAGAAGCCGTCAAATTAACGCGAATCGAATTAAACGGGTGTACACTCCGGGGCCCCGAAGTCGGAAATATCTTCCGGTTAACTCGGAATACCTTGGTGCAACCCCCTACCATCCTCGCTGGAACCCCTCCCTCCAACCCCCTCCCCCCGCACCCCATTCGGACCGTTCCGCGCGTTTGCTTTTTCCCTTTCTGCACGAGCGATCGCTCGGAAGCGTGCCGTCGAAAGAACAAGGGTCCTGGATAGGAGGTGGATGAGGATCGGGGGTGGGCAGGGGGTGCACAATAGCGCGGATACGGGGCGGAAGAGTGCGGGGAAATCAAACGTGCACACCGTTCCCGTGCTCGTCTTGCCGCTGTTACACGAAGACGCTTCTTCGCGATGTTTGCTGTGAAAACATGTGCCCTCGTCGTCGACGGAGACGACGACGACGACGACGACGATGACGTCGACGACGTGGACGAACGGCACACTGCGCAGATAGGCGAGGGGAAGAGGACCAACCATCGGGAATATTATATCCCGAGCACACTTCGATACTCGTCGTCACATTCCGTTCACCCGACCCCACGCTCGACAATGTTTCGAAATTCTTCTCGCCGCTGTGTACACTCTCGGACAGAAGTTGCGAACTTCGTGCCGAGCTAAATGAGAATGTGGACTTTTGTGTGCATGTACGTGTAATCTATTTATTCGAGTGCATATCAAAAAATATTTCGAGCTCTCCTAAAAATCATTGTTCGATCGGTAGGGGCGTGAGGAATCAAAGTTGAAAAGGCTCGATTTTTATAGAAAACAGTAAGTTGAAAACGAAAGAACAAATTTGTTTTATCATTTTGCGTTTCCTTCGGAAATAAATTCGACAATTTATCGAGTACACGTGCACTTGGCTGCCTCCCAACGGAATACTACAATCGCCAGCAGGCTATTCTGCACGCGGAAATCTGGAAAAAATGTAGAACAAAAATCGTTCATTTAGAACATCGTGTTCCGTAAAAATCCAGTTTCGAAATTTCGACGCGTAACATGTTCACAGGCTCGACATTTTCAGAATAAACGTATCAAACAAATGAACGTTACTTTGCACTCTTTTTTTTTGTTTTATTTCGTATACATTGTATATCAGAATCACTTGCCAATTATACGATTTATTCGATAGCCGGAGCGTGTACTCAACGCACGGTCGAACATAATTTCCTCGAACATGAATTTTCGGGTGAACAAATTTCATTCAGTCTCCGTTGTTTGTGCGCTGCCAAACCATTTCCAGGTCCTATTTCGCTGTTTTCTCTCATTAAAGACAAGTTAAATCGTTTGTCTCGTTAAAATGTTTAGACAAGTATCTAAGCTATACAGAATTTGTATAAGCATGCCCGCAATAGCGATTTTGGTGAAATTATGTTCAAAGGTACATCTAAAATGCAAACATTAAATCCGCAGATATATGTAACCCAACTCGAACCAACCTCAAATATTTACCCCATTAAAATTCACGCCATCGAACGCCCTCCTCCCATTGGGGTTCTTAAGAGGCAACATTCTTTTCCCACAATACCCTCAATTTCGCCGTTGAATGGAGCCAATTCCGAATGCATATTAAGATGAAAAGTAGAAGTCGACAGGTAGTAGCGGCAGTCTGAAAAGAATCGTGGAACAGCTCGATTATCCAGAAAATCGGGGCTAATTTCGCGGGTTAATGGGGAACAGGCTCGTTCCTCGTTCCGGGTACCATGTTCCTTCTCCGTATAAGGTCGCCGGTCCACCCACGAACCCGCCGGGAACACTCATTTGCATCCTGGGACTTGTATTTCGAACCGATACATCGCTCTCGTTATCCTTTTACTTTTCCGGCAATTATTTACGAGTTTACTCTCCTCTTTCCCCTTCTTCGGTTCTAATGACCTTGAAGTATATTGTCTAAACGGTTACCATCGTTTCTTTGCACAGAAAACAGAGGGCACCGATTGCCATGAAATGCCGTAGGTTGGTTCGCGTGCCAGTGGCCCCCCTCCGGGGGTTTGGCCACCCCCTAAAACCCCACGAATCGATACCGCTTTCTACGAGCAGGATTCAATTTGGCGAAATTATCCTTTTCTTGTTTGGGAAGTAATTTCATAGAACGTCGGATCGATAATTGCCGAAGCTCCGAGGCGGTGGGGCACCGGTTTTAGGTAAATGCAACGTTGATTGCGGTAAGTTCATTAACCCTTTGCAGGGTGTGTATAAAATTGCTACTCTCGCTCCCCTCTCCCACGGCTCCCTCTTTAAGGGGGAACCAGCCATTGCAATTTTGGACTGTCGGTGTGCTGGCTGGGGGGAGGGTGGGGCGACTTAGTTTTCCAGGTTGGCCCCGGAACGCCGTAGAATTTTCATTATGGAGATTAATGGATTTTCTTAGCTGCGGTTCAAGCGTTAATGCCCTGTTCTTTCGTTGAATCGCAATTTGCAATTCGCCGGGTAGAAATGTGATTAAAATTGTCACTAGCGGCGGCGGCGGCGTCGCGTCGCGTCGAGGCGCGCTTTCCCTCTCTCTTCGCGATTCTTGAGAAGCAAGCTACCAGATTATTTAAGCGGAATTGTACTTCGGCGAGGCGAAATACAGCAGAATTTCAATTACGCGGATTAATTAGGTTCCAACCGAGCTTCTGATTTTAGAATTAATAACTCCGCTGAACGACAACTAGTACGCTGCGCGTTCGAATAGAATTTTATTGTGTCTCGCTTTCTTCGGACGGGACCCAGTTTCGCTTTGGCTTGGGAGGGTTGGATATTAATTAGCAAAATTTATAGCAATCCTCGATTTGATTTAAATCTATTGGAGATAGGGTATAGAAATTAATCAAAAACCGTTTCACTGATATAAACTCTAAGTTTATTTAAGAGCAAGGAAAGACGTCGTGTCGCAACGAAAGCTAGACTGGAAGTGAAGAAGGCAATATGGAAAAGTCCATTAGCCACTTAAGGACAAAGGACAAAGGACCAGGCCTATGTCCCATCCCTAATCCTGGCAGTTAGGTATGGAGAGAAAACTCACAGACCCGAAAGTCTGTTTAACATCTGGTTTATTGCCTTGTTCAGTGATTCTCACTTATAATCATATTCAGTTTTGTATTGGCATTCCAACAAAATCATTGCCAATCAACGGTACACTCCGTCCGATCAACGCTTTCCTCGCATCGACGATCAAACGTTCTATCTAGAATAAATCGCTTCTATTACAGAAATTTCTCGTCCGTGTTGACGTATCGATAATACAGTTTTCAATGTAAAAGCGGAAGCTTTATTTTCGTTAAACAATTCAGTGCAGCTCGTGTTCGAGTCAAGTACGGCGACACTAAATTAATAAACGCGGAATAAAATGTTCATTTGTGACTTCGAGCGGAAATCGTATTTACACGAATGAAATTCCATCCGCGAAATCAAATAACTCGATCGATGGTGATGCGAGTAACTGCATTCGGTGACGTCGTAATCAGCGGAATTGCTGTAAACTCGCGATTTTTTATTTTAACAAAACGGCGAACGAAGTTAGAAATATCGAATGTAAAAATTTCTGGTGGACTTAATCGATCGATATGCTCATGAAAGCTCGCAAGATAAAATGACATTATAAACGTAGACAATGTTGCTTAATTATTACATACCCTTGGCAGTTGTAGATAGCGAATTGTGAAAGGCAGCAAGAGTGTTCAACAAACGAAGAACAAACTACGTATATCACAAATTTTATGTCAAATGAATAACACGTCCATAACTTTAAAGTACCTAAGGATAACTGAAAACCATATCGGCTCTAGAGGGATGACGCTACAGTCGTAGGTTATGTGGGGGCGTGCCAATCGTAACTAGCAGAAATAAAAATTATACTACATTAAACTACAAACGGAGCACTCAGTGCTACTGCGCGCCAACTTAAGGGTTAATTGCGAACGGAATTCGCGGCGTTGTCCCCTCAGAATAAATATAAAAGGTGTCCTTGTCGCAAGGTCGCTTCGGTTCGCGACTTCCGTCACCGGAAGTAAAAACGGTCCCGTGCAAACACCGCGGAACGGTGGCGTTAACTAAAACAATGTAACGCAAACAGATTAGCCCACGATGAATTTCGGTTAGCAGCTCGACGAGGCGCGACTACGCGGCGCGCGCGTTCGTATTTATACAAAGTAGTTCATGTCTCGGCTGTTTGACGAGAGAGAGAGAGGGAGAGAGAGGTTCGTTGTTTGAACGAACGGCCGACCGGGATGTATTTACTTTACTCTCCGCCTTGTCACTGGCCATTTCTCTTCCGCGAGCAATTACGCCCGACGATTTGTGTTTCGCCGCTTAACATATTTGTTAATGTCAACGCCGGACATCAGCGCGGCGCGGCGCTCGGAGTCGATCGGAGACTCGGAGCTGCTCGAACCTCTTTTCTTAGCAGCCCGGTTTGCCAACGCCATTTTCTTTGCAGCGAAACGAAAGGTGTTCCCGTTGAGAAACAAAGCGTTTACGACGAGGCAGAGGCAGTCGCCTTTTATCACGGCATCGGGAGACTTGTTGAATCTTGGAAAGAGTCCACAAGCCGCAAAAGCGATCCGTCGCTCGGAAGATATAAATTGCGTCGTTTGATTTATTTGATACGGGACCTTTTGCTTCAGCGCGGCTTGTTGTTCGTGATCCTCCGGTAACGAGAAAGTTGAAATTTTCTTCGCAATTCTCTCACATTTTTTCGAGTCCGTGACCATACGCACGTGTACGCGCAAACGGGTGCGCGTCACGGAGTTAACACCAGTCTAATCGCATTACTATAGAGCCCACGGGGTTCGCCACTTCCGAATGCGTGTTCCAGCATTAAATCGTTAAGCGGCTTACGCAACGGCCGCGTTAATTTTAAGGAACGTTTACTGTCTCTCGAGCATTCCCTAAAACAGTGCGAAAAGTGAGGCGCGTTCCGTCTGGTTTAACGCGACGACCAATTAAACACGATCTCCGCCTTTCGGGAAGCTGTAATTTCATGCGGAACTTCTTCAAACGAAAAGACCCGAGCAGTCGCGCGATTTAAACTCGAAATAATAACAGACCTCGAACGAAAATGTGCTGGTTAATCAATTTCACAGAGAACATACAAATGGAATATTTCATACGAAACATGCGGTGATTTAAAATATATACAACACGTACATTTGGACATTTTCAGTCGATCAAACTCTGTGACAAATATTACTATGTACAGATAAAATAACAAACAGTTCGACTGGGGATTTTATGGACGCGCAGCTGGGGTACCTACCCCATCCTGTGAAATATAATAAATCGGTCGGTGTATAATTAAACTGCTGAACTTTATGCGTTTATAGCGTACAAAACGTATTTCATAGATATTAATAAACTCATTATGGCCCGTAGCATTTCATTTCTCGGTTTGACATGTCGGAGCGAATTCGTAAAAATGAATTTCATTTCACCTCTGACATCTCGATGAATCAAATAAAAATGTATACGTACACTCGATGATGATAATAATAGAAAAGCTGTGTGTTGTCCGGTTCGGTTGCGAACGAAACAATCCAGAACAGTATGTGAAAGGAAAATCACTGGCACGACACGATGAATAACAACGTTACGGAATTCTAGGAACGAAACGCTTGGATTTATCGCAAGGTGCAAGGGGTTAATGCGCAGCGACACAGAACGCGAGGTACGACAAAGAAAAAATGGAAAACAAAAAGCAAAAAAAAAAGAGAAACGAGCAGTTTATGTGCAACAATCGATAGCTGACCGATTACGAAATGTAACAACTGTCTCCTGGAACTCGTGCGAGCAGGCTTGCGAGACGACACGCGACACGTAGCGTTTGCTTTTTCCTGTAGGTACGCGACACGGCTGTGAAGCGTAATCATGCGAGGAGATAACGTCGGGTGTCACCGGACCATTTTCCGTGAATGATCGCTGCCATTATGCATAAAATTGTCGTATCGACGTATCCGCCCCGAGTAACACGTTACTCGCAATTAACCGTGCGTTAGTTCCGCCTAATAAACTCAGCGCCAGCGTTCGACATATTTCCACGCTGTCGTCGAATGCGTCGACGCTTGAAGTTATCCAGGACCACCTATGCTGGACTTCTTTCGATCCGGACGGCGACAAACAGTGATTACTTCTGACACCGGAGTCCCCGTGCACGCTACAGCAAACGTGCTTGTCAGCTGGGCGCTCCGGTCGTTCGATCGAAAATGAATTTTACTCGAAAGCGTTCGACGTAAAGAATGAAAATCGCGGAACTTTTTCTGCGTTGATCGGTGTGCACGACGTCTCAACCCGTCCGCGTTAAGCACGGTTGTCGCGGTAGGGCACGCGCGGCAAATTCGATTCCCTCGGCGCGACGCGGCGTGCGAGCGTGGGCCGGTTGAACGACAGGTGGAAGAAAAGAGCAGAAAAGAAGAAAAAAAGGAGGAGAAGAAAAAGACGAAGAAGAAGGGAGAACGATGCCCGGGATCCCGGTAATATCCCGGCGAGACAAAACCCTTGGCTGCCGCTCGTTACGATCGGCCGCTTGGCGGGAGTATTTCTTGAAAGCCGGCTCGCCGTTCAACGGGACAGGCGTGAATGATATTCTGAAAAGCCGTTTGAGACAGCCGAGGGGGGTGCAAAGACGCGGCGCTGTCAGTGAATTACATTGAAGAGCCGGGCTGAATGACAGCATTTATCCGGTTGTAAGCCACAGGGACGCGTGGATGCGGAATAACCCGGCGAATAAACGCGAGCTCGCGCGCGCGCGCAAGAGAGAGAGAGCTCTCTCTCTCTCGTACCTGCTGAAATTTCCCCTTGCCGGGGGTTAACGGGATTGCACACGGAAAATAGAGCAAAGTACACGGCACACCGTATACGCCGCGCAGAGCCGCGGCGCGGCGGCCCGATTCAAGTGGATTATAACAAATTACGCGTATTAAACGCCGGAGCCATCCAACCCCTTTTCTCGCTGCACACCCCCGCGTTATCCTACGTGTGTCTGCTCCACGCGAAATCCTTATTGATTCCTTCGCCGTTTCCGGCTGTTATGGCTCTGCGCGCCTGTTTGCGCCTCTACTCTCGCAACAATGAAACGGACCAGCCGCGATAACCCCTTGCATTATCATTTCTTAGGCGACTGCCCTCGTCAAAGCTAATGCTTCGTTAATTATTGCGTCGCGAAGAGTCGAGAGCGAGAAGTCGACGCGCTTCTACTGAAATTTCCCTCCGTTCTCAAGGTACGTATAGTCGATTTAATGGTTCAACCTGATGGTAGTGCTGCCTCGATAATTTCACTAAATTTTAGTTACTTCGTTTAACACTCGTCCCTTCATTGTATCGATTTAACAAGTTGGCGAGAATGCTCCTGGACCCTGAATCAAATTTCCCGAACAACAACCGTCAAACTTTAACGACTCATAATCGCGGAAATTAATGGCCTACAAGAGATATCCAGCGCCCGGCGTATAAACACCGGCGTTCAGCCATCGGAATCGCATAAATCGTCGCATCCTCTCCCCTTTTAATGGTCAATTAGTTTTATTCTATTCAGCAAAACAGCGGCAATAAATTAGCAATTTCCCGGAAAAACAACTGGACCAGAAGTTTTTCGCAAGTTGTGTGTCACCGGCGACGCGACGCGGTGCCGGCGCGGGTAGTTTTAATTACATTAATTATGGCGAGCGCGCGCGAGCGTGGTAACCTGGTTACGATGGTATCGTCGTTTGTTTTCGTTTCGGTGCCGGTGTTCACGGCCCACTAAATCTCAAATCAACCACTCTGTTTTTCACAGGAGGGTGCTAAATCTTCCGAATCGCTGAAATAGAGAGAGAGAGAGAGAGAGAGAGGAGGGTGGGGGCACCTTGCTCTCGAGGTTGTCATCGTTACGAGACGTTTTAGGGACTCTGGGATTCGTTCTTTTCCTACAGAGCTTGAGGAGTTCTCGTTGTATCCCGGTAATGACGCGTTAAACCGGCTGCTGTAATGTTTCAAGCGTCGCCCGAGGCGTTCGCCGGGCCGGCTATTAGCGACGGCTGTATCCTAAATTTAGCCCGTTATTAACCGGCACACTTTCCATAACGAGATACATTTCGTTTCCTCGTATCACACGCAACCCGCTAATAATTTCACGCGAACGTATCGCGCTAATTCGGCCGTGATTTATGGAAGCGACGCCTCGCGTTAATCGCGTTACATCCGAGAACTCGCAATTCCAGAATCAAAAACTCCAAGTGGCCATCGGTCAGGTCGGGTCGGCAGATTCGATCGCCGTTCGTCTATTTTGCGAAGCGAGACAAATCGTGCGACCGAGATTGTCCAGCTGCAGCAGCAGCAGCAACAACAACAACAACACCAGCAAGAACAAGGCAATCTTTGCGCTGTAATTCACCCGAGGTGGTAGCGGACAAGCGAAAGAAAGCGAACGGGGTGGGTCTGAAAGAAAAGTAAATTTCTGGAGCGTGGCATCGGCAACGTGATATGTTGCTCGGGGATATTCCCGCGATCGAGAAACCGCTGGCGTTCGACTTTTATTGGACGCGAGACGATCTACTGGCCGGGTAACCGGGTGAATTGTCGTCCGTGGAGAATACCCGATGGGAGTTTTTGTCTCCCGGCCCGGCCGTAAAACCACTGTCGTCGGCGTAATTAAAAATCTAGCTGGCAAACAGGCGCGGTCCCGAACCATCGAGCACTCCGTCTCTCTCCCACTCTCTCCCTCTCTCTCTCCGCCTCGAGCCACCCCCCTCCCCACTGTTTCCCATCCCCCAAATCTCTCCGTTTCCCCGGAATCGGTGTTCGATCGACGACGACAAACAATGCTTTTAAATGGAACGCTGCAATTAAGCGCGCGGATATTGCAACGATACGGGGAGACGTGGAATTAGTTGAATATCGACGGCACAATTTACCGAAACTTCGAATCGGCAGGCTGTATCGTCGCGATTTTTCTGTCGCAGTGCGTCTTCCGTGCGTCCCCGCGAATAATCGTCCGCGAATCGACGTGCCCGAAGTTGCGGAAATTATTGGGAACGCGCGTGTGATGCAACGAACGATTCGCTTCGAACGTATCGAGGCTCGTCGGAATCCTATTGACCGGCTCTGTGTCGCAGAAGGAGACATTCAACATGAACATGTAGGCGGGGAAGTGTAAGAATTATTTTTAGAAATTTTCTCCTCGAGAGAAATCATTTCGAACGTCTTGTGTTATCGCTTAAGGAAAATTACCTTCGATCCAGTTTCACGAAGCATATCACTGTTCATCTTCGAGTGATGTTGACAGGTGATTTCGAGCTTTAGGATCGATCGAACCCGCAAAATTGTGTGTCGGATTAGAGAGAAAGTAATATTGCGTACGTCTGTATGCATAATTTCGCACTGTTCCCGGTATTCGCGTATGTATACGTCTCCGTGTGTGTGTGTTTGATCAACGCCGAGAACGAGGATGATGAGGACAGAAGACTCTTCTCTGGTATGTAAATTCCGAGTCTATTTGAATTTTCATTTTACTGTGACAGAACTTCCCGAAATGAGAGACTGCTCTCGCGTCGCTTCGTATATCTAACATATGAATAAATTAGTATATTTGTAACGTCACGAAGAAGCTGATAATTTAATCATTGGCGTCGTGCGCAGGGCCCGCGCGGAATTTAATTACCGGATACGAAATTTTCGTGCCGGCCGTGGCGCCCGGCTATTCCTGGATCATCTTTCATAGCGAATTCTATTCTTCCTCCGGAAGTGATTCTCGGCTTCGTTACGCGGGGCAAATTTAAATTTAATTAAAATTTCTTTCGAACTCGGTGCCAGAAACCTAGCACACGCTCTGTCGTTGTTCTTCCAAAGACCATTCGTCTTACTACGCTACTTTTGCCATTTCTTTTCGAGTGAAACGCCTTATCATCTTGACGAGTAGGCGTCATGAGCGGTGAAGCGTAAATGATAGTGTCTATAGACATTGGTGTTGTCATTTCGACCATTTCGCACCGAAATGTAATCACAGTTTATTCCGGATAAATTTAGTCGATGCGTATACATAAATAAATCAAAGTGATTGGTAGCATAGATAGACTGCAACTGTTTACCATGTTCTAATAATTAAACATTGATTCACCAAAATAGTTGTGCTACGCTCCAAAATAGACCCGAACAAGTGTCCATCTCCTTATGGATATTAGTCCGAATTTCACCTACATACATACACACACACACACATCTAGTTCATCAAACAGACCCTTAGACCTGCAGATTAGAGCCTCTGGGAGCACATCAGCTAAATTGCAACCCCTAGCCCATCCAGGTCGAGCAATCAACTAGGTCCTCTTCCACTTCCTTGGAGGATCCGCGATACACTTTCCCCGAGCGCATTAGCGGTTCACGGGTGTACAATGGGGACGGGGCATAATCAGGAGAAGGAGCAACAATGAGCATTAAATCATTAAGCCCGCCGGACATGCGTTCGTGACAATAGAATTCCCGGGGACACGCGGTTGCCCATCATTCCTGGGGTATTATTCAGCGTTCGCTGGCCTAGTCTCGTTTATCCCGCGATGTTTGTTTCCAGACAGGAATCTGCTCAGTCTCTGTCGGCTCTTTATAGGTTCAATTGTTTATAAACACATATTCGATCACACCTCGCAACGTAATATCGACGATTCCCATCGAGACGTCCATGTTATTCGAAACAGCCGTGTTTCCTTCGTCATTAACCGGAAGGCGCGACGACGCTCCTGACGCCCACCGACGCGACGCCCACGCCATTTCGCTTTTCTGCCGCACAGAACTCTTTCTCTCGGTCGATCGCCGATCGTCACAGGCTTTACATCGGTAAGCGCAATTACCGGCGACCGGCTGACGATGCCACCAGACGCGAAATTAAATCCATTGTGATCCGTGATCGGCGCCCGCTCATTTGCATCCGCAGAGGCGAACCATTCTTCCCGCGCCTTCTTCAACGGATTTGCCGACACTAGCCGCCACGGCGGCTGCTTCAACCCTTAATCTCCGAACAACGAAATCGAGTCGCCACACTGCGGGCATACCTGTCTGCGGAATTTAATAATCCCGCCTAACCGGTATCTTCTATTGTTTTACTCTGGGACTATCTGGATTTTTAATTCCACCCGTTTCACGCCCTTGCGGCTCACTGAGAAATAATGAAGAGCGTCACAGTGCTTTTACGAAGATCCCAGATAGCACTCGGATGTCCGATGGATGTCCCAAGTATGTCTGTAATCGGACCTTCCTATGTCCCAGGGACATCTGAATCATGTCCGTATATCCGAGATATGTCTGATATATGTCCGAGATACGTCCCAGAAATGTCCGAATGATGTCCGTGTTAGAAAGTGTAACGTACAGGGTGTATAAAACTTATATGTCACAGATACCATGGAGGGATTCTATACCTCTGGATCGGTGGAGATCTGTTCAAAAATTGGTCCGCAAAATTGACCTTGACCCTTTCTTTTAAGGTTAAAAAATTTTTTATCGTATTCATCGCAAGGGATAAAAGTCTCAAGGGATCAATGGATCTCAAGTGAACCGTTCTCTTTAAAAACGACTTTGAAGTTTCGTGAATTAATTTCTTCCATATGTCTACAGTGTTTCTCAAAATGGTATAAACATGTAGGGAATGATTCTACATGAGAAAATAAATTGAAAATATAGAATAAATTTTTTTCGTTTGACGCCTCGTTTTCGAGAAGATTGACTTTAAAAATCCGTCAAGTTCGCGTGCCCAACGTTTGGAACAAGTAGAATTAGTAGGTCATGAACAGACGCGTCAAACGATTGCCATTCAAGAGCACGCGTGTTCGCTGAATTTTCAAACATTAACTTCTCGAAACCGAGGCGTCAAATGAAAAACATTTATTCTCATATTTTCAACGAACTTTTCACTAACATATTATCAATTTATTTTCTCATGTAGAATCATTCCCTCCGCGTTTATATCATTTTGGGACACCCTATAGACATATGGAAGAAATTAGTTTATGAAACGTCAAAGTTGTTTTTTAAGAGAACGGTTGACTCGAGATCCATTGTTGCTGCGAGACTTACGATACGATAAAAAATTTGTTAACCTTAAAAGAAAGGGTCAAAGTTAATTCTGCGGTCAATTTTTTAAACAAATTTCCACCGATCCAGAGGTATAGAATCCTTCCACGGTATTCGTGACATATCATTTTTATACACCCTGTACATAGGACGTCCCGTGCGGACCTACAGTAAGGAGCATAACTGAACCAATAACCACATGTTTTATGTAAATCATTATTTATTGCTAGGAATATAGAAGAATAACAAAAAATCAATATTATAACTATTTTTATCATAGTTAGAGGTAACTGAAGAAATTTTTTTCAATAATTAATGTCTCCTCGTTTAACAATGACAAAAAAAATAGATTGACTCAGTTTTGCACCACGTCCAATACTTGGCAATATTTAATATATTATTCATTTTTAATATTTCGTCCACAACCCTTTTGCTTGTAACACTGCACTAATTCGCTTTGGCATACTTTCTACTAATTTTTTGCAATAATCCGGAGATATTTGTTTCCACTGTTCTTGAATTCTATTATACAAATCTGTAATTGAAGTTGGTTGGAACTCATATGAATCCCGAAGCCGTTTTTTTAGTAAACCCCATAGATTCTTTATGGCATTGAGGTCGGAGCACTGTGCAGGACAATCCAGAACAGAACATTTTTTAGTGCTGAGCCAATCTTTTACACTTTTAGCAGTGTGCTTAGGGTCTCGGTCGTGCATGGAAATTACATTTTTCTCTGTAAAAGTCATTTTCAACAGCATCTATAAGATGATCTTGTAAAATATCATTGTACATGTATTGATTCATGATGCCATTAATTCGATGCAGTGATCCAACACCAAATGCTGTTAGGCACCCCCAGAACATTAGAGATCCGCCTCCATGCTTTAACGTTTATTTCACATGTCGTGGTTTATGACTTTCGTTTTTACGAATCCAGCACCAAGGCATGCCATCTGAACAAATTTTGTTAATTTTGCTCTCGTCGGACCAAATAACCCGTTCCTAGTCAATAGTTGTCCAGTTTCGATATTTTTTAGCACACTCCAAACGAATTTTAATATTTTTTTCCGATAACATTGGCTTCTTTTTTTTCTTCATGCTTCTAATATCACTTCGTTTGAGGGTTCTTCGTGCTGTCCACTGGCTTATTTGTATATTCGTATCTTCTTTTAATACTTTTGCAGCCATATTGGCACTTGAAGCTTCACCAGATGTGACAAACCGTATAATCCTTCGTTCATCCTGCGGTGATAATTTTTTTGGTCTTCCTCCAACATTTAATAATATAGCTGTACAGTATTTTTTTCTTATTCTCTGCACCGTCGATTGACTAACACTGCAATTTTTCGCGGTCTCACGCGTTGACGAGCCGTTATTCAAAAGAGAAATGACTTTTTTTAAACAATTTGGAGCAATTGATTTCATATTTATTCTTATTTCACTTGTGTGCTTTTCCGTTTGACTAATTGCGAAGAACTGAATGTTAAGATGTAGAATATTTTGTAAACATACATACCAAGGTGCTAGATGGAAACATACGACTAGAATATTCCACGTAAATATTTCTTTTACGGACCGGTGCAAAACCGAGTCAATCTATTTCTTTTGTCATTGCTAAACGAGGAGACATTAATTATTGAAAAAAATTTCTTCAGTTACCTCTAACTATGATAAAAATAGTTATAACGTTGATTTTTTGTTATTCTTCTATATTCCTAGCAGTAAGTAATGATTTACACAAGAGCCGTGGTTATTGGTTCAGTTATGCTCCTTACTGTATCTAGGACGTCCCTGGGACGTATGTGGAATTTTTCTGCGACATATCTGGGACATACGGACGTTATTTGGACGTTCGTGGGACATACCTGGCATTATTTCAAAACAGTAAATCAAAAATTATGAAAATTTAAAAATACTATAGGTTAGGTTATTGTTAATTATTCCCTTCAGGGTTATAATTCCATTAACAATGCTCCACACCTTTTTCCACCTTCCATTAATTTTTTTTATTTATTTTATTTTTTATTAAATAATATTCATCGTATTGGACCTACAGTTTGTCTATTAAGGTTGACGAAAAATCTCACAAGGGATTCGAACCCGGGATTACAAAAGTCGTAACCACGAGCCTCATCACTTGAGCCACTAGGCGCTTTCAAATTTAAGAAAAAGAATACTATATATTGTTATATTATTTTTGACCTATTAAACATATTAATTAAGAAAAAAATGCCTATTTTACTTCTGTTATTTGTTGCAACTCAAGTAAAAATTTTTTATTTTGTATAAAGATCCGCTCTCTAGCTTTTAACTATTGAAATATATATATGTTATATTCCGTTAAGGAATTATTTCATTAGGGTATTCGAAATACATGAGGAAATTCGAATATACATATGTATTAATATATGTCTCACGCGTAAGAAGTGAGTACTCCGACACATACAAAATTGAAGTTCTAAGTCCGAAATTTAAGTCCTACGGATGTCCCTAGAACGTACGAAATTTTGGTCCCACGAACGCCCCAGGGACATCCGCAACGGACGTAGGACGTATGGACGTAAACGGGACAAAAAACGGACGTCCTAGGGACGTACGGTGCTACCCGGGGAACGCTGAGTGGTGTTCTGGGTCTTTAAAAATTGTATATCTGAGAAACCATTTTTTGATCAATTTATGGCGGTGACAGAGCGGATCGGGGGCGGGTTTTTTTCTAATTATCAAATGCGTTTACAATTTAGGGGGAATTGACAAGACAATCTACATTTGTACGAATTAATGTTCATTTTTGCGAATTCATAGGCGACGATAGCTGACAGAACTCGAGCAGAAGAAAAATCTTCGAGAAGTCGTAAACCGCAAGGTTCCCCAAGACTCGGGCGGAATTTAATTTTACGATTTCGCCGGCGGAAGCGTTGACGAGAGAAAGAGGACTTCCTTCTGATCTCGATTCTTCTAAATTTGTCCGAGCGAGCGTGAATTTGCATGGAGTTTCCACCGAGCCCCCCTAACAAACGCGAGCCGAAGTTTCCGTAATTTTTCATGTTCCCGTGGAACGCCGGTGCCGACCGAAATCGAAAAAGAAGGATTCCGGAGTCCATCAAGATACGTCCGCGGGTAAAAGCCTCGCTGCGCTGCGCCGTGGCCGAGGATACATCTTTCATGGATATTTTTCGATAAAGTTATCAATTATTGAGCGGGCCGTACGTGAGCGGAAAGGTGGATCAACTCCGGGATCTCTTTTTCCTCGCTCGCGAAATTCCCCGTCCGAAGAGAAAGTTGGCTGAATTTCCTCCACCCCCGACCCATCGCGTGTCCGTCGACGTTGAAGAATTACAATCCGTAACCGGGCAAAACGCGAGGACCGAGCAGAGAGGAGGAACACAAGTTCGCGTTAAGAGTACGCAACAGTTTTTAAGTCGTCGCGACGGCCGCGCCGCTATTATTGTTATACCCCCTTTTCTAACTTGAAACGCTGCTATTAATTCTCAGGCAGGAGGTAAGAGGTCCGCGCGAACTTCCGAATGGAATTCTTCTAACCGCGGAAACGTTAAGCTTTTGAACTTTCTCCTCTGTTTTAATTGCTCGCGGCTCTCGCTCGTAAATAGGCAACCAACCGCCCATTAAGATGTATACCATTGTTCGGAAATTTCGAGCTTTCTTCACCGTCCCCCGATATTTTAATTGTTGGCGCATTCTTCTTTGGAAATGTAGCGGTACACGATTCGCAGCGTTAGGCAATAAAAATAACCGCCTGCAGATGTTAGGGTTTAGAGTGGTAAAACCTACCCTGGTCCATCTGCAGGATGGTAAATAATTTTACCGATTGATTGTAGGAGCGTAGAAATTTAGCTACCCCGTCATAAACGCTGCCAGTCGTGTCCTAGTAGGGTCTGTTCGACCGAGCGGCAAGCTCGGTCCCAAAAAGTCTTTTTTTCCCGCACATGGCGACCACCTTGCCGGTAGGTATATTAAGTGGACGACCGGGATTTCCACCCCCGCCAAAATAAGGCGGTAACGAGGAAACAAACAAACTCCTCCTTCGTGTCTTCGAAAGGTCACGCCTTTTCGAAGACCACGTAAATAGGCAGGAAATCCGCGGTGCGCCTTCTTCGTCCCTCGGTACTCGGTCGAATAGTTACCGAGCCTTCTCTTCGCGAGTCGATATAGTATTAGTCACGATACCGAGTACAGTGAAATAAAGTTTGTCTTTTCGAAAATTAAAAAGTCTCTTTCTTTAGTAACCACTAACCGTTACAGAAATACGGTTCTTTCGGATATTTGAACACATCGCGGTTTTTCAACAATTCTTAAATTTCGCTTTATTTGCAAATTATCGCGTTGCTAGGGGAATTGATCGCTTCGGTGACCGGAAGCCGTAAAAGATGATCTCCGAGCCAAAGGGCACAGCCGTGCGCCTCATCGCTTAGGAATCCTGGGCCGCGGGGATCGTGGAAGGATCGACGATCGCAAAAATCGAGACCGTCTCTACTCGATTATCGTTTCAAATGAAGAACTGAATGAAGCGGGGGCCATAAGTGCAACCGCGTGGGCGGTTGTATAAATACCTTGGCCCCTCTGCGTCTGAAGAAGGCACGCGCATAAAGCGCCGCGAAAAAACGAGGACTCGTGACGAACGGTTCGGAGCGAACGACCAAGACAGAGAAGATCCAAGAAAGATGGCGGGCGGAGACGGCGCGGGAGGAACGAGGAGGATGGGGGAAAAAGGTGACACGGGGTGGGTGGCGCTCGAAGGAAGACACACGGGCGAGAGACATCGTGGCCGCGCCATGGACGAATTAATGGTCTCCTCTCGAACCCGTGGACAATTATCCGGGGGGAATTTTATTTAGCCCGCGCGCGAGGACCGTCTTCCCGACGTCAAAATATTTCCAGCTTCCTTGATGATCGACCCCGCCTCGGGATTTTTTTTCTCTGCGATGGCACCGAGCCAAGGCTCTCTTCGTCTCCCATCCTCTTCCACTTCCTCTTCGTCTTCTCCCTTCGTCTTCTTCCCTCTTCGTCCCCCTTCGTCTTCTTTTTTTACTCGCCTCGGATTATACACTCGGCCCCGGGAAATGTATCGTACGGCTGACAACTACATTTTTCGACACGCGCGTCTTTCATGGGGAATAATGGGCCTCGATTCGCCGACCGAATGGGACGGGATTGCGTTCCACGATGAGAGATTTATTTCTTCTGATGGGATCGGGATTTATTAAACGGGGAGGGACGAATTTGTCTTTTTGGTTGAAGCTGTGTTTGATTTGGAGTGGTTCGTGTATTCTTTTTGTGAAATTAATCAGAGGGACGTAGGGAGGAAATACGAACGGCTCGTTTTAAACAGTTCACCGTTAGGCCGACTACGATAACGAATTAACAAAAAATCAACTTCTGGCTGTACCAACGCACAACATTTTTCCAGAATTTTCCGTGCGCGGTAATTCTTCCCTGGGAGAGTATGGAAGAGTTCGATATCGCAGCAGAGGCGTATAGCCCTCGTTCCCACCGCAAGGCCTGCTTAAATCCGGCGATATTCCGCCCTCGTACATGCCAAACAATATCCTCATCATCCTCCGATCAAATCAGACGACCCTGTCAATACCTCTCTATAGAGCCGGCATCCTTATCCGGTCCCGATACGTCGTACCGTATCATATCCATCCACGGAATGGATTCTTCAGCGTTTGATCAACTTCCGATGCAGGTCGATCGTTCGGAAGCCCCGACGGTTATTGTCCCACGTACATCAGATACTATTCGATTATCGACTCCCCGGGGGCCGTTCCTCTGGGATAGATAGATAGAAGGTCGAAGGTACGCCCTACCACCGACCCAACCCGGTTTCCTACGGACAGTTGCAGGAACGCTCTTACTTATTTAACGCGCATTTACTTAGTGCCCTCTCGAAGGGAGAAAGGGGGAGAGGTCAGGATCCGAACTATCTCTCTCTCTCTCTCTCTTTGGCTATTCCAAGTTTTACGATTTCGCTTAGAACACGTTCAAACCTAACCCCCAGACCTACCTTCGAAGCGAGGGGATGCTTCCTCCCAAGCTGGCCCTCCGAAGATTAAATGGGTCAGTCGATTATGTGGGTCGAGAAGCCTGCGTTTTATGGCAACGAGCTCCACGGGCCGTCTTAATTGACTTTTTCGAAGGAAATTGACCGACCGAGCTGTCTATACAGACCGGTGCAGAACTTTAAAGGTCGAGCCTTCGACCGTGTGTGGACTGATGCTTGAAAAATTATTGAAGCTCCTTTGAGGTCTGGACAAAGGCAGTTTAAGCTTCGTAATGTGAGATTGAGATGTAATTAAAGAGCTGATCGTTGGAATTCTTTGCGGCAGGATTTTTTGTAATTTTCTTTGAACGTCTTTGAGAGGTTCAATGCACGAACAAGAGAATTTTGATACAGGTTCAATAAAGTATGAAAATGAGAAACTTTGCATAAAGATATGAACTTCGTCCGCCCTTTAGGAATAAATAAATGGCACGCAGCAGTTGAACAAACAGAGTCTCGCGAGAGCCCACGGTCAAATGAAATATAAACTCGATCTCGCGACATCCGTTCGGCCGTAAACGACATCATAAAACGTCCGGTGTAACGTTTGTCGTCGCGGCTAATGAAGGAGCACGCTCGCGCACGTGGTGGACTTCTCCGCGGCGATAATTAATGGACACCGCAATTACACGTCCGGGGACCGGTCCGGTTATCAGGTTTTCTTCCTGATGCGATAAAATATTCGCCGGCGAAACAAAATCGGCCGGGCACACGCACACGGTAGGGTTTTTTTTCCCCCGTATAAATTCTGCTCGCCGGCGCGTGAAGGAAACGAATGCGGCGAAACGTTAATTGCTTTTATCTGGAAATCGATATACACGCTCGGGTTCGCTAGTTTCAACGGGACCCCCTTGATACTACCGGCCTCGACAGGTGAAGGGTGCAACGGCGAAAAAAGTACAGGCAGGAGTGGGGGGAACAGGCGAAACATTTTGAAAATCGACGAACCCCTCGTGCCCGATGCTAATATGGAATTGATAAGCGCGCATCGATTTGCGTTAAGTACACTTTTGATGCGCCGATACGCTGCAATAAAATATTTAAACTGGCCCCTGATAAATGTCGAACGTTGATTGGATTTTAATTACACTTCTGCGTGCAATTTCACGTGCAACGCTGGACATATTGCGCGCAGGACTCGCCTGCACTTTGCCGGTCGCTTACACTCCGAAAAATAGAAATTCAGCGATACTAAAAGCGTGTCGAACGAGGATTTAGACTCGAAATTTTAAATGGCGCAGACACATGCGTTTCCTAGACATGTTTCTTGTTATGTCGGGTTTGGATGAAATATTATTAGAATAATGTCGACTGTTTTTTGTATCATCCAGATATTCCAAGATAAATGTTGTCTTACTAATGCAAATTCAAAATTGGAACACCGAGTTTGGGACACTCTGTACATCGCTAACGGGAGCAATTGCATGAATGTTTTTACTGTTTCGTCACCCGCTTGTGCATTCGAAAAAAGACATTTTATTCTCGAACTAGCATGCGTTTGTTTATTCATGGACAAACCAATGAATATAAATTTTATGTCCACCACTCACATGTTTGCTGTCTGCCGTTGTTTTGATACTAAACACACACACACACTCATCCCTCTCATTCGCCCGACAGTTCTCAAAACTGTTCGATTGCATCCCAAAAGAATAATTGTTTTTCTGGGTGAAAGCAGACCCTCTTACTGCACTGGCAGGCGATCAAGGGTCACTAACGCGAACAGCGGCGAATCTGGCGAATAGAGACTTTCTCCGATAATTCGCGTTCGTAATTAATTTGAGCTCTCGCATTAAATTGATCGGTCTGTCAATAATGTTACCACGGCGAACGTTCGATGCGTTCAATATTCATCGGCACTCGCACGCGCGCTTATGGCCGATTGTTATTTTCATTGTTTTGCCAAATATTTATCGACCGGCCCCGGCGCAATATATTTGCCGACTGTCAAATGAGAGAGCAATCAATGTTTTGTTTAATCAGCGCGCGTGCGATCGAATATACACTTTGGATCGACTTGATATACCGAAATTCGTTAATATTTCCCGTTCGTTTGCTCGCCAGGAAATAAAAGTAATTGATCGGCTGATCTGACTACTGCGGGAACGCGTCTCGATCCTCGAGTCGATCATCGATAAACATGGAAAAACGAGCTTTTATCCGTATCCAACTTCTATCGAATTTATGCGAGATAAAACTACCGTTCTTATATCCTTCTCATCGCTCGGATAAAAAACTGATCTATCATATTTTTCTGTTTCAGGTAAGTTCCAGAATCTTGGCACGCGCAATTCTCCGGTATCGTGAGTAGAAAGCAAATAAGTTATTTACAACGTTTAACAAGAGTTTGGAAAGTATTAGATATATGTATATATGTATATCTTGCGGAAAATTCTTGTATATTTGCTCGAGCGTAATAATACAGTAATTAAGCAACTTAAGCAAGTTAAATACGCTGCAGTTAAATATAACCAACTTCTCCAGTTTATTCGCAAATACCAAGCGCACCGTTCCGCGATATTCCCTCGCTCGTCGCATTTCCTATGGCATTTCGTAAAACTGATCAGCTTCGAAATATTAGCTGCCTTGCGATCCAAAAATTCCTGTAATAGAACCGAGCTTCCACAAATTTTAATCATAGAAATTTCATTTCAATTTAAAGCTATCCCTACGAGTTCAAATAAAGAATAAACAAATAATAAGTCGATTAAAAATTTTCTCATATCGCAACGATTGTTAAACGAGAATTTTTTAAAAATTCTCCAGAACATAGGATATTTTCCCGATTCCGAGATCCACGGTGCTCTTCTAAAAAAATGCATCAGATCGTGTCCACGCGCGAACGGAAAAATTGAAAACGAACGGGACCGAGAAGAAAACGCGGGATGCGATAGGCGAACACAGCCTCGTAACGTGCAGGACGTATGGGGGTGGTCGTGTGTGCCGGTGCATTGTGCATACTGCTGCATACTCGCTCTAATAATCAGGTATCAGCCCGTGACTCGTACAATTACTGACAGTGTCGTAGTGGGAGAGAGAAAATGGGGCGGCCGGCGCCATTCTATGCTCGCGCGCGTCAGTTTTGTTCGCGCGAAATTGGATTTGTCTGGAATGCAAATAGAGAACTGGACCGGAGAGTTCGACGTTCATCCCCGGAAATGCCGCCGGAGCTATATGGAAAAATCTACGGAGAAACCGGCCCCTATTAATTCCTTTTCTCTTACCTCAATTTTTTCGTTTCTTTGTCGTAGGAAACCGCCCGCCATTTCTATTCGACGAAGCTCGAACCCCGTTGTTTACTGCTCGCTGTTTGCTCACGAGATTTGCCTCGGCCAGACCTGCCTACTATTGAAATTCATAATTCTCCGATGAATTTTAGGAGAAACACAAAAATACTGAAAATGCAAGAAGAATTTAACCTGCAAAAAATGCTTAAAACCCGTTCCCCGTGAACAAACGAAAAATATCCGGGTATTTCGTAAAAGTCGGTAAATATTCCGGCAAAATACACGTTGAAAAATTTCTGAAAACATGCGATCCAGAAAAATCACCGTGAAAGAGCTAATAAAGCGTATACTGAATATTTATCAGCAATAAGGAGCAGTAAAAAACGCAGGGAAAATGTGGCGCGAACAGGAAAGGCCAGAATTGCTGCCAAAAAACACATATCGTATATTTCGATTACTCTGGCCAGCAATAGCGGGCTGGCTAAAAAATTCGAATCGTCAAACTTCGATAACGAGGCGACGGCGGGGTGGGAAGGGGTTTGCCGATCACGGTTTTATTGACGAATACACGTTCCTCGTCGATCTCGATGAAACGTCGTCGCTGGCCGAACGCCAAGAACACTTAATTATCAATTAATCGAACCGCGACAACGCCGACCACTCCGAGGCTGGTTTGAAATCCGTTCTTGCCGCATGTATCGATTGCCTGCTGGAAATATCGCAAATCACGAAAAAGCCAGATTTCTCGGTTTTCTGGCCGAACGGTACCATACTGTCGCGGGTCGCGTCGCATCGAGACAGGGACGCGCGAATGCTTCTTATAAATCGAACGAAATCCGATTAGGCTTTCTAGGGAACGCTCCTTCTCCTCGGAATCCCCGACGTCGCGTCGGCTGTCGGTTACGCTTTTTTGCTCGCCTTTGATCTCCGCGTTCGCGATTCGCGTTGGCGTTTCCCCCTCAAAACAACTCCGTTCGCGATCGTGTATTTCTTCGGTTTTCGCGGTTGATCTTGGTAAAATCCTCGTCGAATTTTTAGAGATGTCTTGCCCGCTTTTTCGGTTACCGGAGTGCCCGAATGGGTCCGAATAAATTTCTTCGGCATTTTGCGGTGCTCTCGACGGCTCCTCGACCGGAAGTGTCCGCCTCATTAACCCGGAAGTGCGATCCGCTGGCCGTGAGGGGGAGAGGGGCCCGATAACAACGAACGCCAGGCGCAGCGCTGCTCGTTCGTGGCTGAAAATCGTCCACGGGGCCACGCTCCGTGCTTAACACGCTAATTTCCGGAAGTGGGTCATCCTCGAGAAGAAGAGGGAAGGTAAGAAGAAGGTCGAGTACAGAATCGCGTCGGAGAAAATGCAAAGAGATGCATCGCCTTTGTCCGTGGTCCCGGGAGACCTCGCGCCCGCGCGCGCTGGGATTTCCGTAATTACCGGCGGAAAGTCGAAAACAATCGAGGTCGACGATTCGTTCTGGGGTCAAGTTGGATCCCGCTGCGACCGGTACAACCATAAACCGTGGTATCGCGTGACCGCGATGATCGATGTCCCCCAGCGACTTAAATAATTCAACGATCTTGATCTATAGCCTAGGAACGTATGCCACTCTTCCAACAGCGCCGTTTCATTGTCGTGGATACCTGGACAGGTGTGCATAAGCGTTCTTCTGTCGTCTGTCCCCGCGACAGGTTAGATTGTACTTTGCGGACAGAGTTCCCTTTCGAAGAACACTGTCTTCCTAGTTGCGGACGTTCGAACGATTATGTTTGCACCAGACACGTGATTCACACTGGCTATAGTACGACCGATGGCTGGAATCTTTTGTTTGACCCGTTCTAGATCTTAATCAGTAGGTCAGGCAGATTGCAGTTAGTAGTTGTTCTAATAACAGGTACTAGACTACTGATCTTTATGTAGGATTCTGTGTATTGACGGTGAAAAACGAAGAACAAAATAAATAAAACGAGTGTAAAGTGTAAGAGCGTGGCGAACAAATTGGGCGAACAGAGTAGTGGAACAAATCGCTTATAACGGACAAATCAGCTAAAACAACGTATAATTAATCTACATTAAGACCGGCAGCTCCACATGCCGCGGTCTCACGCAGATCCCGGCGCGAGAGCATATTTGCAGGAGCACATCAGCGGGCAACGCGTTAATCAGTCGGCTGGGACATAAATCGCACGGAATCAGTCGGACACCGCATTAGACCAGTTCCGTTCATAGGTAAATGCATCGATCACGCGGGACCATATTAGTCGTCGAAACGAAGACATCAGTTATCTCGGTGATTAATCAGCCCCGCTAATCACTCCGCGGAACCGGGCGTTACAGCAAAGAAAACTGAAACAACCGAGAATGAAAGAGCATTTTAAATGGTACAAATACGGGACAAACATGTTTAGAAGTCAATTAAATTCTACCTCAGAATGCCTAATCTTTTATGGCAAAAAACTGAAGGAAAATAATTATATCAGAACTAGTCGGGAATAGTGGAAAAATGAAGAACGCGTGCCGCAACGGGACGCTCCAGCAAAGGAAACTAAGTGAAGGAGGAAGGCGGGACGCAAGGGGGGCGAGTCGGCGAGTAAAAATTGGCGCGCGTGTTCACGTGTTTCGCGGGGGCCACCCGTGTCGCGACACGGCGCGATAATTATCTGGGATTAGTAACAATATCCTTAAAGCCGTCCATTAGAACCCGGGATACGTTTTCCCACCCGGCTCCCTCCCACCGCCCGGGGGTCCGGATCAGATTAAAGTTAACAATAATTCTCGAGCACGCGGGTCTCGGCCTCGTAAACCGAGCAACGGAACATTTAAATTTTTTATTGCGATTTTCTGCAGACCGGAGTTATACACCGCGTCCAGATGCCGGCCGTCATAAATCACGGCTTGATTTCACCGACGACGCAACGCACTTCGGGACGAATGTGCATAAAATGACCCCTCTCTCTACTTTCGCGAACCGTCGCCCGATGATAATATCAGGACACGCCGGGGACATTAATTCCCATTGTACCGTATTATAAGGATCATAAAGCGTGGACGCCCAGCGCGGCGATCTGATCGCGGATCTGTAACGGCCAGATCGCACTGTCGATTATTGGCCGAAATGGTAACGTTCCCATGGCCCTGTTCGAATCGCCCTGAAACCTGCTTGGCTGATGGCAAAGGTTAGTAGATGATCGAACACGCACTTGTTACTACTGTGCAAAATGAGCGAAGATTTTTATGCACTTTGACGAAAATGGTACATTTGTTTCGACGTTTCCGCGACGTTGAATTATTAGCGTTCGAGTCGATGCGCTGTTTCATTCCTTTCGATACAGTTTTAGTGCTTTCACGTTTGCAAATGTATTGTTCACGCGATGCTTATCGCTCGGGAGGCGGACGGTTTCGATGAGCACACGATGTACACACGTGTCGTTGGATCTGTACGACGATCTTAATGAACAACCGGTAAGATAAACATCCAATTGAAACGTCATAGAACAACAGGATCTCGCCCGGTGAATGTTGATGTTGGTGTCATTGTATCCCGTAGAAGGATTTTAATTTCGGCCTCCGTGGAGAGTCATGGTGTCCTCGTTCCGTCGAATCGCGATAGTCATCCGACGAGAAAAATACGGCCGAGCACAATGGCGAAGAACGTAATCTTCTTGAGCGCATCGCGTATCAGCTTACATTCAAAAGACGGGACTTAATTAGATCCATCGGGACGATAGTGGCGCTGTCTGCCTGACGAAAATAAAGCCCGGTTCGCACGTGGCGGCGCGACGCGGCGGGACTCTCCTCTGGTTGATTAAGTCGTTCTCAGACCGGCTGAACGTCACTGACTCACTTGTCTACCTCTACCTGTGTGATCTGAAGGAAAAATTTTCGACTAAACAATACATTTCGAGATACAGCACAAGTTTCGCTTGCACGAACTGATAAACACTGCAGGGACTCTCTAATCGATCCTGGCTACTACGATCGCATATCCTAAAACGCGCTCCACGATTAAGCCACGTTCACACGTACTATTTCAGGCAAAGAAAAAAACATGTTACGTGTCGAGGAACAATTAAACTCATCGAGCACGCCAACAGCTATGACTGCTCTCGTGTTACACAGCTCACGGTTTGCTGAATCGATCGAGTTATCATCTGCCATCGAGAAAAGTATGGTTGGCATGGTCGATCCTGTTCGAGTTTTTTCAAAAGACATATGGCGATCAACGGGACCTCTTTATGTCAGCCATAAATGTTACTGAACATTATTTATGTTGATTGTGTGTTCTACCAAAAACATTTTCTTGTTTTTATAATTATCGCTATCTCACATTTCGTTTTTCCTTCATTATTCATTTCTGTACTTCCGAAATTCAATTTTTACTTTTCATAATTATTTTCTTGCATTTCTGGTATATTCATGTAGTCTTTATTTTGTTTATTAAAGGGTCCGGGTTAAATAAAATCGTTCTTACTATTATTAATTTTGTCGCTGCGACAGAAACGGCCGCCAGCGTAATATCGCTGTATGAGACGGTAGAGCGGCGTGTCTAAATTTCGACGCGAATAAAGCGTAACATCTGTTGCTCCGTTGCATTATGCAAATAATTGGTTTCCTATCTCATCTAGTTAAAATGAATATATAAGGAAATTCCGAAAAATAACGCTTTTAATCAAGCTTAACCGCAGGGAGGTAGCTATTTGCGTGTAATAGCATTTCCTGGCAATGAGAAAAATCGAACGAGGGTCAATGTCGAGCGACGCGAAGGCGAAGTTGCTACGGCTACGTCTCGGGTCCTCGTAATCAATCAAAAAATTCCCGATGCCGGCTTTCGGGGATATTAATTTATCGCGGGCGGTGCACTTCACGGGATTAGAAGCTCGGCGAGCGTATCGTGCCACTCGGGCCCGTTTAATTTCGTTCCGGGCCGGGTCATTAAGACTGTCTTCTTTCACCGTAGCTACGCAAATTACGACCCCGGAAGCACACCGCGGCCCAACTATAAAAAGACGAACCACGGCCAACACGGGGCAGAGAGGGGTGGCCACGCATTAATGGCGTTTATGGATAGTCCGACGGAATAGCTGGTATTTAATTAACGAGCGAACTTTTACGCGGGAATTATATCTCTTCGTTAACCGCGCCGCTCCTCCAGATAGCGGTTCTCTCGTAAATAGAGATTCGCGAAAGCGATATTCGATACTTAACGACCGCGATAGTAAGGAGTATCGATATTACGGGCCACCGTAAAATTTCATTTAGAATTTTTGCCACAGCCTCGCCTCGGATCCCTAATGCATCCTTCACGATGCATCCGGCGCGGCACGGCACGGCGCGGCGCAACCTTGGAGATGCAATCATCGAGCGCGAAATGCGTTTAACCGATACCACGGAAATTTATTTTTCAAACGAGATAAGTCGGTTAGACGAAAAATACAGTGTTGAAAAATAACAGGGAATATAAAAGAATAGAATTTGGTGATTGATAGGTCCTTTATTAGTCGTTAAACTAGAATTTTATATTTTTACGAATGAACAATTTTAACGATACCATTAATAAAATTAACAGCGGAAAAATCGTACAAATGAGTCCTTAACGTCTTGAAGCATGTGAAATGCAGCAGAATCGCAATTACATGATTATTTTCGCACAATGCAAGGCTAGATTCGTAGCTCCTAGCGCCGAAACGAATTTTCGCGGGCAGAAATTGCTTAATTCGTCAAAGTTTCCGTAACTGTTAACTGAAAATGTTAACTGTCCCGTTTAAATGCCACGTACAATTTATTCGAATTGCAGCGCGATTCCCTAATACGCCTTACGCGATTCTTCGTATTATCGTTGTTTTCCGAAGTTGCTCGTGCAGTAATAGGCGCGAAACGGGCTTAATAGACTCGGTCGGAATGAACCTCCGCGCCTTACGATGCAACGATTACTCTATTACGTTCGCATTATCCGACACAATGGTGGTGGCTTCGTTCTGGGTAGAACTGCCTGAAAACGCGTAACAACTTTTCCCGGTGGAACGGGCCCGTATTCGCATCCAAGTTCGCGCCGATTCTGTCACGCGATGGCAATTTACTTCTTGACGCGTCGGGAAAATTTTCTCGTCGATGTTGCTGGCGACAATTATCCCGTTTAGCAAATCTGTAGAGTTGTAGACTTTCTCAGTTAAAAAAAAATAGAAAGATGTTAGCGCGACACTCGCGTGACCCATTAAAAAATAAATGGCATCAACAAAAACGAAAATTCCGAAACCCTGTGGTTCCCAGCATGCTTGCAACGATTCCCCAGACCATAAGGCGCAGGACTTAGGGAAGCTCCTCCTGCTGGCCTGAACGGTCAGAAATCATAGCGACGACGTTCAGCAGCCCCCTAGCATCATCCCTCGATCAAACCTCCCGGCGCATAAATCACTCGGTAATTTAATCGAATCGGCTCTTTAACCGGCCGATACTCGAATTATGGTTAGCCAAAGAGAACGTTTTCGCCGATCGAAAGCAAAAGAGTTGCGGGGGAGGATGGCAACTGTGGTACGGATCAAGGGGGGTGGAGAAAGGAGTGATTTATTCGTCGCGAACGGGCCCGGCGAACGGAAGTGCCGCGGGATTTATGGGCGGGCCACTTCCGTCTAGATTTTATCGTTTATCAATAACGTCCGAATAAAAGTAATACGGCTACGAGGGTGGAAAAGCGGGGGCGGATGGGAACAGGGGGTGAAGAGAGAGAGAGAGAGAGAGAGAGAGAGAAAGAACCGTGGTCCGCGGCCACGACAAATGGATATTTCGTGAAGTGTGTTACGGAGTCGCCGAGGAAATAAATGCGACCGATCCCGTCTCGGTCGCTACCGAATGCTTCATGTAAGTATAAAAAGAAGCCCTTTGTATCGTTCCCAGACGCCGCCGCCGCGCCGCAGTGCATCGATTCGTTCGAGTCTGTTACAGCGGAGACGTAGCCACGCGATAACCAATTCCGACTCTTATTATCGGATATTGTTATTCGGCTGGGATATTATTCCTTTGTTGAACCTCCAGTCCAGATATTTATCGTTGATTTAAGCGACTCCTAGGTCCCACGGGACGATCACGTCGCGATTCGCGAAGATACTTTACGGGATAACGCCCGGACACTGTCGTCTATGCGTCGAAACTACCCTTTGCGGTGATCGATGGCGCGAGGGAAACCTGAAATTTTATGCTCGAAAGTTCTATTAGTTCGATCGACGAGCGGCGGCGTTCTTCTGTTTTGGATTTAATTTGTCTGTGGACGAGAATTTTTCAGAATATCGACAACATTCTCTCACCCCGGGATGAGTCTTGTAGCCAGCATCAGCTGATCAATTCCTCCTCCCCTGTTTCGGAATAGTCTCTTAAACCGCAGCAAAGACCAGGCATTCAAAGCCGGAGTCTTCGCGTAGCGGGGCAGGGCCACTTCATAAGAAAAATCGGAGACGTTTCGTAGACGGAAGCAGCGCGGAATGTAAAACGGTTCCCATTGGCTGCACCCTCTTTCTCCGTAGTATCGCGTCGCGACGCACGTTCCCCGCTGCAGAATGCCGCCGCGCTGAATTACTTATGGCGTTCCACATTCTCAAACCCGTAAGTACATAGCCGTATTTCGAATGGAAATGTAACTACACGCATGCTCGGCGTGCTTTCGTTCTACTATGCGTCTCCGGTTGCTGCTTCTCTCCCTCTCTTTCTCTCTCTCGCGCGCGCGTCTTCTTCCTATTTCCTTCGTAACCAACGTTTCTTTCCTCGCCCATCCTCCGCTTCCTGATCAATTTTTTTCCCCACTCCGCGGCCTCTTCCTTTTCATCTTCAACCGACTCGCGCCTCCGCGCCGAACCAGCCGAATGCAAATCGTATTTTGTCGTAAAACGTGTCGCGGAAGCGGGCCCAAGGGTGTGCGATGAATGCACGGAGATACGGGGAAAACAGGGTGCGTTCGCGATCCGCTGAGAAATTCCCCTGCCAACGTATTATTGGCCTGTCAAAATTCATAAGCTGCCCTTGCACTCTGCACAAGCCGGAGATAGCGAGGTGCGAGAATCTTGTCAACGCGAGCATAGAAACGATTGGTTGATTTAATCTCTTCAGAGAGGAAGTATTTTAAGAATCAGTATGTATTATTAATAACAATCTTTCAATCGTAGAAGTAAACATGAACATTGATAACTTTATCTTCTATAATATTCCTTTAGAAATTTTAGTGTTCCAACTGTGTAATTCTGCTTTATATAATGCACCATAATTTTCACAATTCTCTCTATAATTCTTCGCAAAGCATAAATAAATATTTATGATCGCATCCGCTCCATATTTAATCTTTCTTACAACGAGGGAGAAGGCTATACTAATCGGAGAGATGGTCTTCCTCTCCCTGTAATCATACTTTCACTGGAATAATGCATCAATATGGAACAACTATAGACTGCATATCCTTCCCTCCACTTGCGCATAAATTGTTGCAAACCGATAATCAATTCCCTCCCAATGGGAATTCATACGTCTGAAAAATCACGATATAATCTCAAAATTAAAAAAACCTGACTAAAGAGTTTGCGTTCGATACACATTCGGGTTTAATCTATAAAATGAAAAAATTAAAGCTTAATATTTGATGCAAGTAACCAGGTCAGCCGGCGTTCTCTTGGGGAGAACCGCAAATCCGAAAGCGGGGCTAGACGAAGCCATAAATCGCGAGGTCGGAGTGAGCCCCGATATTTGATTCTATCAATTTTTATTGGCATTAAATTTTGATACATCAATCTACCTGGTCAATTTCGACAGCGTAGCGGCCGAACCGAAGAGTCGGCGAGTCTCCGTAATTTTCGGCATCCTTCGGAATTTCGAATAACCGAAATTCCGCGCGATCGAATTTTGACGTTATCGAGTCTCGACACCGCGGAATATCGGCACTGGCAGATATCAAAATTCGCAGAATCCAGTTGCTGCCAGCGTGCACCGGTCGTCTTACTACACCCGCGACAGTTCCTCTCTTGTGCCTTACGCCCGTCCTCACTGTCAGTCTCATGCATAAATTCTCCGGCGAACCTAAACATAGAACTCAATTTGCCAGCCCGAAAATTACCCGCAAGAAATCTATCGGCCAACTTGGAACTGCTTTAATCCTCGGGTAGATCGAAATTCGGGACAGTCCGACTCGCCATGACATTTGTGCGTCTTACGTTGACTTGTCCTGAAATTGCTTCATTTATCTTAACACATTGTCGACGGGTTAGCATACTCGTGTCATCCCCTCAAACAGTGCTCGCACATGCTCGAAACACGCGTCATTATTAACGAGCAAATTTGTGTATGGTCGCGGTGTAATGTGGATCATCATGACAACAATTAATAGACAAAATGCGGAACAGTAAAGACATTTAGAAAATTAAAAAATACTGCTACGTCGTTTCCGAGTCTGCACGAAGTATTATTTTCTTGTGAATATTAGTTAGACTTCGATACGAATGTTGTTTTACGAAGAACAAACAGTTAGTTTCTTTTGATAAAGAAGTAGGAAAAATCGTAGAACGAGGAGTTCGTTATGAACACAAAGGGCCAAGAATATTTCGATCATCGAAAGAGAAAAATAATACCGTTATTGCGACTGGATAAAATAGAATATTCTTTTAACGTCATCGCAGTGATTATAAGAAACTGTTAATGTAGTGAAGAATTATCTACACGAAGATATTACAAATTGATATTTCTGTAGCGATGTATCACCCCCGCAAAAAATCTCCTTGAAAAAAACATCATGTCTCTATCTGTCAGGTTTCTCTCTCGGTAAAACGGTCAAAAATCGCAGCAGACTAGTCACCGATCCTCTGGCTCGCTAAAAAAAAAACGAGTGATCTTAAACGAACGCATTTCACGATCGCGTCGTTGCACCGTGCGCTCGGGGATGGTGCACTCGGGGGAGGCCGACGTTTCAAACTTCGTTTAGCTTCGGTCGCGTGGAATAGTCAGTTCGAGAAGAGGCTGTCGCTCGAAAAAGAGACGGAGATAGAAATATAGACAGACAGAGAGAGAGAGAGAGAGAGAGAGCGGGGGAGATTGGGGGAGGGTCTACTAAAAAAGCAAAACCCACGCATCCGAGAGCCAGACCGACTCGTCGCGACGGTTTATTTCGATTCGCCGGCTGCATTTTTACACGTTTTCAATTACCACGGTGAAATTTTTTACGCGTGCGCGGTACCAGAGGCGATACATCAAGGTGCCACGCGCACGAAATTCGAGCACGTGTGCCCCGGAATACTTGACATAAAAATTCACTGCGTTTCATGGCCGAGTCGGCCGTATTTTTCTCTCTCGACCCCTGCAGTCCCCCGCCCCCCGGCCCTTTCGACCCCCTGTGCCACGGCCACCCCCGTAACTGACGTCTATCCGGCTATCAATCCGACTGCGTAACGTGTCGCCCCATAGAGAGCGAGATGGAGAGAACAGCGAGAGAGGGTAGAACGGATAAGCGTGAAGCTCGATGAACCATGCAGGCGTAATCTAATTAAACTACCGATGCCCATAGCCGTCGACCTAAACCCGCGTACACTGCAAGACCGTACATATCGGCCGCAATTGTCTGATTTGCATGTAAAGCAACATGCGCGACTACTCGGCGAACCCCCATGATTATTAACGCGGCGACACGAGTCTCTCGGTGCACAGAGAGAGCTTTGATACCGGCCAGAGACGAGAGAGGCGTCGCGACGCCGGAATTTCGGCGCCGCGAAATTTCCACCCGACGCGCCGCGCCGCGTCGATCAGCTACGGCGCCGAGAAAGTTATGTGCCTATGGAATTTTAGGGGCTTATTGAACGGTCGAGTCCGATCGAACGCATTATCGGACGCGAACAATTCAATTTCGTTGCCCGGACACCGGATTAACGGGTTTTTCGCGATTTGCGACGAGCAGGAGGTTTTAGGGAGAACTATTGTGGTGTGGCGTTGTTTGTAGGTGCGTGGACACGTTTAATGGATTATTCGATCCTCGAATAGCGAGCTGGGTTCATTTGGAAATACAGTTAGAAATTAGACAATTTTTAGACTTTACGGAAGATGATTGCGGTTTATATGCGTTTGTATACTATTCAATTGCATTAAGCTAGCATTACTCTACGCTGCGTTCCGATGCTGCAGATACAATTCAAACACGATCGAACAATAAATCCAACAGCAATGAAATCTAAACACACCTCTGGTAAGCTTTACCACTTCTAAACCGCTCCGTCAAATGCTCGAAATAATGCAAAATTCAATCGGGGTCATCGAGTTCATCGACCTCTAGACACCCGCTCTCTATCAAAAGCATCCATCTAGCGCATTCTAGTCCGCCAGCGACAGGCGGTAACAGAAAAAAATACCCAGAAATCGAATTCGGATAAATGGCGGTTCGACGGTTGACGCCGGTATTAAAAAAACGAGATAAAAAGAAAACAAATCGACAGCGGAAAGAAGATTTCCAATCATGTTCAGAATTAACCGATCCCCATCTTGCCCGTAGAAAATTCGAGCCTAGCCCAAGCCTGGAAGATGAAATGACTGGGTTGAGGTTTTTTTCTGTTGTGCCCTCTCTCTTCCGGTTCCCGATTTGCTCCTCTGCTTTTGACAAACTAATTTGTCACGAAACAATGACTACGCGGCGTGCTTGACATCGGCGACGAGGTAAATGGAATGTGTCCAATCATCGGCGAGACAGAGTGCATCATGTCAACGCCTCGTCCCTGAATACCCTCGAGCCTCGAATGCTCCCACCCCCCTTTCTCTGGCCCCCTTCTTCCTCTATCCATCCCCCTGTTCTCTCGCTCCTTGGACCCGTCTACCCGTCCCTTATTTATCTACCCATCTGCCTATCCACCCGCTTGTCTACTCGCCGGATCTTTCCGATGATATCTGCCGTACACGCGGCGAGTCAATGGCGGAGGGTTGAATCAAGATCGACGTGGGCGTTGAATAGCGATACCGATAATCTGATAAGTGGCTGCCAGCCTAACGGTGTTTGCCAGGAACGTCTGTTTATTAGCCGACTCGGATTTCGAACGTTGGACAGGTCGGAACGCCGCCCTGGACAATGTGAACTTCCTCGGGTTCAAAATAGCTTGGGGATGCTCCTCCAGTCGACTACGAATCGCTAGAAACGTAAATGCCAGTTCCAGATAAACATTCTATCGACTGAAAAATTTTATGGTTCGGGTTTCGCGATTGGGTCGATCATTTTAATCCGATAACGAGGTCTGCGACCGATCGGACCAAAAGAAACATGGTTCCGCGAGTAGAACGCGAAAGAAGGGAGCGGAGGAATGATAACAGAGCAGACGGGCCGTGATAGGGAGAGTAAAGGGGTGGTCTGTGTGGGTGGTAAAGAAACTGAAAGAGAACGAGATTGTTGGGGAGCGTCAAAGGACTTTGAAATTTTATTTCCGCCCGAGATAGCACCCTCGCAGCTACGGTATTTGCGTGGCGCCGTACGCCTGTGCCAGAGTGCCGTAATTACCCACAATCAGTCACAGGATTACGTGGACCCTGCAGCGCTACCTATCCCCCGTTCCTTTTTTCCGCGTCTGCTACAAGCGGAACACACTTCGCTGCTCTCCTATCTCCCTTGCCCCCGCTCCAACCCTCAAAGACACGGCCTCCATCTTGGTTCGCTGTAATGTCACGTTCGGCCGAGGCAAACCTTTCATCCGGGACTTAAGATATTAATCCCTTTAGCTACCTACCGATTTTCCGATGTCGGCGAACTCTCTTCCTAGAATCAAGAATTGCTATGGATTGCCCTCTGCTCTTTCAAGGGGCTAGGACCATCGGATCTAATGCATCGATGGCCACGCTACCGTTTAATTAGAAAACCTGTAAAATATGAACGAGAATTTGCAAAATGTCCGAGCGGCGGATTTATTCGGGCCAAGTGTATTATCTCATTCCAGAAAGAGGAAAAAGCTCTAAGAGGGTGCTTTCGTTTCGCGAAGTCTGAAGTTCTCGTAATCCCCTAACGGCGAGAACAGGTGCGGTCCAACCCGGCCGATTTTTTCTAATCTCGGTCAGGACGCTCGGACATTTATTCCTCAGGAGATTTCCGGGATGGGGAGTGGGGGGGGGGGGGCGAGAATGAGATTAGACCGAATGGGCTCGCATTTTTTCGCGTCACTGTACCGTAATGCGTGAACAGACCCGCGCGATTTAACGTCGTTAGCCTCGAGAGGTTCGCATTTGTTTGAATGAACGCACCCGACGACGCTTTTTCTTAGACCTAAACCGACACGGTCTCCTCCTTCGAGCATAACTCACGTCGCGCATAATCCAGCTAATTCAACCGGACACGCGTCTGATTATAATTCATTGAAGACCGCGGTCCGGCCGGATCGAAACTGCGGAAAAATTGGTCGAAGAATGAGAGGAAATTCCATTCGTACCAACTGATGATTAACTCCGCGAAACTACTTGCTTGATCTAACTCTCGCGGCTCTTGCAGAGGCGTGGTTCGACGGTAACGATAACGTTCGTTTGAATGTATTGTTCATTCGGGCCGGGGAAGAACCTCATGGGGAATAACGATGTCGGCGCGCGTGATGTAATATTATCGCTTCGATCGCGCCGAACGAACGGTTCTCCGAAATGCAAGCGTTACGTAAGGTTTTTATTTAAGATTGAACGATGGAATTCGTACGACTCGTTTAGGTGGCGCTGCGAATGAAACGATAGTTTTCATTCGGCGGAAGATTTACATTTGTATTTGCCCGGAGAGAGGTCCGCGGAGCAATTTCAGACGATCGAGGAGACTCCCCAGGGGCGTAGGAACGTCGGGACCGGGCACGGGCTCGATAAATCCGTTGAATGCGACGAGAAAATTCGTAAGGTATAATGAAGCCCGACCCCGTCGATTGTCTTTTTCAATCGACCACTCAGCCCTGGCAAGTGTGTCAGAGAGACGGCGGCGCAATAGGGTGAGCGCGCGCGGCGATGATGAACGACCGCCACGAACCACCCCCCGGCGGGGGTGCGTATGCAGTTATGCAGAGTTCACCGATGCGTCACTCTGGTGCATTATACAACGCGCCCTGGGATCTCGTATTCCCCGTGGAGATACTTCGCAGGGGTTTCTCGTGAAATATATTCCCGTTGTCAGGTGGAGGCGACGCTTGACTCGCGCGGATTCGTCGCACGTTTTAAGAAATTCTTCCGCGAGAGATCGATAACGCTGCCACCGCCTGGCAAGGTGAAGCTACACGAACAAATTAGCAGTCCCTGATTTTTTTTAGTTTTCGTTAATATCAGAAATTGTGTAGGGATTACTGGAAATTATGTAGAGTAGCGTATCGTTGTTTGGCGATTATTATAAAACGACAGCATCGTCAGAAAATTGTAGTATACAAGTCATGGTACTTACAGTTCAGCGGAAAAATAAACGTGGAGGTGTACGTCGGGTACAAAAGGTAATTTCTATGCTGACCTTTAAAGGTTAACCTAGGTTCTTTCACCTGCTGCACGATTCTACACCCTCGCGCATGGAGCAGAATTTTTTTCTTGCAGTCGCTTCTCGTGTAGCCTATAAGAGGGAAATATCGTCGCAGAAGCAAGCGATCTCAGCTATGGAATTTCCGCCCTTTGAACATTTCTTGCAGTTAAAATCTGTCGCATTCATACCAAAAGGACAATTATTGTCCTATTAACAATGTTCGATCTTTAAATTCTCCAGTTTCTGTGAAATTACTAAAAAAAATCTGATAACGAAGAGAGCTACGAAATATATCGGAAGACAACACATAAAAGCACATCCCCTCGGAGTCGCAATGATGTTTGCAGACAACACGAATCGATGCTGGAAAACGCGGGTGGGTGACAGTGGAAGGAAAACATTCCGAGTCCGTTCATTGCGCAACGGTGATCGTGTATATCGGTCCGGAGCAGAGACCGAGGCCGGGGCCGGTGCCGCGAACGCGTTGCAGCAACATTAACATTATCAAACATCGAAATTACATTGGACGTTAAACGTAGTCCTGGGTCCCCGGTCTGATTAATCAGATCAAACGGTAATCTCATTTGCCTGTGCGCGATAGTATCGCGTGTCGCCGCTCTCTCCGGCCCCTCGATACATTGTTAGAAGATTTGCTAATGAGAGAACGTCACGCAGAAGTGCGCGATCATCCGATTTAATTACCAATATCAGCGGAGTCGGCTAGGCATATCGATGGAAGAGAACGAGAGACCATGTTCGAACCGTGGCGAGCACCGGGAAACAGTATTTAATCCGTCGTCGACCGGTTTTCATAACCGGAGTCGTCGAATATTCCAGCTCACGGCACAGCACGGCACGGCACGGCCGACGGTATAATAAGCCCGTTCCCATGACGGATCACTTCGCGAAAGCTCATTATTTCTGTTCCACGGCGACAGATTCATCGGCTCCGCGAGAAAACGAATTACGACGTATTTACATCGCGCCCCGACGAGCTACGGAACGAGCCCGACCAGTTGAACGCGATTTAATGAACGACTCGCTGGATAAATGGCTCGAAAACTCCGCTCGAACTTTTACCGCCATCGGACGCGGCTCGCGAATTCGCAAATTCTAATATGTATTTTAAACGTTCTCGTTATTTTCAAGTAGACGGAAATACATATTGTCCCGTAACAGAGACGATTCGGTCGGTTACGAATGTATAATACATTGGTAAGCCGGGCGCTTTCGAGGACCGATTCGATGATTTCGAGTGTTCCGGGCAAGACCCAGGGCGCGGATTTCGCGAAAAAATATCGCGAAACAGTGGGATATTCGCTGTGAAAAGTTGGTGGACAGAATGGAAACAGGGGAAACGCAAACATGTATGACCAAGTGGCGCGTTATCGTCGTAAATACAGGCGGTTCGACGGCGTCGTGTGTACACAATTTTGCGGGTCGCGTTCATGAAAATCGGTCCTATCGATCAGTGCCTGTAATTAAGAGGAGCTTTAGGGCAGGGGGAGAGGGGGCTGGGCTAACGAACCGGTGTATTTCGATGGTATAATAATCGAGCAATGCGGCACTGCCGCGAAGGGTCGCATGACGGCTTTCTACATAGTGAGAGAGAGAGAAAGAGAGAGAGAGAGAGAGAGAGAGAGAGAGAGAGAGAGAGAGAGAGAGAGAGAGAGAAATACTGTGAAAGGGATGCAGTCTCGAAGATTGATTGCGATCGATCCGATCGCGACAGTTCAAAGAATCTTGGGAATCTTGTTACATTCGAATTAGTGGCGGGATTAACACTTTCAGTAGACCTAATGCTTTCGTATTCCTCTCCCTTGTTTTCATCCCTTAACTTTGAGGGGGTGAGAATGACTGAATTATTCGGACACTGTTCGGGAAATATTAATCTTTTTCTCTTTTTTGTTTCAGGTAAGTTGCACGAAAATCTCCGTGGAAAAGGGGATGGCGTCTTCCACCGTTGCGTCGTTCGGCGTGTGACGTAATCTCGCAACTCTTCTAAACGTCGTATATGTAGAGGATCCGAGGGTCACGGTTGGACTGCGTGGGCGTCGAAGCGATTCGCATCGTCCATCTGCGAGTCGCGTGAACGCGGAACGGATTCGAAGTTCTCGGTCTAACGGGCCCGCATCGGAACGAGTTTTTGCCGGGGCCCTGCTGCTGCTGCTTCTGCTGCTGTTGCTTCCTTAAGGGGTGGTTAATCCAACCCCTGTCGTGAGTCACGCGCCGCGCGCCGTGGAATTTACGAGGCACCGTTGTCGCGCTCGTATTCTCTCTTTCTCTCTCTCTCTCACACTCGTTCTCTCCTCTGATCCGTAGGATTATCTCCGCGCGACCGACTGTTCGATACCCTCCCCCGCTGTCGATTATTATACCATCAAAATGCGGCGTCCAGTCGGGGACACCCCCTTAATTACGAGGGGTCGATCGATTCAATTGATCCGACCAAATGTAGCCGCGAGTCTGTTCGTGGGGTAGGCTCTCGCGAGGGTGTAAGGACTGCTCGTTACACGAGGGGGCTTATGATTGCGGACTACCTTTCTACGAAACCTGGGACACTATATCCTAGCTCGTACCACCAATCGTTCTTCGGAATCAATAACAGTAACCACGAAATACCATCAACCCGATACATTCGACAGAAATGGACACATTATTTCCAACTCGTTCAAATTACTCAAAAAAGAAATTAATTTTTATCTCGTCCTTATTGCTACCAACAAACAGAGAATTTTTATTTCTTCGCAAAGCTCGGTATATTCGGTGAGCAATTTATGAGGCTCCGCATCGCGGTAGCGTAAAGAGGCTGATCGGGGGTTGACCAAAGACCCCCAAAAAGGCGAAGATTCCCTAAAAAGCCAGGCGGAAGCCGAGCCTCCAAAAGACTCTTTACGCCCTCTGCCTCCGGGCATCGGTCCCTTAACCCATAAACCCGAACAAGAAAAAGAACTCTCGTTGTAAGTGGCGAGCAAGGTCCGAGCCATCCGAAAATCACCAAGGAAGAGAGAGCAAGGGAGACGCCCCTCCGGCCAGCGGCAAACATTTAAATCCGCCCAGGGTGCTTGAGATCCCCGCGAAGTGGCGGACGCGTATCCCGACGAGTACACTTCTTCCCATTGTCGCCCTTCTTCCCTATCTGTGCCCGCGGCTGAGCTTATACGGGGGTGTGGATGACGGCTAAAGGTTGATTCACATTTCTACTATCCCCGAAACACGCTCGAAATACCATCGCGAACACCCTCGGAATTTTGCGATTGCAACGAGAGGTGCGTTCACCATTTTTTCGCCCTTCAGTTTTGACATTCCTTAGAAAGCGTAAATTCGTCTAAAAGTTAACAACTATTCTAAAATTCCTGTGCGACAAAAATTCACTGGACCGATCACTACTGGCTCGAGAGGCCGAGAGTTAAATCAAGGTAGCAATTTTTCCGCGATCATCTACGCGAAATGTGAACCAGCCCTAAGGAAATAACTCGGCGGAACGGTACACGGGTAAGAGAAGAGCGACTTCTTAGCATTCGCGATTGCATTAGTCAAATTCCGGCGAGCGCTTGGATTAAGTGACGTCTTCGAGGAGAAAAAAGCGGCAGGGGGTGTAGAGAGGATGTACTGGAGGGGGTGGAGAAAAGAAAGGAAAACGGGAAACGAAGTTAAAGCGTCGAAAACGAATTTTCGAGAAAGGGAAAAGACGAGGGGGTGGCTAAGCGAGTAGTCACCCCCTAAGGGACCACTACCGTACGTCGTATTGTAATGCGAAACTAAAACAGAATTACCCGGTGGCCCGTGTCGGACCTGCGACAGTGGCCCCGGGGGCGAGGGTGACACTCTCTCTCTTCTGCTGGAGGGTGCATTTTAACGCGGCTACAAAAACGACCTGCTTAAACGCACCCCCGCAAGCCCAACCCCCTTTTCACGCCGCGCCGGCCAGCCTCGGGGAGATACGCTCTGTTTTATATTTGCTAATGCCGGGCCCCGGCTGACGGTCCATTGATTTATATTGTTTGGGATGATGTGCGAGGTGAGATAAGAATATGGCGAACGGCACACCGTTCCTTTTTGCATCCCGTCGAACGCGCACCAGCCCATAAGTCACCCGGAGATTGATCTACGCGAACGTCAAATAGGAATTGATCTCCGGAAATTTTATGAATCGCTGTAGGGTGTGAACGAACGTTTCAGTTTTCGTATAGCTATACAAAATTTAGGAATAACTATGATTTTATGCATTTACGTATTCTGGTTTTCGAATTAATTAAAGCTAGATAGTAGACTTACGAATTTTTCGATTTAGCCTGAAATCAGACATTTATTACAAGCGGTCTAATAATTTGAGCAAACCCTGTACACTCGCAACCTGATACGTTGGAGTATACACCGTAATGCACGGAACACTCGGAGGAGGAAAGGTCTTTTTTGACCTGCTATTTATTGCCCTTTGCAGCGTCGCCATTTTTACAGGCTAAAGGGCCTAAGAAGGAAAGCGAGTCAGTCCGCGCAAGTTAGCCTACCGAGCAGGTCGCAGTTTTCAATACACAGTTTATTTTTTTGTTAACCGTTACTTAATACAGTTTCACATTGTGTTACGAGCTAACAATATTAATTCACACTCGTTATACCGTTGTTCTATGCGCGTTGGACTTTAAATATCAAGTTCCATTTAATCTCCCAATCTCGTCATCTCAACATGATATATTCGATTGCCCTAACAGTATTCTCTCGCAGTGTTCTTTGTAGTTGTTCGAGCAGCTTACGCGTGCTTCGGACTATGAAAGGAGGAAAGAATCTGCCGACACGCTGATTGTCTCGGTTATTTACGTCCGTCTTCGGGTATTAGGTAACTGGGTTGCGAGTATTATTCTCTCGGTCCCATTTTTCTGCCGAGCGAATGGACGCGGAATGAGCTGGATGCTGGAATATCATTTGAATAATCCCCGGCTTCCGTTCACCGCGAGCTTTCTTCTCCGGCGGATGTTAGGCGAAACTGTTCTCCATTTTAAAGTATCGCGTCCCGATGTTTTAAGCTTTAATGGCAGATTTCGGTATTCTTGCAGTCGTCGCGCCGCGCCGCACCGGTTTACGGAGAATAGACGATTTCTTCGAAGGAACTTATCCGTCCGCGAAATTTTCTTTCGCCGGCTGTGTACCGGATATCATCTCACGTGTTCTCGAGTAAATTTTATCTTTTCTGCGCTCGGTTCTGTTTCTTCTCGTTCCAGCTGTATTGCTCCGCGAAAATAAACATTTGCACGGTTGTTCTCTCGCAGTTATAAGACTGCGGATCATTATGCAAATCTCCACTTTAGCAGGCCGCTCAGCGAACAACCAGGAAAAATTTGTTTCGCTGACTGCGGTGTGTTTTGCAGTCCACTAAATTCACCAGCGCCAGTTCCAGATTATTTATTCGTTTAATTCTTGAAATTATGAAGACCCTACAACAGACCTCCCATTGCATGAAAAGCGGCTACGTACTTGAAAATTGAATTTTGGCGAGATTTCGCGAAAACGCGCAGCTGCCAAATAGGACCTAGCGCCTAGATCATCAACCGTGCTCGCATCCTGCGACCAGGAGCTCGCGGACGAACGAATTGGCAAGTTTTCAGACTATTTCGCTGCGGCACGTCACGCTGTTTTGTTAGAAGCAGAGCCATCTGCCTGGAACGTCGGCTTGTCCGTCCCGTTCGTTGCATTCACGAGCTGCATCTCGCGCGCATTCAGAATTTCCAACGGAATTTGGCAGTGGCCTGCTCACCGTAACCGTAAGCTTGAAATATACCCGGGAGTTTATTCCGCGACACAGTTGGCCGGGAAGGCTGGCAAGCAGGGCGTTAAGATCGTTCGACATCCTCCAGACCGGATTTCGCTTCCCCCGGAAACCTTGCTCGATCATGGGAGCAATCCACTTGGTCCGGAGCCGGCCTGACAAATCGCTCGTTCGTGAACTTGCATTCGAAGCGGCCGCGCCGCGCCGGGAAACACGTGGATACGTGCGCGGATACGTTTTAAGAGGAATCGATTCGCGTTCGCGACCGCTCGAGCGCGGATAGTACCATGGGAATTAGGAATTCACGTTCGAAGAAATATCAGCGTGCTTAGCCTCTTTCCGAGCTATCAGGCTTGCGACTAACTTCGCGAACTCCAATGTTTTCTTGAACGGAATTGTTTATTATGGCTGATAAGGCGCTGGAACGGTAGCATGGTGTGCACACACACCACTAGGTCAACCGTATACGTACATGGGGATTGCAAGGATCCGGGAGATTCAAATCATGCCTCACTAATGCAAAGACTTCTTAGTAGATTCACAATCGCTAGATAAAACATAAATCTAGGGCGCGATCTTCGCCCAATGGCCCAATTTTTACGTTTTCGGGGCGTAAATTACATTATTCGACAGCATGTAGCGGAACCGCGAGAAGCAATGTGGCGGCGCTACAGTGCTGCCGCTGTCGGAGCTGTCGAGTAATACGTTTCATAGAGCTACGAGGGCTACATTCTGCCGAATAATGCAATTTACGCCCCGAAAACGTAAAAAATTGGGCCATTTGGCGAAGATCGCGCCCTAGATTTATCTTTTATCAAGCGATTGTGACTACTGAGAAGTCTTGACTTTGCATTAGTGAGGCATGATTTGCGGCCTCCCGGATCCTTGCAATCCCCATGTACGTATACGGTTGACCTAGTGGTGTGTGCGCATACCATGCTAGCGTTCCAGCGCCATGATAAAAAATTTAAAGTTATAATTGTATTATCGAGTTGCTAGTTTCAGATTCTAGGTCGAATATCGGAAGAACGTAGCTTTTGAATAGGTCGCGATAATTCGATTCAGTGATTAATTGTTTTTAATAACAAAATCTCGTTTTCCGGTAGCAGGATCGGATTACAAGCAGACCATCCGACACCCCTGACGGGCTTTTTCCCTTTTTTCCCCATCCCTTCGAACGGAACGCTGATAAAGCGTGAATCCTGGCGCAAGGATATCAATGGTGGTCGGCCTTCTAGAGATCATCGCGTCGCCCAACAGGACAGTGACAAGGATATTCGGTTTCAATGATATCGATGCCATCGTGCCGATACGTCGGCGGCCCTCGTTGGCGATAGGGTAGCGGACACGAAGGGACGTGCGGAAAATGGCACCTGATCGTCTACGATGTCACGACCGCCGGGCTACGTTCCTTTTTATAGGGTCGGAATTTTCGGGTTCCGTTGACCGGGCCGAATGACGAGCTTCTCGCAGTTTCGTAGCTAGACGAGACTACGTACTTGAGAAACGCGAGACGAAATAGTACCTCTATTTTTAAAGGGTTCACTTTCCCTCGAACACTTAGAAATGAAAAGCAAGCCATTGGCAACGATAGTCAAATTACAAAAATGATTTACTAGTTCGTAAGAACGACAATCCATCGTTAGACCAGGTTAGATCTAATGTCATATCTCCTACACCCAGTGCAATGTAACTTCAATTCAACAACGGAATATTAAATTAAACTATTTAAGCGACAGTCTATAGCTACTATATTTCTCGAAACCAAATTCTACCGAAGATTTATGCACCAACGGAACTATTACCAAGTGAATATCGAATGTTAGGCCTTCGTATATTCTCCTCATTCGTCAGAGTCCCAGCTCGAAAACTCCATCGAATACAAAGCAACTGTCGCATCAATCCTCGCAAGCAACAAATCGGAAACGAAGGCCAGTGGCCATCTGATCGGACACGCATCGGTTCAATCGGGTCAAGAAGCGGACGGATTTATACGATCCTCGAGTGGCGACTCTTCTTGGAGAAGACAGGCTGCAGACGATTGGTAATCCAATCGTAAACAAGTAGCGAGACGAGGTCGGAGGCCTTCCTGTTCTCGATTCGTTATTACAAGCTCGGATATTTTATATTTCGTCCCGCGGCGCGGCGACTCGTCTCGTCTCGTCGGAGAGAGAAAGAGAGAGAGAGAGAGAGAGAGAGAGAGATTTTCCCCGGTTTTCGCGAGGCGTTTATTCGTTCGTTCGTGCGTCATCGCGCGTCTCGTCACGCGGACGAGCGGCTCGATAATGCACTTATCCGCAGCTGGATGGGGAACGGCATGAGGCCGGCAACAAACGCGATGAATGCCGGCTTGATTGGAACCTCGGAACACGCGACGATACGTCGAAACGCGACGCCTAGCCTGTGGCACGCGCGATTCGATTACGCGACGCGCTGTTTGCCGCCGTGAATCCCCGATGCTCGTCTCGAACGACCCGGACGAAGCTTCTTGCCAACGTTGATGGCCTGCCTGCCGTGATGTCCTCTTTTTTTTTTCTCTCCATCGGCCGTAGTCCCCGCTAATGGGATACCTCTATGTCCTTTCTCATCCCTTCGCAGCGCAATAGCCTCCCGTAAATGTCCGACAGCCGACAATAAGAACGAGCTTTTTACTGGACTGTAATCGAGTCGGTTGATCGCGAGAGCTCTCTGGCCAGCAATTTTTGCTATTTGGATATCGTTGCCAGTGGCATTGCACGGTTTTATTCGCGAGCACTTCTTTTGATTTATACCGCGACGTTCGTATGTCACTCCACCGCATTTCTGACAAGGGATAATCGTCTGTAGCCGAGAGAAAGCCGAATAACTTTCTATTCTATCGACGGGACGTATCGCGAGCCTACACAAACTTTCAAAGATAGTCGACACGGTAACTGTCTCAGGGTTACACGTGTCACAATCGGAGCTCGATGTAAGTCTAGCCGAAGAACTTGTTCCGGTAATCATTCGTACAATACCGACTTTCATCGGCTCTATCGAGCAAGTTTTTGCGTCCTTGTTTCAGCAACGTTTTTAGTCCGAGTTGCGGTACCGAAGCCGCCTAACACAGGTTAATAACACGTCCGAGCGCTCTAGAACCCTAATCCTCTAACCGCACAACCTTAGACAAACAAGAACTCCAATTTTCGAATAGGAACTTGCGCAGTTTCCCCGTTGAACTTTGCGGGTAACGAAATCATTATTATTAATCCATGGTCCCGATGGGAACGTTGAACGGGGCCATGAACAAAGAGCACGCGAATCCATCATGGCGGCGGCGTTCTACGGGGCCGATATATAAATTTACGGGCACTTGTTACCGAGGGGCCCCCGATGAAACGAATGTGATTCAAACCCCCGCGGATGAATAATTCAAGAACCGCGGAAAAATCATGGAAATCCGAGCCCCCGAAGAATTCGCGTATCTGTGGCGGTCGCGGCCGTGTAATAATGTTTCGCTCGTAATTGCTGACCGGTGCGCGCGGCCTCCTCTTTGATCGGCGGCCACAGAATTATTGTAATTATGTTTAGCCGGGATTTCGCATGAATCTATTGCAGTTCTGTTCTGTTCCGTTCCGTTCCGTTCCGTTCTGTTACAAGCGTCAAAGGCATTCCAAGCGCCGAGCAACATCGCGCGTACCGCTGGAATCTCCGACTGCGTTGCCTGCGGTGCCCGTCGGAATTGCATCTTACGATGGATTATTGTTGGCTCGTCGGTCATTCGCGGCGATCGATCCTTGGAACGTCGGAGGACTTATTCCTCGGGACTGTATAGCAATATATCATTCGCGTTATCGGGCCCAGCTGTCGATTAATCGGAGAACGCGCGCTCGCGCGGTCCAACGTCGTTGGCTCGACAAACATAACGCACCGCGAACGGTAACTTCACATATTAATTGTTCTAATTTGCCGAACAAAAAAGGTTTTCAGCTAAAAGTTAATCGGTATTTTTCTACGGTAAATTTCAACATGAAATATCAGAAAAATTTTTTCTATAGAATAACCACAAACCGTAGCGCCAATAACACTGGAAATTTATTATTAACATTTTACGATCGATATAACGAAACATATTTATAATAACCACAAACTTTGGAAAAACGCTAAAATAATTTCGGTCACACAAAAAACGGGTTTTTAGCTCAAGGACGAGTTCGCGTTCGTATTTCTGATCACCCGGTAGCAGCGATTCTCTTCCTTGGCGCAGTCCATTACGCGGGACGCAAACAGAAATTCAAGTAGCACTCGAGATGTTTTGCGGGCAGCGGAGTGTGCAAGGATCGAGGAACGATCGCCGGAAGGGACGTGCGACGCTGCGCGCGGGGCCGTACGGAAGCCGATCAGCCTGTTATTACGCGATCGCTATAGTTATTTAAAAGCGCGGCTGAGAGCGCGCCTCTGCATCCCCCACGGCGACTGACTTTAATTCATCCGGCACGATAAGAGAGCACCAGGCAGGAGATTAACGAGCAAGATCCCATTGACGCGCGGCGCTGAACGCCGCGCCGCCGCAAGATCCTCGGGGCCTCGGGATCGGCGACGGACAAGCGATTTCCATAATCCGGTGATTTTTTGCCATTTCCGCGGAAATCCGGTAGACGGGGCAGCGGGGCTAGGAGCGGGGCCTATCCCGTCCAAGATTCGCTGATTTGCATAAAGTTATCCTCTTTCTTTCGCCTCGGCGAGATTGGTTCATCTCGTCGGGGCGCGCTCTTTCGGCTCCTCGCTCGGACGAGGATCGTGTATGACAAGCGATGCTCCGCCACCGAGAAATTGAACCGTTCCGGCCTCCTGCCAGAGACTCGCGATCTCGTTCGCATTGTCACGGGACAATTGTCGTGGCGCGGAAATCGAACACGAGATACTTCGCGATTTCGCGTAAAAATACTTGGAAGTAACGTATTAAGAACCGTAGCACGAAATACGGAGTTCGGAGGGTAAAATAACGATGCGTACCGTGAGGTTTCCACAACTGAACTAACTTTATTGGGTTTGGCGGGGTCCTTATATATAATTTTGGGGGTCCGAAAGGGCACGTTATCTGGGTTGACGAGTCTCGTGATCCAAAGGGCATCTGAGTAACTTATCCTATGTGTCAGGAAGGATGACGCGTACGGAGTGTAAAGGACTGGTTTGTTCTATGCGTCAGGACAAGATGACGCGTATAACGGGTGAAGCATCAGTTTAGTTTGTGCGTCGGAAGCTTGATAAGGTTGCCTTCACAGCATTGTGGACCGACCGAGAATGATTCGATCTCGGGGAAATATCGAGAAGTCACCCCGAGCGATCATTGCGTGTACTTTTGCACCGTTTCTGGCTGTCTTTCATTAGCGACGGCTTGCTCCTTCCATCGCCTTGCGGTCGCCAGACCACAGATCTTAATGCAAAATAAAAATGTTCTTTCATCTAAAAATTGTAGAAATCGTTGAGTATAATTGATTTCTCAGAAACGAAACCTCGATCAATTTATTTTACACCGTTCCTACGGTAATATTTGTTTTCGCTGATACGAGCCGAAGAAGGATTACGAAGAATCGTAAACAGAGATTAGTCATTAAGAGCATTCGGGGGCGTAGTAATGAAAGATTAAAGCTGTCTGTGCGAGCTTTCCATACTCGGTACCCGTAATAAATAATCTGCTTTACGCAACATGATGTTGCTCGGGCTGTGACACCTTTTCCGACACGATTTCATAGGAGCATGCATTACTCAATTTATTTAATCAATAACAGGAACGACCACCGAGAGGTCGACCCGACGCGCGACGGCGTTGAAAGGTATCTGCGTATAGTATGCACTCGCAGTTTTTTCCCCCCGCTGTATGTGTTATTGATTTATTTGTGACCGAGTATAATTAAAAATAACGTTTTTAATTAAAGCCTGTTTGCGGCAGCTTTTAATTAAGAACTTGTCCCAAAGGCAAAAACTTGCTTGAAAGACGTGTTGTGTTCTACAGTTCCCCGGAGAACCGGGTGACAAACACTGCGAAAGAAAAAACAAACAAACAAGAAACGCGCAAGAAAGGTGACAAATTAGTTTCTCTATTTTATAAAGCGGCCAAATGAATATCGTGCGCTTATTATTGCTGCGTACGTAATACGAACTAATTAAGTGGCATAACATTGGCGAGTTTCCGCAATTTTTTTATTATTTTGACCTGGATTGCAGCCGAATTGCAACCGGAAGCGTCTCTCTCTCTCTCTCTCTCTCTCTGTTTCCTCGAGTAGGATGCGGGCGCGGTGGAAAAATAAGAAAAGAATTTTGGCTTTCGTCGAACACGCTTCGCGTATCGACAACGTTTCTTTACGGTAATGGCAGTCGGCCGGGTGTGCGCCGCCAACTGTCTCCCATTGGCAGCGCTTCGAATTCATGTTGCGAACTTTACACAATTTTTCGGGTTACCAACGAACCGTGTTCCCTCGCCGGATAACTGCGCAAGTTCCTTCTCGATTTTCGTTCTGAACTGGGTCATTGCCACTGTGCCTCTTCGCCGACTTCGCAAACTGGAATACGGCGACTCGAAACGCTGTGCTGCACCGAGTTGCATTCCTCTTGCACACGCCGCGCCGCAACCGATATCGAATAAACCCAGTAATTTACCGGAGAGTATACTTTTATGCGGCACTGGTCCCCGATGCTCCGAAAATATTGATTTCGAAAGAACTGCGGCGACGAAAAGCTGCAACGTCACCCTCGCCCCTACCCCTCTTGCGTTCCGATTAAGTTTATACCGAAGTTTATTATTTGTTCAAATTAGCTCATTGTCAGCTGACAAAATCAGTTCTTGCCGTTTTAAAAATTACTGTAAGTGGTAACATGCACTTTTACATAAGATGCCATTTTTAGAAAAATACAGTAAAAAATTTTTGTTAATCCCTCGAGTGGCGCGGTGGCGGCAACATGAAGGATTTAGAAATGTAAAATGCCGAGAAAAATTGAGGGAAGCGGAATGTTTAAATTCTGTCACGTAGGAAAGCTGAAAGCCGTGACAACAGAAAGAAACGAATAGATGTCGCGTAACAATTTTGATATTTGCTTTCTATTTGGAAAGCGTTCGTAACGAACGCGCGCGTCGGTGACTGTACACGGATATTCCATTCGTCGGCGGGATTAAAAATTGCGCCGTCGATGAGCCGTGCGCGATGTTCGCGCGCGCGGGAATATTTTTTTGCTGTATGAAAAATCTGTCAATCAACGGACGGTAATTCGTATAGAAGGCGGAATCGATAAAACACCGACGGAATTTAACACGGCCACCTGAACCGCGCGCTCGGTGTGTATCGATTTTCCAGATAGCTAGGTGCAATGTGGCCAGCGATTAATAGTAGAACAATTGTTGGTCAACGCGCCGCTGTTTCCATTTAGTGTTCGGTTAGCGCGATAATGGAACTGTAAATTGTTCGACGTTCGTAATTAATCAGGCCCGACTAGCCGAGATCGAACCCGCGCGCCACCGTTCAGACGATTTCTCTAACGATCGGCCCCGACGCCCCAAGAAACTGATTTCGATTTACTCGATAATTACATCGTTTACGATATAATTTCTTATTATCTGCCGGTAATTTGATCGCGAGGTTATTCAATTTACGGTTACCTAATTCAATTAATTAAACGCGACTCGAAAGTCGATGAAATAATATTTCTAAAATGAGACATAGCCTTATCTTAATTTTTAACTTACTGTAGACGATAAAATTCGCTGTAACTAAATATACTGCAATGTTGAAATTGGCACGTAGAACGTTCGTAAGAAAGAAACGTGTTTAATTTTAGCAGTGACAGTGTTGTTTACGAGTCTTGTTATAAAAATAGCAAACACGTAGCGCAGTTAATTATTGTTTGACATACTGGGAAATTCGAAGAACATCCGGTAGTTTGTTTTCCCTCCCCCCGGGAGTATGAAATTTCAGAAAAAGCTTTCGAAGAACTACGGTCGGGTCTAAAATTTCCGGCGGATGGATACTTCCTCCGGCATCGTGGCCCGCATTCTTATTATTCGAGCCGATGCTGCCTCGCGGAAGTTAGCATCGACAATAAAATGGAATTTCGACCCGAGTCTGAGTCAAAATTACCACTCGTACTAGAATTGAATTTCGAAGCTTTCGGAAGAATTGTTGAGGAAAGGAGGTCGCCGGGAAACAAAGTTACCGGAAGCGTTGCTTTTTTCTTTTGGAGGAATTTATACGGGTCTGTTTCCTTTCTTTCAAACTGGAAACTTCGCGAGAAACTTCGGAAGACCCGCCCCCCACCCCCGTGGTGGAAGTTGAAACTTTCCGAAAAACGGGGCGCTGTCCTCGTCGACTTGAAATTATACTTGATTGTTCGGCTAAACTGCTGTTCCGGGCCAGGTGAAAACACTTTCGGCAATTTTAAAAATCTGAATTAGAATCGTCTGAACCATTTTGTCCGAAACAACTTCCGGAATCTGTTCCTGAACGCGACGCCGCGTGTTTGCGAGCAGAAAACCAAAAAAAAAAAGGAACCAGTACACAACGAAAAATGTTCCGGACGAATTTGCAAATGTTCCGGCACTTTTGGACCGCGAGCCCCGGTTTACCAATCCGCGAAAAAATGGAGCTTTCAGCGGGCGCGGTAGCCGCTCGCGGCCATAAATAACACTCGTACCGAACAGGAACGTCATTAAAAATCCCGCGGGTTTTCAGGCACACATCGCTTGATCGGAATGAAATATGAACAGCCGACTCGTAGAAGCTTGTCCCGCATAATGAAGTTACACGCAACGCTGGCTTTGTACGATTTTATTTATCTTTTCCGCGACTTATGATTCATGGTCCCGGGTACCCGATCGAAGCTCCGTTAACGTTTCCGCTCCGCTCGACCATTAACGATACTATACGACACCGTGATTAGCATACTAGACGAGCGCAAAAAGCGTAAAATGTCGAAATCGAACGAGATCCGGCCACCGCGATTCAATATACCAGGTGTGTGCCCTGGAAATCGACCAAACACCAAATAAAAAATAACACGCTCTTCAAATATTTTCAAATAAAAAACACAGAAAAATTACCTCGAACGGAAAGGAACCTCGACGCTGCTTGAAAATGATGCACTACCCGACTGTTAGCATAGAAAATTTGCACCGGTCTCTGGACTACCTGGTAAGCTAAGCGTCCGCGACCATACTTTCTCCGTCCCGGAAGAAAGTAACGACAAAATTAATGCGCGGAACTAACAGCATCCTCGCGTATCTAGGCAAGTGGGACTCGCCCAGCTGTCTCGTTGAAAACTTGGCTTGGGAATGATGTTGTTAATTCGCGACGGTAATGCCTGGGTTGGTTGTCATCGCGCCAACACGCTTATCATCTCGAAATTGCTCTAACAGAGCGACTTCCTCTACCACTGGCAACCAGCATCGATTCCGCGGTCATTTTCCCGACTGCTCGTCAGAATGAAGTCGCAAGCGGCGACAGCTAACGAGGGATTATCGTGCGCAAACACGGTGCCGATGGTATTCAGAGATTTTAATGACTGCGTGATGCAAATATATGGTATATCGAGCTAGAAATTTTCCAGCGGTCCTCTCGAATTCTCGGGAGCGCGCGCGCGGCCGAACTCGCTGACACACTCGAGGCCTCATTTGCCACAGCTGAAGGATTTTCCTCAATTACGGGCCGTTTCACTCGTTACATTTTCATTGCGTTTTCATTACACATTCCCGGCGAGCCGGAGAACCGTTCCCGGCCCCGCGATTCATAGAGAATTAAGTAGGCCGACGTGATATAGTTCTTTCTCCGTCGCGTCGGAAGCGGGGAAATTTGTTCAGTGACCAATGCGAGCACGAGCATGAGCACAGGCGCGAGCATGAGCGCGAGAGAGCGTGGTTTAATCGTATTCACGGTGTTCCACGGTCCCTATGAAAGCACCTTGAATACCGGTTTCCCATTTCTCGGCATGCGCCGTCTGGGAGCCAATTTATATGCAAAATTACCCCCGCGCGCGCGAGCCCTGCAACACATGTTCAAAAGGCACCGGGGATGACCGCCCGGAAAAAAAGATTATATTATCACGTCGTCCCGCGGAAATTTGTATGCAAAAACGGACTAACGCAATAACGACGGACGGAACAACCGCTCCAACGGGAAAAATGTTGCTTGCCGGGGAATATCCCGTCGATAACCGCCCCGAGGAACGGGACACCCTCTTCTCTTCCTTCCTTCATTCCGGGATTAACAACGAGGCGAGTGAGAATTGTAATTAGCGATTTGCGTCGACGTGGATCGGGAAATTGATTGGCGGCTTGATCAAACCGTGGATTTAACAAATTATCATACTTTGGGAATATGCAGTCCATCGCGAAGGTATGTATTTTCGAACAACTTTTGTCTGGAAACTGGTCTAGTGTTAATGCGATTATAGAATTTTTTATAGAACGTGAATCAGAGGATCGTACGTTGGCGTGTACAAGCTGGGATTGTCACAGATGCGATTGATTGTATCACCGGTTCGCGTAATAAATCGTTTTAAAATATGCGAAACAATGCTAAACCGAGTCCCACTGTTTCGAACGTCACAACTATTTCCACGTTGTCGGAATCACCCGGCGTAGACAAAGCGACGAATTATCCATTGAGTCCGAAAGCAATGGTCATCTAATTGATAGACACATCAAAGCGATTTCAGTGAATTATTCGGCCGTGGATCGCGACCGATCTGTCCGAGTATGTTACAATCGCGTCCATTTTTCACGTGCCCGACTAGATCGATCCGTTTATTTATGCTGTTTTACGTCAGCTGTGTCGGGAACAGGAGAATACTCGCCCGTTCCGTTCTAATTTATTACACGGGAAGAGGAAACTGCTTCGCGTAGCGCTAGATAAAATACAATTTTATTCAAAACCGCGCAGAATTACACGGCAGCACTTATCGCACAGAATCATCCGAGAGCCGCCCACGCGAGGCATTAAAATGTAAATAAGAAAAAGAACGTTGGCGAGTTATAGTGCGGCGATGAATATTGAATGGTCGTAATTGAATCATCCGCGATGAAACAATAGAATGGTGTCGCCGCGCCGGCATGAATAACCGAGCACGGTGGCCAGTTATACGACTCGTTGGAAGTGTCGGGGCCCTAGGTGCGCGCCCGTCTCGGAATTCATTCCGTTCGAGGCGTTATTTCCCCGGAAGAAGGCGAAAAGAGCCTAAGCGACCGCCACGCTTCCCTGCGTGGTAATTGTGCAGAACACAAGGGAAATCTCTTCGGTGTACGTGCGAACCTGACGCCGTCGCCGCCGCTGGTAGCAGCTGGCTCGTTCTGGATCGTTGCTCCATTCATAGTTTTCCTGCTCGATTGAACAGAGTCTCGGGAAAAGGACCCGAACGACTTCGGGCTTTGATAACGCGCATTAAATTTTCCTTCGTTAATTCCGGGCAGATGCCGCGTAACTCAACCGAGAGACAGTTTCATTGTGGACGCGGTTTTATGCTCGGTATTGCTGTTTAAACGCGTGGAATTTTCGCCCGGCCCGGCCCGACGCGACGCAGCGATTTTATAGTCGGCGACACAACGCCAGGTTACGCAGCCTCTAAATCACGTTTTGAAGGTTGTGTGGGTGTTCTGTCCGCTGTTATCTAAGCGAACGCGCTAAGTTATGTGGGTAATGAGAACATGATTCAAGGCGCAGCGCGGTATATCGGTTATGCGGTTTATGATCGATGCCGCGGACATTACACAGGTTTTAAGGATTCTATGGCCCCGATGGTGGTGGACGGGGCTCTCTCGCGTATGATAATTTAGGGTATTTCGGTTATGTTCGATGGGGTATCTTATCGTTCCGAGCGCAATCATTTTCGCGAAAGCTGTGGGACGCGATGCCGGTTATATCGGTAGCGTAGATTATACTTTATGGCGCGGCTCGGATTGTAATTTACGGGGTTGTATCCTTGATACCCGGTATTACCTAGTTATTGGTATTAAGATTACGTGGGCCGGCATGGGCTGGTGACCTACGGAATTTTTGTTAAGGTGATTCGAACGAATGCTTTGGGGACTGTTTTGCGATCATCCGATCTCGCGAGATTCGCATGCTGCCCCGATCGTGATTCTTCGAAATGCTCGGTTACCTACGGTTAAGTGGCAGCAAAGAGGACCCCAAGCGGAGCCAGAAGCCCGGGCAATATAGCGGTGTAGAGAGACAGAAAGAGGAAGTTGGTGGAAAGTATGGGAATAAAGTAAACGAGGCGAAGTGTCTGCGGAAGCCACACACCGCACCGCACCGCACCGCACCAGGGGGATCTGACGCGAATCCTCCCTTAGGTGTGGGTCCGTGCGAGCCGGCCGCAGGTCTCCGCCATGTATATGCATAAAAGATGCTAATCTGAAACGGTAGCTCGCATTGCCGCGAGTGGAGCAGGCTCTCTCGTTCGCCAACTGTTCACTTGGCCGGCCTGCCGGCCGACGGCGCAGGAGATCCTGGAGCGAGATTGCGACCCATTCATGGGAGAACGCGTATATATACGTGTGCACGGTGTGCGACCATGCACTGGTGCAACAGTACAACAGTGTGCAGCCGCGCGTCCGACGCTGCACTCGTTAGCGCCGCTAAATGGACACCCTGATATATCGGAGGCAGAGCTCATTAGACGCCCCCGTAATCGTTCGCTCGATTTGCCCCGGAAAAATCTCTAATTGCCGGTGTTGATTTTATAATTGGCCCGCGCCGCGCCGCTACGATATAGATATTACGCGTTTTCCCTTATCGGTTACGCGATGCTCTGTCGGTTCGGATTATAATCGTTAATTGATGGCGGCCGGGCTCCATGCGTCTCTAAACTCGATAGTCGAACCGCGAGCAGCCTGTTTGGTCTTCTTCTCGTTCCGTTATCGCGAACTTGCCCCTCAAGAGCCCGCAATTGCGAACGCCGGCAACTATTCCCACCGAAAGAACTCTGTCAACTGTGGGATCAGGACTCCCCAGACCAACAAAATACCGTACGGAGATTAGGAATAATGGGAGGGTTCCGTGGGTGAGCGTGTTAGCCGAACGGTTACTAGCAGAATGGCCGGGGTTCGATTCCCGCTGGCGCGGCGGTTCCCTCATTTTTCCTAAAATCCTACACAACTGTATTTCCCTTTCGACCGCGTCGGAAGCTCCTTGCATCACGGTATTTCTACGTCCGCCGCACCGTCGACAACATTAACGAGCCCGACGACAATAACCGGCCGCGGCATCGGTTTTTGGGTAATTATCCCGGTAGCCGGTCCATTGTGAAGGTGTCCGGGACGAGGCTCAGCCATTTGTCGAGTACGTTTGCAGGAGAGGCGCGCGCCCGTGTCAGCCCGCTTCTCGCCGAGACAGGTCTCTACGGAGGCGAGCCGCGAGATAATATCGAAGACCCCTTTTCCTCCGGGGTCGTCGGTTTCGAAATGTCAGCGTGACTGGAGACTCCGGCCAGCCCGGAGCCTCGGGGAGAGCCTATGGGGTACCGGTTTCGGGTAAGCTTCAGCCCGAGCCTTCCTCCTTGCTCCAGAGTGACGGTGGGATTTCGGGGTTCGTTTGTCTCACAACAAGCCTTTGTCTTTGCGATCCGCTCCCACAGAACTGCAGGTTCTGAACGTAACCTTTGGTTCTCGGGACTATATCATACTGCATTCCAAAAGTATCCTAATGAAGTATAATCGTGTCCTATGGCGTAATTTTTAGAGGCGCTTCAATTTATGTACTGGAATTATAAAAATGAGCTTGTAGAACGTATCGCAATAAACGCGCTGAAAAGTCCGCAGAACTTCCCGGGATGGACCGTAGACGAACGAGCGAGGCGAATAAGCGTTCAGCGTTGATCAGAGGGCGTTCCCAACGGCCAGTTACGCAGCGGGCACTTATCGAGCGTGAACCGTGAACGCGTCACCATTCCCGAAGGAGCAATCTCGTCGTCGTTGGCGTAGAGAGATTGCGCTGACCCAGATGCGTCGCGAAGAAAGCAGCAAAGCAGAGAGAATGTTGTAGCGGCGAGCGCGTCAGCAGAACTCGTGGCAACCTTAATCGGCCAATTTACATTCAATGCATGCACATTACTCCGCGAGTAATTACCGCAGCCAGTTTAACACCTGACCGCGTAATTGATGTTGAACGACGCTCGTTGTCGAGTCCTCTGGCATCAGCCAGGCTGCTCCTTTCACTCGTCAAGCGTCAATATTTAACGTTTTCCGGTTTCACCGACCCCGGTTATACGTAGAAAATCAAGATTCATTCAGGACTCGTCGTCGTCGACGTCGGACGGAAAAGAGAAAACTCGGGGGAGGGGGGAGGAACAAAACGGGCCAGAGTGGATCCCCTCTCGCGCATTATAATCCATGAACGTGCACCGCGGAATTGGAATTGCACTCGTTACCGTTGTAAATGGATAGAGGGGAACCGGGCTCACCCTCGCGAACTAAACGCGCCGGTAATCGTTCGGCTGATTTATTAGGGAAAAATTAAGTAAACGTTGTATGTCGGCCTAGCAATTTCATCGTGCGCTTCGAACAACCGCGGTCTCGAGCCGTCTCTGCGATACTCTGGCCTCGGGATTGGTTGGGTGCCTGACTTTTAATCCGCGGAACCGCGGGAGGCGCGGATGTTTAACTTTTAGAGCATAGAAATTTACAAAATTGCTATTTTTCGCGTAACGAACTTCAGCATCGTTTTATCTTTTATTTAGTAATCATAGTCGAGAAAATGAAATCTCTCTGTGTCTCGATAAAATGTAAAAACGTGATTTTAAGTTCTCAATCCGCGGCCGCGCATCGACTGCGATCGAATTGTACCCGATTGAACGAAAATTGCAGCTATTCCTCACGGGCCGAGGCGGCGAACTTTCGGAGTCTGAGGTCACGACTTCCTACTCGGGCAGGAGTTCCTGGGAAAGGGTCTACGAAGTTCGGTGGAACTTTCGCCACAAGTAGTATTTTTTCCGCGGCGAGGCTGTTGTTTGGTTTAGTTAAGGTGATTGGACCAGTGTGGCTGGAATTGTTCTCGAAGAGCAGGGTCCTTGAGATTGGACTGCAACTGGATTATCTTGGACAATCTTCGACTATCCTATTTGATTGTGACAGCCGGCTGTGCGTCAGGCAAGATAAAACGAGCAAATTTTATTGTAAATTTTCGACTGATCTTTTCATCTAGAATCGATAGTGGACGAAATCGATCAGCTGATTTTTGTTGACGCTGAATGCAAAGGGCAGTGATTTGTGGAGTCCCGGTGTGGTGGTTCGAGAGGGTTGATAAACATTAAGGCAGCGGTGTTTATTAAAATAATGACGGGTCGTCGGCACGGAATCAATAGAGCAAGGTTCCTGGCTGACGCAGAAGCGGGATAGAACCGGAGAACAAACAGCATTCTCTTATTCGACGTCGACGCGACAGAGGGTCGTTCTTTCAGAGCTTGAGCTTTTCAAGCGGGGCTCTCTCGCGCGAAACGACGATCTCTTGCATCACATCCGCTTACGTTCGTCATGCTACCCGAAAAGGTTCCCGTGGTATGCCGACTGCGCACTCGCTGCCTACACCAACAGATCTAGGACCCGAGATTGCAGCCCATTCACGAGATAATACTCGTGCATCATCTTCGTGCACCGCTCGTTAGTCGCGGTTGTGCCCCGTGGATTACGCTGACAGCCGGTTAGAGGCCTACGAGCTACGAAATTCTGATCTGTCTGGGGAATCGGGAGCTTTCGAACCTGCCCGGTGCTTGTCGGGGAATCGCGACAATTTTAGCGAAGTACTATCCAATATTTTCGCTGATTTTTAAACATCGTGTACTTCAGAAGCCTACCGTAATATTGTCATTTCTGTACTCCACTGTATCCTATTATCTACTATCTACCGTAATATTGTACATTTCAGTCAGTATGGATAGATCAATCACAATTATCGAATGGTAATTAGCAACACCGTGTCCACACATCCATCTGACACTACCCTCAGACCGCAAAGATACTTTAAACCATCAAAGTTTAGGAGCAGTTGCTATCAACCTAAACGCAACCGGTCTACATTTTTTCCTGAATCGGTTGAATCTACAATTTCAGAGCAATGTTAATAGAACATTTTAGATAACCGAGAGGCAATTAGCGACGCCGTGGCCGCGCATCCAGTTAAAATAATCCTGGTGCTTCAAAGGGTTTCCGTAATCAAAGACCAGTCGCTATCAACCGGCGGCCAGCCAGTACCATATTTTTCCTGCAGTCGGTGGATTCCACATTTCGGTGGCTATCGATGGAACAGGCAAGATAATCGAATGGCAATTAGCAACACAGGGTCTGGAAGCCGAAGGCCGGTTAGATCTAGTTATCTCGAGCGCGCTTCTGCTCGATCGATCGGAATGCAATCTCGGTTATCGGACGGTTGGATCGGGGCAGAATCTGGCGATCTCGATCTCGAGGCCTGAAGGGGAAAACGAGGATTCGCGCCGTGGCCGGAGTCTGTCGGTCTGTTTGCTTGGCAGTTAACGAGTGCAGCTCGACGAGAGACGACGACGACGACGACGACGACGCCGACGACGACGATACTACTCTCCGCGAAGAGCAACCTGCACGCATTATGCGCTGAATGAGGCGGCAATCTCGCCCCTGGATCTCTCTTGCTCTTTCTTCCTGGACACAGTTGCCGGTTCCACCGCGGAGTCCTTTTCAAGGCCTACACACCGGGGACAAAGTTATCGCGGTGGTACCGAGGGCCATTTGCGTTTCATGAGCTCTCAACTCGGCCGAGTGAACTGAAACGCGGAGGAGAAAAAATTTATCTTGGCCGCGCGCGACCACCGCACCGTGCCGCTGCTGGCTGATTACGTTATACACTTGCCGAGGAGTCGGGGGATTATTATTTCCTTGGTCCCGGGAGCTACCCGACGATCCCGAGCCCCCGAGTACGCAGATGAGCTCGAATGCCAGCTCATTTGGGCCGGGTTAAGAGGGATCAAGCCAGAAACTGGGTCAGCGGACTAAATGGGACGAGCCTAAGACTATTTGCTTGCTGATGCTACTTCCTGCTCGATTCCTTCGAGCTTGAACTAACTCTCGTGCTGCAGGATAAGTACCAGTTGCTTTCCTGCTGCATTAGGAGTTTCTTCGATTCGGCTGGCTGATAATATGGACTAATTATTATTTTCATAACCGTGAACGAAGAGTTTCTAAGAGAAGCGGACATTTTACCAGAGATCCACAGCGTGTTGCAAAATCACGCGCAAAAACCGATTCGAACCGCGCGGTGAAAGTGTGCACGCACAGGTTAGGAACAAGGTAAAAGCCATCGATCAACTTTTGCGTCCAGGCCGCGTCACAGTTGACTTATGTCAGCCTCCTATTGTTCGAGCGCGCTCGAACGAGTCCGAGGTGTATATTACATCCGACTGTGGTAATTACATTTATCTACTGGAAAGTATCCGCGTCGATGGCGGTAAGCCGGCGCGGAGTTGCTGGCATCGAAACATGCCGAAACAAACTTCCCTGTTACATATTGATTGGCCAACCCGAGAGTCAACCTGTATGAGTTTCGAAACAAACGTATTCGAAACGCAATTCAACAGGTTCTCGTGTACCGCGTGTAAACACCGGTTTGTTCATGTTTCACGGACTGCTGGGAATTTCTGTTTGGCCCCGGTGAGAATGTAATTGTCGGGCCCGCTCATCTCCCAATTGGCGTCCACGATTAATCAGCTCGGCGAGTCGGTTTTAGGTCCGAAACATTTTGTTCTTTCTCATTTTTATTAGAAATCTCATACGAGATTTATTGAAACATTTGCGTAAACTTACGTACGATATTAAATACCGCATTAAACAAAGAAACGACTCCAGGAAAACACAATTGAATAAGAAAACCACGCACGGTCTTAAAATTTCGTATTAACAAACTTTACGGCCCGAGCATATCAATAAACAACACAACGATAAAAGTTTTAACGCGCTCCCCTTTACGAGCACTAAAATATTTTCTAACCAAACGATTTCTTCCTGTTTCAGGTAAGTTTCCCGATCACCAATTTCGATCATCGAAGCCGATGGTTCCTCGTCCATGGTAATCGTAAACGATGACAGCACGCTAAAGAACCTTTCCGGAAACGATTTTTCGGATGGACCAAACGGGGCATTCGTTCGAATTACGTCGCCGGGAACTCGCATAAATAAGAGTTTTCCGTGGTGCAGTAAAAGTTTAGTGCCGTCATAAACGGAGCTCGTTTGGTTCATTTCAATTACCAGCAATTCTATTTCGAATCCCGTGGCCACTAGTTAATCCGGCGTATTAGCCGTGTCAATTATTACGCTGGTCAGATTCGGCGATTTCCTCCCTTTCGACAGTCTTCGTATAACGTTGGCCGAGTGAATAAACACCGGTAACACGGAGTTACCCGAATCGAAACGGGTCTCTCGTTCGTGTACGTGCCGATTAAATCGGAAAATCAGATCGTGCTCGTTTTAAAACGCCAATCTAGATCGCTGACAGTTAACTCGCGGCGATTCTACGTCCCAGTGATCGACGGCGTATCATTTTCTGAGGGACTAAATGGAATAAACAAGCAAAGCTGCGATTGAGTTAGCTGATTCGATCTGTTAGCGGTACATGGTATCTCTATACTCTCAAGGCTCTAGAAATATTACTGGAATAATACTTGACAGATAATATAAATTATGATGTACCGATTAGTATAGTAGCGATAAGACAGATTTTATGGTATTTTAAGTGGAAGTACCCCTTTATGCATTTTTTACGGTTAATTTTGTCTACGCTCTTCGTTTTCTCTCTTTCGAGCTCTCTAGAACACTCTGAACCGTCTCTTATATCTTGAAATTACTTCAAAGTACCGCCTCCATTAAAATACCACTGCAATTTTTAATTTCATTTCATTTCATTTATACTGGAGGGATCGCGACAGGTATTTATACTTAGTCTTATTTAAACAGTTTTAACGAACCTAAAGTAAATTTACTGTGAAGGAGAATGATGGTATAATTCGGAATAATAAAGATTAACATTCTGAACCTCGTGCGAGTTACATATGTATTCAGCAAGAAATGATGTGAGCCAACGTACAGCTTCAATTGTAGATTGAATTCTATTCGTAACAGATAAACCCTCGAGGGCTTTCCACCGACCATTTCTCGCGAATCAAAAATAGCACAAACGTTAAAAAGTGCATCGAGGGTCAATGAATGAGCCAATAATTCTGCAGCAAACCGGCGAACAGACTTTAAACGATTATCGAGCCGTTCCGGGGTACAAAATAGCGTCAAATGATTGAGCTGCGAGCGGGGGTTGCACCCCTTGTATCAGGGTGTCGATGGAAAAGCGTGCTTCCGACCGGCCGATCCCGAATTTTCGGCGAGTGTTTAACGACTAATCGCGCGCTTGTCGTTCGAGCACTTTGAAATAGGAATCGGAGTGTTCGGTTCTCTCAACACCGATCGCCCAAAGGGAAACGAGCCAGCGAACACGACTAATGGATTCGCGGGGCGTTGCGTTCGCGTACAGACCGATTCAAAAAACCGGGCTCGCAACCGGTCCGCGAGGAAAAGATCGTTCCAGGTTTTTCTCGAATTTCATTCCTCCAATTATTCCACGTTTTTTCTGCTCTCCTTTGTCTGAGAGACATGCTCGCGAATATTTCATTACGAACTGCGCGGCGTTAAAAAATTACCTCTTCCCGTTTCCTCTCGTTAACGCGATTGCCCCAGTCTTCTACACCGCATCGGTATTTCTATTTTTATACAAGCTGAGGTGGCACACGATTAAACGAAACTGTTATCGGCGTCGCGTTTGTCTCGTGGAAAAAACCAGTTTGTCCGAATAAAATCAAGTGCTATCCCAGAACCTCTGCGACCAGGAACAAATCAAGAAACGATTAACAAGTGATTTGAAGCGTCCTGTACACGCGAACGCGGTCGACGAGAGCCAAGTATTAGTGCACACGATCGCAGGGGCAATGTTTGTTGCGTGGGTGCGGCGTGATACATAGTAATGGTAGAACGAGAGCCAGCCTGCGGCCCGGAGGGCGCCCGAAAATCCGCAGGAATTAACACAACTGAATTTCACAAGTCCCCGTCCGCGGGCTCGAACTTCACCTCTCCGGCAATTTCCATCCGGTATATCGTTCGGAATCTTGATTATGACGGGAGTAGTTTTGACGGATGTACGTGCTCGTCCCCGGGGATTCGCGGGGCCCCGGGATCAGAATGCGGGAACGCGTCAGCCTCCGCAAGCGAATTATTTTATGACGCTGCCGGATAGTTGCTCTTCCGTCCTCTCTTGTTTGAGTTCCAGACAGCTGAACTTGCTGAACAGCGCGCAGCGCCGCGCGTGTTCGCGACGTCGGATTCCTTCCTGCGAGCACGAGGTTGCCGATAATGACAAGCGCCGAATTTCAGGGATCATGTTTGCCTCCTCAAAATTTCAACTTCTCCCCGACGAAATCGCTGGGTAACAACAACGATACCGCATGCGTTGGCAGTCTTCGACGGTGTTGTCGTACGATCAATATTGAACAGCTTGCTCTAGTGATATTTTTTACTCGATATAGCGCATTTCAGTCTTTTACTTTTTTCTTTTTTTTTCGATACTCTCGTTTTTAATTAAGTTTTTTTATACACGTCCAATTCCCGTTCGTAAGAGCCAATTACAGTAATGTTTCCATAGGATAAATAAGGGCACGTCCTCTGTCATTAGCTACCATCTCTAGCCTCCCAACTACGAAACGTACAGGTCTGCCGATAGTCCGAGCTACTACTAGAAGTTGCAAGTCATCAATTTTCATCACTCCGCTTGTTTTGTAGCGAGGTACTCAAATCTATCTGCAATCCCGAGTCACTGTAATTATCTCCGATGACAACCTGTTTCATCATTTTTCTTCCACATCTCCAATTACTTTGCATTGTGACGTCCGCGAGGCTGTAATTGTCTTTCTACTTATTGGGCACCTTGTGTCAGATCTTAACTGGCAATACGTCTTATACGGGGCTACTCAATCATTGTACCTTTGCATTAAGTAGCGGAACTAATTAGGCTAAGAACTCTATATAAATATATCGCTTGTTCCTCGAACACCGCTACGCTGTGAACATAATCTTATTCGTCGACTCTCGAACGGCAGACCTTTATCGATCATTATCAAATTAATGTTGCTTAAGACCATTCGCTGTTCCATTTATTAATTTCTTTGTGTGTGTCACGTACATATTGGACATAATAAGACAACTTAGCTGAAGGAAGATGGGATTGGAAAATATACTTAAATGAACGAGGTCTGGGTTAGGCACTTAGTAGATTGTCTTAAAAAATCTTCATTCCAACGCGGCCTCGATATTCTACGAGGCTGAATATTTTCGCTAAGAACTATATAAATATATCGCTTGTTCCTCGAACACCGCTACGCTGTGAACATAATCTTATTCGTCGACTCCCGAACAGCAGACCTTTATCGATCATTATCAAATTAATGTTGCTTAAGACCATTCGCTGTTCCATTTATTAATTTTTTTGTGTGTGTCACGTACATATTGGACATAATAAGACAACTTAGCTGAAGGAAGATGGGATTGGAAAATATACTTAAATGAACGAGGTCTGGGTTAGGCACTTAGTAGATTGTCTTAAAAAATCTTCATTCCAACGCGGCCTCGATATTCTACGAGGCTGAATATTTTCGCCAGCTTGGAAATCAATGCCTGATCCACCCGCAGGTTAAATTCTTATAGTCCTCGGTGAACCACCCTTGGTGTTCTGTATACCCGCGTGTCGGTGTGTCCGCCCCGTGGAAGGTGCAGCGGTGATTCCCCCAATCTGAGTAATGGACCTGGAATCGGCCGGATTAGAAATACGGGGCCCGCTAATGGGAATTAAGTAATGCCTTACGCGATCGCCACGTAAGCCCTGCGAACGTTACACGATGGGTTACACAATGCCCCCGGTGATTCGACCGGGTGCCGGCGCGCCGCGGTGCGGTTCGCCGTTTTCGCGTTACGTAAACGTGTCGCCTCGTGTTTGCCTCTAACCCTATTCTTATTCCCATTGAAAAGCCCCGTGTTGTTCAGGTCTCTGTGCTCGCGCGCATTATCAGCTCTATCGAGGCCTAAAACTCTCTCTGGAACCCGTATATCTGGTCGCATTCGTTCCGCCGATTATGAAAGCCATTGTGTGCGCCACGGAGAGAACGCTCGCCCGGTGCATGCCGGCTTCTTTCGCGGGCTATTTGCACTCGCATTGTACCGCGAATCGCCGTGGCGACCTTTGCGAACTGTTCTCCGGAAACTGTCTCGGAAGACACGGCTGGCAATATGTCAGCCGTTGTGAACAGAGAGCTAATAGGGACGGACGCTGAATGAACCCGTTGATTGCACACCCGGAGCCCGAGGATTCTTTTCGCAGGTAGAGGCTGAAAATCGCTCAACTTTAAACACTCATAACTTTTCAACCATTCATCTCCGCGGGTTGAAATTTGGATTTTTGACATTTCCTCGCCAAAATCTACAGGATTCCATAGGAGAAAGGCAAGAATTTCTGTTTATCTAAAGTAAAGAGCAGCCCCGCGTGGGGGAATAGCGTCATGGAAGGGGAACGGTAGATGGTGTGGATACAAATCTTAATCCGACCCTTCTGTCTCTGCAGATCGTCCATAAAAAAAAACGTGAAATTCAATTAGCCGGAAGCGAGAGATGGTTTCCGAGGGTTATCGCGGAAGACGGGTCGCAGAAATGGCGGCGCGTGAAGTAACGAACTTTTGCATGGCCCGCGGCGCGGCGACGGTCCGTGGATCGCATGCAAAATAGTCGACGGACACCATGGCCCTTTGACGCGGTCTCGTGGCCGGGCCGCATAATTGAGGGAGCAGGACACGTAAGAGGCGCTTTAACATTTGGCATAGCTATGGTATATCGGCTGTGCGTCCCTTTCCCCACCACGGTCGCGTCATCGCCGCATTCGATATACAGCCTGGGGGATAGGCGAACGAGTGGGAGGAACTATAGTTCGAGAGGGTTTCCTCGGAGTTTCTGGAAGACCATTAATGGAAGCCGGCGGTCGAGAAGGATCCTTTGAAACCATATGGAATTTCCCATGCAGAAAATCGGATATTATACTTACCGGGCTCTAGGCGAGTGACCATTGCCAGAGCCGCTGCTGCGACCCGCCACCCGCGAAAATGCATTTCTACAACGTCTCGCAAATGGGAAATGTTTTCGAGTTTCGCCCGAAAATTTCTGTCCCTCTTCCGGGAGGAACGGTTTGCCGCGTATCGGCTGAGGGGAATTGGTTTTCTTTTTTCTTGCCCGGGAGATTGTCGCTGTTGTCTCGATAATGGAAAAAGATTGTAAATTTCTATTAAACAACCTGTTATCTTGCCGCTAAATGCGCGAACGTGGCGCGCGAACTGCAACGAGGATGCACTGTTTGCACGGTAGTTTCCGCGGCGCCGCGCCGGAAGTTCGCCAGGGGAAGTGCCTCTAATAGGTCGATGCTCCCTCGAGAAATAGTTTCGAATTTTCGCTCGAAAACTTTGTGATGCGTGCACGATTAGTACGTTGTCCGCGTTACACGGTTGGACAGCGTTTCGCGCAATTTTCTCAGTCGTAGAGACGCTTACCACGGGTAACGTGGTAAATTTTTTCGCTGGCTGAACTTCTAATCGGATTCTTCGTTTGACTTTAAACGAATGATCGGCTGATCAGCAAAGTTCACCGACCCAGCCCTGTTCCTGCAAAGTTTAACCTCGCCCATGGTTCGAATGTCCCCGAAAATGTCCCCGCAACCACTACCGCAGGATCTACTTCATCAGCCTCGCTTTGGAGGCTCTCCATCACGGCTGAGTTTAAGATCGGCCACTTACCGTGTTCAAAAATTCTCCTTCATTCCCCGCCCAGCCAAACATCAATCAACTCGGGGATAGCTATCGATAACGAGCTCAAAGCAGCCCTCGAAAGGGGTGGGGGGTGGCAAAAGGTCTGCAGAAAACAGCATAGGCTATGAAAAACGGTCGATGAGCATCGAGCTAGAACGCGTCCCTCCCTGTGACAGGGAGACCTGTCGAAAAGGGCATAGGTTATCAGGCGTTTCGATCAAATTTCCGTCTTCCACAGCGGCGCGCATCCCTTCCCAAACCTGCATCCACCCCCGAAAACTGCATTCTACTTGAGCGGAGGGTGGGCGGGTGAATTACCTGCGCCTTCGATTTCCCATCAGGAATCATCGGCTTTCATCGGGAAAAATGGCCACGGCTCGCGCGGTTTAGCCGCCGCTCTGGTCGCCGATCTGGCTGATCCCTGGGTCACCCGAGACGATAACTTTCCGGTCTTGGTTGCACTAGACTTCCGTAACAATAACTCCACGGCCCTAACTCAAATGCGGCCAGACTTCGCTGCGATAACGCGAGATGCTCAGTTAGTTTCAGCGATTAAGGGGTTAGAGTGTTATAACTGGGGCTCCGTGCCCGCTCCCGGTGCCTTCCTAAGCTATTTATCCTGACGCAGTATCGTTATCGGCTGTTGTTTCTGGCAATGTGTTCTCACGGTATTCAGAGGATGGATTTTTACAGTTTGCTGGTTTCAATTTGAAAAGCGGAGGGCGGCTTCTTGGGGAAAGTGTTAATTCTTCCCTATGTTCTAAAATGTTGTATGTCTCATGCTCTACTCTGACCATTGTCCTTCACCACGGAGTTTAAAAGTAAATTTTTCAGACCCTCGCCGGATCGATATGTCTTCAGGTTTCAAGCTTCATCTGTCAAATACTGTGAAATTTCAGTTTCCAAGAGGATCCTTCGGCGTTCTATTAATTGTCTTCTAGACCCGAGGATCTATATTTCTTCTACTCTATCCTATCTCACTATTTTCCTCTTCTTGAAAGTCTAAGTAAACTTTTAGAAACCCTCAAGACTTCGGAATCTTCAAACTCCAAAGTCCTCGTTAGATCAGACGATGCTCTTCAACTCTTGAAAGATTAAGGAGCACTCTGCTCGACACTGTCAGTTACAAAACGTCGAAAATGTTTTATTTAGCTTGTTCTTACTTTCTCGAAAATGTTGACGGTAAATGCACTAGTCTTGCTTGTTCGCCCGAACCGAGAATTAAACAATCTTCGATATCCGGGATGACAATGTCCGTCAGAAGATGCTGCCATCGTCGATTAACCGAATCGATACAGTTGATCGGCTCCGTGTTCATCGGGATCGTTATTCCTTGGCCGGAAGCCACGGGTAGGCAGCCCGTTTACCCTAAGCACGTACACGCACGTGCGTGTGTCATTCCAGCGTGACGCGCGAGATCCAATAACGCTCGACGAAACACTCGTCTATATGATAATGAAGCGGCGTCGGTGAAATTAATGCCGGTGTGTTACGAGGCCTCCCGTCGAAATCGATCGAGACACATTCGACCGGGCGCTCCGCGCGCATACGATATGACTTCCGCGATCCGCCGCTCCGCGGACGAATGAAAATTCAAATCGGAAACCGACGAGCCTGGTTACACACGGCCAGTGTCTATCGTTCGCTAATCGATGCCGGCCGCAACAATTTTCCGTCCTGGGATTATAGGTCGATCCAGAATATAGGTCAGTCACGCTCCCGGATCGCAATCAGAAATTTTCCGAATTTTTTCATACCCCCATGTCACTCTATTTCCATTCGAGCCAGAAATTCCTCTTTTCAAGTAAAAATATCGATTCTTTTTGCAATTTTGTTTTTAATGGAACCGCGAAACGAATTTCGAATTTTCCGGAGGCTTTTGTTACATCTCCGTTCAGTTGTATGTATAAATTTTTCCAGTAAAGTTCGAGCTTAAATACTGTTTTTGTTTAGAGTTGATTAGAGAGCTCCGCGTGTTTTGTCTTCCTTCTTTCTATTTCTCTTATATTTTCTACCTGAATGAATTGAACAGGAAGATTATTAAATTAGTCAAATAAGAAATTGTATGTACAAGAATATATTATAAAAATTGACATGTATTTCTTTTCGGAATTTTTTATTTCTGTCATCATCGATGGACATTCAGGAAAAATCAAATGATTTTAATAATCATTTTTCTGATCATTGCCGAAAGTTTAGTTTTATTATTCCATACAGCGTCGAAGCGCGGCGATTCTAGGAAAATGCAAAATGCATCGGTTGGTTTAAACAGTTTGTTTTCCAGCATGTCGTGTTTGGTTGAAAAATTCGCCGGAAAATTGTTTCCGCAAAACACGGCGCAAACCGCACGCAACGAAAACCAGGCAGAAAAAATTTGCGGGACTTTGTCGAAAAACAGGAAATTCTCCGCGGACCTTTTGTCAACTGATCGTCACTTATTTTCGCGGAAAATGATTTAACGCAGAAAAACAGAAATACGAACGACCAATCCCGAAAAACCAGAAATTCTTGCTGAACAAACCTCGTGCTGACCAACAATTTCGAACGATACATTTCGAAAATTAAAGTTTCGGTGTAACTGACTTTCATATTGTGTACCAATTAATTTGTCGGAATAAAAATTGTCTAAATCAATTGTAGGAGACTGAAGTTAATCATCTTAAATTGTGAAAAATGATGTAATGTAATTTATTAATTTTTGTCGTAAATGCACAGAATCCAAAGCCTATTTATTAGTCTTAATATCGACGAGTATGCCGTGCGAAGTTTTCAGCTGCGAATTTAATTAGATCGGAATTAAGGCGAGCACACTTTTAGCATCTTAATAGCCGTAGAAAGTTCTTAATTAGAGTAGAATGTCAGCAAGTCAGTATTTCCCCTTTGTTCTCCGCGCAACAAATGAACCGAGCAGAGGACCGAACTACCCTCGCTCTCTCCTCGATACCTAGTTAAGGGTAAACTTCCAGGGTCCTGATTTAATGCATCATGTTCGCCCTCGACTAGGAGCGTCGGGGTCTCCTTCGTCCTTTCTCCCGAGGGTCGTGTTCGAACCTGTTCATTTATATTCATAATACCTGATTTCAGTCGTTCTTAAATCAACGTTACGTGTAATAAGCTACCCGATTTCTTTTTTGCCGGAGTTGTTATTACACAGCTCGTAACTCATATTCTGTGTTGGTAATAGTCCGGTGCCCAAGCCTGAAAACGGAGAACGTCCCTCACACTTTTCTGTCCCGTTTTCAATATTACGTTTATTCTCGGATTATCGTCCTCGCTGTAGCTTTGCGTTCCCTCAAAGCGAAGGGACGACAATATTATTTTATTGTTTTCCGCAGTAAAATCGCAAATTAAACTCGTGGAACATTCAACATACCGCGATGACTCCGACACCGAGCAAACATTTCGCGCGAATCCCGAACAAAGCCCACGCCACTCGGACCTCGAGAACCGGTCGCGCACGCTGCGACAAACCTATCCGAACCTATCCAATCCTGTCGTTCAACTTTCTCGGCGAGTCGCCCCGGAATCAAAGAGCATTGTCGCGGTGTTTATCCGTTAAGAATCGCGTCGTCCCAGATGCAAATGATCGGTTCTCGGCCGGGGCCATAATTCAGCGTCGTGGTGGCCTGTCGAAACGCGTGTGCGCGAGTATGAAATCGTTTGACCTCTAGTTACTTCGATTGCACGTTGGCGAAGAGTTGCGGGGCCCGGTCTCGCTCGCACGCGCGCCCGCGCGCATTATGCATCTGGCCCGACCGCGGCCCGCGCTGTGAATCGCGTTGCAGTCGGACTCAGTCAGCCGTTCAGCCGGCTAAATATTCGTATTCATGTATTCATTGAATAATTGCGGGATATGCGTGTCTCGTCGTTGCATCCTGGCCCCCGGAGGGAACCTACGTTCCCGCAGGAACAGGACACGCCCCGACGATCAGACACGCGGCCAAAAGGTAGGGTTACTGTTCCATCTTCCTCTTCCTCTCTCTCTCTCTCTAGATTTGCGAGAAGGTCGACTTTCACGGGTCGTCAGACACCCGGACCACACCGAGGGTCGTCCTCCAACGACTGAGGCCAAGTAGCACCTGTTACAGCCTGGACAAGTGTTTTTAGAATGACATCACCGCCCCTCCTTTTATTCTTTCCAAGCCCGGAACCCTCTTCCGCCTCGCCGGCAAAGGGTGGACAGGCGTTCTGGATAGTGCTGTTTAATTAATTGCTCACGCCGCGTTTCCTATCCATAGAATAAACGCTGTCGCTCGTGAACCTCCTCGCGCCGGGGCGATGAAAGCTTGGATTACGCGTGTTGCCGACGTACGATGCTAAATTGAGGAAGAAATTTGCTTTTCAAATCCTTCCGTGCGAGTTCCTAACTGCGGGGAATGTTCAGAGTCTTTTTAACCCTTCAGGGATCACGCACAAGTGTGCTATTTAACCCAAAAATGGGAGAAAAATTATTTTTTGTTTAGAAAATTAGAAAAATTTGAGAATGCGGTCTTTTCGAGTCATTTATCGTTGTTCTCTCTACCGCGTCTAACGAATCGGAATTCTATTCATTCGAGAATTACACGCTCTTGTCTTCTGATAAATGAACCAACCACTCGACGCGACACGTGCGACTGCTTAATTGCAACGGGTCATTTAATCGCAAGCTGCCTAGAGCTTAGACGATCAATTTAAACTCTTTACATGCATATACAACGAGACAATACAATTTCCTTAAGTCATCATTTCCATTGCAATCGCGCAGAACTCGTCAGCGAATAATATCGACAACAACGCATGGACTACCGATAAAATAGCAACATTTCAAGGATTTATTCCGGGACGATTCCGTCGATTCTTACGCCCCGCGAGACCTTTGTTTCCAGGCGGAAGCTCGTTGCTGGAGCTTGTCCATGAATAAAAGGCACGGTGGCTCACCCCCCTGGTAAACCCCATGAAAGTGGCACCGTCGAGCCCCGAAGAACAAGCTGTCGCTCGACGGGGTGCGAGCTTTCACCGCTCGAAATCCGGCGTAGCGCATTTTAAGCAGCATGTTCAATCTCTCTCTTTCTCTCTCTCTCTTTCTGTCTTTCGCGGCGAAATCCACGATCAGGAGGATGAGGATGAGGATGAGGATAGACGAGGAAGGGTGTGAGGGGAGTGATCAAATTCTCCGACAAATGGGGCGTCCAGGATTGGCCGATTTCGCCGGGACGAACGCGCCCCGGGCCCGATAACATCGAACGACGCTTAATATCGTTTCCGGGGCGAAAGACAAAAGCGGCACCTGACCCTTCTCACGGCAGAGAAGCGCGTCGCGTTCGAAGGACGATCCGAAGGAACGCGGGGGCGGATGAGGAGAGGGTAAACTGGCGCGATCGGTCCTCCTAATTCAATCCCGTGGGATATCGGCAGCCTTCTACGCTACGACGAGGCGTGAATCAGCGGCCTTCTCTTGAATTCTCCGGCTCGTTTATCGAGGAAATTGTAATCGTAGAAAAACACCGTCCGACGTGCCCCGTCGTGTGACGCTGGCGTCCGTTGCGTCACGCTGAGATTCGGTTGATGGGCACGATTACGATAACCGTGGCCCCTACTTTGAAGGTTATATTTGTGTTCCTGGGATCATTTTAAGAAAAAAATGTGTATATAATACTTAAGTTTTTTGAAATCTTTTCAAACAATAAGAGTAGATCACTTAGTTTTCGAGATATTCGAAACTACTCCTAGATTTTCGTATGCGTGGTCGCCCCCACCGACGACCTAACCAATCCTGTTCACATGATCTTCCCATTGTAGATGTTATCCAGAATTTGATCTTTTCAGAACCCTTTTTTACTTGCCCCGACCATTATTTCAGGCAGTTGTTCTGCAACTTCACCGAAATATAAATATACTCAGAAACTGCGCAGCTAATAGAAAAAAGTCATACGACATAAATTGTTGGAAATTCAATTTCCTACAAAAAAGGTCTCTTGATATTTTGCCATATCTCGCATAGTTTCCGAGATATTTGCAGTTGTATGAAAAACAAGAAATCTACTTTACCGGCTAAACGGAGCCCATTGGATACCTGTTATATACACATTTTTTTCTTAAAATGATCCCAGGAACACAAATATAACCATCAAAGTAGGGGCCACGGTTATCTTAATCTCCCCGGTTGATGACGCAATCTGCACCCCGGACTAGACTAGCTTTCGGTTCGAAGACCGTGTACAAAGATTTTCAGGTATTTATTCCGAGGAACTGGCATACCGACTATTTCCTAAAATAGACAGAATGATTTACTACTATTTAAAACAGTATTCTATCCAGCTCTGTAGCCGTCGAGCGAAAAGGGACGAGCAACAAACGTTACGCGAGAGCAACAAGCTCGACGCGGCAAGTGCGCGTTAACATCGCGAGCATCCTCGATCTCCGTCGGGTTAGCAACAAAACAAACACGACGCACAACAGTGTCGAATCGAACAAAAGAGTAAAACGCGTGTGCCCGGGCGCACCCGTCAAATCTACGGAGCGTGGAATTAGAAATTGGATCCGGTGCCGCGTATTCCCCCTTCGTCCATTAACCACGCAGCCCCGGCTAATCCCCGTGCCTCGACATGTTCATGGGGGGCTCCCTAGAACCACGGTAGCAAGTGTAACCCCTGTTTCGCGGGACTCGCATAGTCATGGAGCCGGGCACGCAGGGGCACCGAGGTGGCGGAAAATAGTTACAAAACAGACGCGCGGTCCTCGGGGGTAGCGGGAAAAAGGCTTCGACAATGGGGTCCCGAGAAACGTCAGTGTGAAAATATTCTTACGGGGGCCGGATGGTAATGTCTCGGATCGGTGGGGTGCCATCGAAAAAGATTAAGCATCCCTTCGTGCACGTGGACCGTTTCTCGTTAGATGCGTCACTCTATCCTTGTCGATATATTAATGTATGGATATAGGTGCGTGCAGACGGATAATATATCGAACAAAGGGTCTCGTTAGCAATGGCCGAGGGATTTATGTATCTTTGCGGGAACCGAGAGCTGTCCTTGTGTGGGATTTAATTGCCTTTGGCGGAGCAAGGTGTTGCTCGGAACTGTCCACGATCCATTCCGTTCAGGACACTCCTATGATTTATTCGAACGCGTCGGGTTTAATATTCTTCGGTTTGGGAAAGCAGGCCTGCGGTTTTTGGGGACGCTATTGTTCGACGGTGGGCGGCCGGAGTACATTAATTCGAAGTTTTCCAAGGAAATGGGGTGGGACCGGTTACTGGCGGAAATTTTCGAGACTAATACTTTCGGCTCCTGCATTTGATAGAGCTGCGAGCGAAAGTTCAATTTTGAAATTTCCCTCGATCGAAGAGATAACTTTTAAGAACAACAGCATAACCTTCCTGGAAGCGGAAGAGCAAACGTGGCAGCGCAACCACGACCCCAAGATCCTGATTTACGACCGCTAGCCCCACGGTCCAAGTTAATCGCGATTTTCACGGCGAGACGTCGAACCGGCGCATCTGTTGTTCATTCTACTTTAAATCCCGCGTATTATTCGAGCTCTAATTTCGTTTCGCGGTCCAGCGAGCAATCGTCCGGCGAGGGTAATCACGAGATGACTAGTGGCTCAAAGATACTTCGTCCACGGCTTCCACGAGTCCAGCCAAGGGGATGTAGCGCAGTACTACGATTGCGTAGAGGGGGCGGCAGGGGGAGGGCCGGGTTTAATGTTTTTAATCTAATTCGCTGCGTGCGAGTCCTGCAACTTCTCCCCGGGGATCAGGTCCGACACGCCAGGGAATTTTGCATTGTGCGCTCATCGGGGGTTGCAAGTCTCCCTTTCGAGGAATGCCCGAGCCTGTGCGACGATCGATCCTCCAATTTCATTTCTCCAAGTCTAAATTACGAATATTCTTTCTACCCCCTGTTGCGAACCATATTCGCCCGCGCCTCTTTCACATGGGGTTCGGTTTTGCTTTTTTCGCGAGCACACCCTAGCCCACGGCTATTCGATTACAGAAGTGATAGCCGCGGTTTATCGTCGACGGCCTTTGCGTGTGCTTGCGCTGTAATGACGCGTCGTCTTTTTGGAGCTGCAGATGCGACTGATCTTCGCAATTGAAAAAAATGATTGTTCGTTTGTCCGTTGCCTCGTGGCGATCGAAGAGACGACAATTTCTACACTAGGCTCCACATGATGTGCAATTTAATTTCCGTCTCGTACAATTGAGCTAGTTCTAGCGTTGGTACGCAGACAGAAACCAAGTTTAAACATTCTTTCGCGCGCCACTGGATATTGTTCGGACTGCACAGTGGTCACGAGAAAGCGAGCACATAAATGGTACCCAGAGCAGTTGGTACCTGTTCGAGCCATCTTGTTTCATCGCGCCTGTTCCACCGGCTCGCCATTAACCCAGCACGCACGCGGTGGCGCGTGCTGTTTTACGAGGGCAGCGTAACGAGCGCGACCATTCGACTATCGAAAACGCGAAATTGCCTGGCCGTCGTAAATCACGGGCCACCCTGGGCGAGCGAGCTGGCTTCGGCCTAATCAGTTTAAGTGATTTCGAAAGGCGTTGCAACGTCGCGCCACCTCTGGCACGGTGGTCCGCGAGTGCGTGGGCGGCGTAACGCAAGCACCGGGTTACGCTGCGAAGCTTCTTTCGAGATATTCTAGCGATACATTCTTCCATTTCTGTTTTTTTTTCAAACTATACAAAAACGTTCGTTTAAAAACAGCTGGTATTCACAATTTATCCTCTTACGATAAAATCGTACGAATACGACCGTCACAGCTCACCAATTCTCTCGATACATTCCCTTTATGCTTCGCAACGCACCCACAGGTGATTACGTCGAATAATTCAGCTCGAACGCAAGCAATATAAACGGCACATCGAATCGCGGCGCAGCGCCGGCCTAGTGTACTCGACGCACTTAGCACCATCGATTGTAACGAACTGAACACGTCGCGTCGGTTCTTAACAGTTCTATTGTCTATTTCTTCTCCCGTCCCCTTTATTTCCCAGCTCGTATCTCCGCGGAGACTTGATCTAGTGACTACGTCCAGCGACATATTGATTGGAACGTATCTCTCAAGCTATTGTGATCTGTCGCTCATTGTTCGAGACGGTTTTTCTGGGTCTGTTCTGGGTGACCGATCTCTTCCACGGCTCTTGAATGTTGGTCGCCAGGATTCTGCTTCCGTCTTCGCTCCCCTTCACGGCTAGCATTGGTCCTCTTTTGTCTCTCCTGCCGCGCTGATTAATATGTATTCCGATACCTTTGTCCACGCTCGAGACCGTGATTTTCGGGTGATAGCCGGCATGGCTATTCGATACTACTGCCGAGCTTTCCGTAGCTATTCAATTCGAGCTCCGAATCCTTGATTATTATTGTTCCGAAACTGCACAGAAGCTTCGAGCTCCGGGGAGATTGATAAACGATGAATATAAATGAACGACAAAAATCTTATTATACGGTTAACTCTAACGAGATTCTCGGCTTGATCGGCTATCCGAAGCGTTTATTATATGTACAGGGTGTATAAAAATTATATGTCACGAATACCGTGGAGGGATTCTATACCTCTGGATCAGTGGAGATTTGTTAAAAAAATGGACCGCAAAATTAGCTTTGACCATTTCTGTTAAGGTTAAACAATTTTTTATCGTATCGTAATAGTCTCACAGCAACCGTTCTCTTAAAAAAGAACTTTGACGTTTCATAAACTAATTTCTTTCATTGCCTATAGGTTGTCCCAAAATGGTATAAACGTGGAAGGAATGATTCTACATGAGAAAATAAATTGATAATATGTTAGTGAAAAATTCGTTGAAAATATGAGAATAAATGTTTTTCATTTGACGCCTCGGTTTCGAGAAGTTAGTGTCTGAAAATTCAGCGAACACGCGTGCTCTTGAATCGTTTGACGCGTCTGTTCATGACCTACTAATTCTACTTGTTGAAAACGTTAGGCACACGAACTTGACGGATTTTTAAAGCCAATTTTCTCGAAAACGAGGCGTCAAACAAAGAAAATGTATTCTATATTTTCAATTTATTTTCTCATGTAGAATCATTCTCTACATTTTTATACAATTTTGGAACACCCTGTAGACGTATGGTAGATAATATTAATTCACAAAACTTCAAAGTCGTGTTTTAAGAGAACGGTTGACTTGAGATCCATTGATCCCTTGAGACTTTTGTTTCTTGCGATGAATACGATAAAAAATTTTTTAACCTTAAAAGAAAGGGTCAAGGTCAATTTTGCGGTCTACTGTTTTAACAGATCTCCACCGATCCAGAGGTATAGAATCCCTCCACGGTGTTCGTGACATATCATTTTTATACACCCTGTACATTTATTATCACGCAGTCAGCTTCCACGTTCGCATAAACTTCATTACTTCAAAGATAAAATCGCCAAACCATCGGTAGCCATGCTCAGTACACTAACATCTCCGATTCCCTTTATCTTCTCTATTTTTAGCAATGGGATTATTAATATTTCCGATTCGAATCTGATCTTCGGGCCCCAGGGAATTAATGCTACCTTATAATTATTCTCGTGTATTTCTTCGTACCGGTCGTTTTCCTCGATATTCCAGTCCGTGTTTCTTTATCATCCTGGCATCCAGCAGTATCGCTTCGTCCTCGTTCACAGACTGCTAGACTGCCGTAGGTAGGTAGCGGTTGATGGAATCAGCAACGGTAGTTTAAACAATCAATTATGCAACGGGACAGGCAGCTGTGCGTATTGAGTTATTGCTAATGAGCGGCGTGATGCGATTAATCCTGGAACTCCAAGTACAAGGATCAGCTGCGCGGCTCAAAAGATCATTGATCAATCCTGTACCTGTTACGAGCTTCTTCTGGGAATTGCCGTGCTGTTGCATCTTCATGCAAATTTGCGTTTTCACACATTGCTTCATCGATAGTCGGACAAATAAACAAATTTGTTATCCAAACCGGAAAATCTCGTATGACGGTGATAAAATTAATTTACTGTTGATTTTAGCTGATGCACATGTTTTCTCGTATTCGAAAATGCTGGCGGCACTAAAAATGCATTGCAATCAATTTATGATACTGTTCGTACAAATTTACATTTCCACTCGCTGCTCCATAAATAGTGGAGTAAAATAAACTAAAATTTTTCAAAAAATGTGGTTTAGCGAAGCTGCAAAACCCAATGAGTAGCATAATCTTGCTAAAAAAAATGTAAACGACGGAAGTACTTAAATAATACAGAGTAGCACAGCCGGCAATACCAGCTTCCGTCACAGTCGGACGAGCATACCTAACCCCTGTCCATCTTTCTCATCGCGAAATAGGACGTTCCAAAAAAAGAAAGAGAAAAGGAAAACGGGAGCCTCATTTAGCTTTAATTACAGGCAAAACGAAATGGCCCCGCGGTGTGTCGACCAACAGACGACGGAATAAAGAAAACAATCCGTTTCTCGTCCTGTTCTACGTACACATATATTTTTTATAACTGGTGGACATTACTCTCTACCCGTGGTGTCCAATTAGCCCAAAGAACTTGAACCTGCGGCGCGCGTTAACCTCCTTCCGGTCTAAACTTGCATCTAACCGTAGAATTAAACGTGCTCTGCATAAAATAATATAGAACTAATTGGGGCCGGGGTGGTACGGTGGATTTCCACGGTTTACCGCATCCGAATTATTAAGCCTGAGAACGACCTAACTTACTTATAGTGAGCGTCCCATTTACGGGGAAAGTCTTCGGAAGTACTTTGAATTCAAATTAGTCGTTCGAATTTTCGAGCAGCCTCGCTGGCGAGCGGAGGGGACCAAGGGCGTCTCAAGGTCATCCACCGTCTTCCATAGTAAACGATGTACTCCGTTGCGCGGATCAAGTATCTGTTGCCAAAGGTCAGATATTTCGATCGAATCGTTGGAATCGGTGTACTTTCGGTCCGCGTTTTCATAAAATAATCTCGATCGCCGGCGATTCGTGGGAATTACGTCTCGGCTCGCCTTCAAAACCAGCCGAGGGACGAATCTGTCGCGATTATGCGATCTGGAATGAATATTAAAGCGGCGCGTCGCGCGTCGGATTGATCGCGGAATCGGGTAAACGCAATTACACCGATTAATCATTCACCGGGGCCGGGCTTTGGCGTTTTAATATCGGCTGGCCGGTGTAATGAGGCCGATATTAAAGTTAATGGCGACACCTCGCCAGCCTGTGGATTGGAGGGTGGGGGGGATGGATGGATTGAAGAGTTCGAGGACTGACAGCGTGTTCGTCTTCGCTCGTTTATCAGCGGGGCTTCTCCCGGCTCCTCAGCTTTCAACTAATAAATCTGCATCGGCGACTGCGGAACCAGTTTCGCAATCGCATCGGGCTTGTCGCACGTCTGTTTCCTTGTTCGTAAGCGAACGTACCATTACCGTTTCATTCGAACGATAATACGCCCCGAGATTACTTTAAAACGTTCCGAACGGAAGCTTCGTCTTTTTCTTCGCGGCATCCGCGATTTTATTCCCGTAACGTTGTCCGATTTCTGGGTTAATGGAACTTCGCCTCCTCATGATGTAAGGATCCAGGTCGGGGATGGAGATCCTCCAAGAAAATCCACATTGTGGACGATCCAGACGGAGAAGCTCGTTCTTCGCCAGAAATTCTCTTTTCTAGAATAGAAGAAAGTGGGAAGAATTAATTGGGTTGACTCGTTAGGGTCGAGCGGTCCCTTGATATTCGCGAAAGCTACTCAGGCTATCCGCCAGGGCAATCCACTTCTTGGCCACTCAATTTTCGGTAATCGACGGTATCGACTAATGAACACACGGCGCATAACTCGCCTGGAACTTCCGGCCATTAGACTGAACTGTTTCCGCGGTGTCGAAGGCCAGCGAACATGAATTGAATCCTGGCTACGCCTAAACGGGGGCGGCTGTCGAGACGCTCGCATGGACATAATCGGCCGGGCCTGGCCGAAGGTTTTATCGGCGATACACCGGCGGCCCGATAAATCGCCGGTTAGAACTTTGCTCGCAATTAGTATGGTAATGCCGGGCCGGGCCGGGGCGGTCCGGGCAACGGCGCGCACGCTGTTCAAATGGAGATGCTGGAGGGACGAGAGAGAGAGAGAGAGAGAGAGAGAGAGAGAGAGAGAGAGAGAGAGGGAACGGCCGCCTGATGGCATTGGAGATTAGAAATTGGATTTTCGGGAAACGCCGGGAAATCATTTGCTGCCGACCGGCAATTATTTAGTTACTGCGAGCTGGTTCTTGGTGACTGGTGACAAGTAACGCGATCGTTGTTTGCGTTTATTTATTCGATTGTCTTCTTAATTACGCTGTCTCCTTTCATAAAAATATGTGCGCATTTCCACTAGTTGGCGGACCAGCATCTTTATAAGACACATTTTATCGATTCTAAATGTGTGCTTTATTTTTTCAACATTTTTAGAAATGTACTGGATGAACGTTTAACCCTGCAGGGTCTTTGTTTGAATATTACACGTTCCGCATGGACCAGGTTGATCCCCGTGCAAATATTTTTTGTACAGATTGAATGCCAATAAAATGGAATTTTTCGTGGAATTTCATTCCTTTTGACGCCATTTTTATAACATCACGTGTATCAAAAAAAATTTCTCAATCCTTTTGATATGAAAATTTTAATATTCGCACTCTCGTTATAACCTCAAACAACGTAGTGTGAAATATTAATCTACCTGACGCATCGCGACTATGAAGCTATTTTTAAAAGATTGTTGTTAATTTTAATTTTATAAGGTAGATCATTCTTTTGTGCGCACCGTATCTGGCACGAAATTATATACGCATGTTATGTGTCCTATCTAGGAAAATTTAATTAAAAACTTTGCATGCTTTTTGTAAAGAGATTCTCCTTTTAGCGTGTTTAGTATGGACATAATGAAATGTTATAACAAACGTGCTGAAAGTAATTTGAGAATGTCCCATTAGTTTTCTTTCAGTTTTAATGATAACACGATGAAGCCTACATTATTTATACGTGAATAGTGTGCCAAGTCTAGTCTTTTCTTTTATATGTACTCAGATGGTGGTACACCAAGAGCGTAATTTTATTTATATTGTTTCGAAGCCACCAACCAACGGAAACATTTTCTACACGAATTTCAGCAGTGTCGTTATCACCCACAAACGCAACGATGCGACAGTTAATATTACGGTCATTTAAGCTCCTCTATGCTTTAATTATTGCAATTTATAGTGTACAAAGTCAGGTCATAATTGATAGAAAATTAATATTTGTCCACTACGCCTATAATAATAATTACCGCAAACAGATTGCGGGTCATTTAACAAACGTTTATGTCACTTACAAAAGGTCCAGTAAATGATGAAAATTGAAACTAGTTTATACACAATACAAGTATAGAAACTGAAAATCTACTTGCTTTTACACTTAATAAAAATCACTAAGTAAGCGATAGTGTTAACGGTACTTCCATATTTAAAATTTGTTTGAGTACATTACACTATTATCGAAAACAAAATTCAATAATAATTTTCACAGTATAAATATATAAACAGAAAATATCAAGCAGCACAGTACTCCGACATTACTCCGTTAATTAGAAAATATTCGAGCAATTACCATCGCGAAATTTAATTTAGCTCCCAACAGAACCGTAAATATCCATAAGCTTGCCGCGTCTAATAATTATAATTACAATAGTTAATAATAATGACGACTATTATTATCGTCACAATTATATCTGTCCCGAGGTTGTCCCTCACAGAAGCCGTTGTCCCTCGCACATGTGTGCACGCGTACACGCACATGTGCTCTACCGGAACGGGACGCGCGCGCGTGCACGTACCGAGAGAGCGGTGCACCCCGCTGTCGCATAATCGTGTGCAGCGTGCATACCATTTTGCGGCGGGGTGTGGCGCGATGCGGTTCCCGGTGAATCATGCACCACCCTCGAGGGATCCATCTACGATTAATTCCATCACTTGACACGCTGCTGCGCGGGTTCTCGCGCCCGGCAAACATTTAAGCCGGGCATTAATCCCGCGTACGGACTGGAAAATGAAGACGGCCGGGGCCAAATGTCCCGTGATGACCTGCCACGACGATCATCGACCGACCCGTGCCCGATGAGACGTGTCACCGAACCCGTGTGCGTTGTTCGCGTTCCTTCGATCGGTAGACGAGCCGAGTCATTTCGCTTCAAAGTTCATCTTTCCGGGGGAAAACACGCTCGTTATCGAACGACGAGAATGCTGCAGGCGCGTGTCAATCTCGCGTGTTCATCCTCCGAGACGATTTTCCTTCGAAATGTCACTTATTATAGGGCGAGGCAGACAATGATCGATAGACACGGTGACCATATTTCCTTCGTAGAAATAAACGATAAATCTGAAATTCTCCTGCGCGCGTTTAACAAAAATTTTGATGTTCCCCCCATTGTTCACACCCCCCGTACAGTCAACAAAAACCTGTGGTTGCCCCCAGAAGTCAACCGGCCCTGCCCACCTAAACAACCCAGCACCCCCCGTCAACGTCTGTCAGCGCCCGGGGCGTCACCATGGAAATTACGAAAAACTGGAGACAGCCTGGAAACGGAACGAAACCGAATAATCACGATCCAGGAACCATTGGCAGCGGTCTCGCCATATTGCGACCACTTTTCCAACGACTGTTATTTATGAAGGGGCGCCCCACGAGCGGCAATAATCGTGCACAGCAGCCCCCCATGATCCGAACCCCGGCCACGGGGCCCTATGGACCGTGTCACTACGTAACCGTACCGAATCCCTTCCGATTATCATGCCAATATTGTCCCCGGTGTGTGATCGATGCTCTTACTGTTCGCGTAGATACGAGGATCCCTCGGAGACGAGGACGGCGTCGCGTCGGCAGCCATGCGTGCATTCCCTCTCTCCATGCGCGTTACACGCTGCACTCCTGCTATCTACGATTCCGGGTATTTGCGTTCGGCCGCATCCGCGTCAGCCGATATCAAGGAAAATATATTTTTACAATTTTTTATAACCCTTTTTCTATAAAACACGAGTCTTTTTCTACTCTGTTCGAGAAAAACAGTAAAATTTCTCTCCAAATTTAGGAGTTGCATGCACGCGCCGTGTACTGTCGACAATTGAAGTTGATCCACCCCGAAATGATTACTACTACACTCTTCAACAAATGAATCCACTTAGCAACCACCCACGGGGACAACTTCCCACTTGCTTCCAACTTCAGCAACAAAACCAAGTAATTCTACCTACCGTGTCAACCTCTCTCGAGAACCATACACTCCGTTCGCAATTCACCTATGCTAATTGATTCCCGGGTACAAGAACATTGATGTTTCACGACGATCCGGCTCGTCCGCGCCTTCCCCTCGCTGTCGCGGTAATTAATAATTATATCCGCGAAAGTACCGGTCGGCCCAAGTTATAATTACACTGGGAACAATCAACAACTAGTAGCGTAGCCTGGTCGATGGGGGTGGATCGTGGGGGTACGAGGGAGGGGGGTTAGAGTTCGGCGGCAGAATTTCGAGGACAGAGAGTGGAGGGGGGAGGGCAGGGGTTGAAACTTGGTCCAGAGTCTCTCGAGACACTGTACACCCAGACCTGACAGGGAACTTTATTCCTTGCTGCCTTGGTCCTCCTCGGTTAGCTCTCTCTCTCTCTCTCTCTCTCTCTCTCTCTCTCTCTCTCTCTCTCTCTCTCTCTCGCTCTTTCCCTCTCCTTTCTTTTTTCATCCCTGCAGCTCCTTTATTCGAAGGTCTCGGCCCTCGAGAGTACGAGGCTCGGGGTCGTCTTCCTCCTCCGCTTCATTCAGTTTATCTCGGCCCTTTCTCTACTTGCAACCCCCTTCGTCCCCCCCTCTGTTCACCGGGGTCCGTCTTCTTGCTTCCGGGCACTTCATTCAACCGTGAAAGGAAAAGTTTGCAATGAAATAAGTAGCGAGCGAAGCCCCGGGGATCATTATGCTCACGGGGGTGGAAACCGTCGGGGGGCGGTTGCTACTCCGGCTGGTGTAAGGGGCAGGCCTGGCTACTTGTAATCGTTACTTCGAACCCTGGTGGACTCGGAGGTGTGCAACCTCCGGGCACTGTATGCAGGATTCGACGGGATCAGCTCGGGGGACGGGGTAATTAACCCCCCGAGCTCCTTTTCTTTGAGCGCGTCGCGACGCGGATACCTTAATTTCAAACTTCATTCCATAGAATGGACGGGCGAACTTTCCCAATGGGATACAACCGGGATACAACCCTTTCTCGTTCGTCAGAATGATACGTTCTCTTCTTGAACCTCGCGTGGATTTATATTTCTTTTATAATTACAGAAAATCCAAGTATCGGTCTACGTATCAGGCGTTTTTCCCGAAAGCTACTCCGTGGCCGTTTAGGTTCCCTAAAATCGGCACGTTGCGGTAAAGCGATGTCCCATGTCTGTCAAGCGAGCGCGTTTAAAGGCACTAGAGCTCAGAACTTCGTCTAAAACATTGTACGAGCTGCCGGGAAAAATGCGGGTAAAGTGTCGGAGCCACTCAACCAGCTCGCAGCGCACAGTATGCTATTAGTTTAACGCGCGTTTATGAATACTTTCCGCGGGTACGACGCGGCGTGGCTCGGATCGATAGATCCGCGCTCGGTCGTCGTCGTGCGATCGTTGAATAATTCCGTAGTCGGTCCCCCGGTGCATCGACGGGGCCCCGTGCACACACCGCCACGGATCCTCTCGTTATTCAAGAATACATAGGTAATGGCCGAGAACACCAGGTACAGAATAAGAGAGAAAGGCCTGGCTATGCCCGGCGCATGCACACGCTAGGATTATTTGTGGCGCGCGTTACATTATCCTCATTTAGAATTCACGCTCCTCGGCCGTCTATCTGCTCCATGCATCTGCCGCATATTTCGCTCTCACGGAACGAGCCACGAACAACCTAACCGGACCGAAAGTGTTCCAACCAACAAAACTGCGAATCTTCTCGGCGCAGGTGATACTGGTGGGCGTTTCTCGTATCGACACCGGGCGAACTCGAATCTCAAATGCCAGGTCTATTGGTACACGTATCCGAGTAACTAATCTTCGATTCTGAAGAAATCCGTTCCGATAAAAAGAGACTTCTGCGTCGAGTTCCCACGGACAAACATTCGATTATCATAGCTAGTTTCGTGTCGAGAGACGAGAGGGCATTTCGAGCAAAGCGCGATGGCAGAAAACCCGTTCGATCTAGCACTATCGATCTCTAATTAAGAGTGAAACGAGAAACGCAGCCGGTAATGTATGTATAAATTGATTTAATCCAGATTTACGGGGAAAGCTTCGCGCGCACGGGTGTATCTGACGCCTGGCCACAGGCTTCTCGAATCAATTAAGCCTCTTATCTGGAATCTCCGAAGCGGGTTCGAGCCACCGACACGCATTCCACTGGCTCGTTTTTCCCTCTTTGCCCCCGGGAACGCTAAAAATCGCTATCCATCACCGAATCAATTAGCAACTTCTCAATTACCGGAGGGAGTTCGCCTTTTTTCCGGCCCGGCACAGCCCGACCCGGCCCGACCTGGTCCGACCAAGCTTGATTATGTTCCGTACCTCGACTCTCTCTCTCTCTCTTACTCCCTTGCTGAAAACCGTCGGATGGATCGATGATCGAGCGTTGAGTCGAATTTACGAGCGAGACGCGTTTGATTTATGACACGTAGAGGCCCGGCCCGTTGATCCAGCATCGATCCGCGTGAACCAGGATCGAGGGGCGCGGCGGGCAAACACGCGATACGCCAAGTTAATCGTTATTCTTGTCGGTGGGATAATTAATAGCCAATCAGCGAGCGTGTCGGCCCGAATGTTAAGTAGAACCGCGGCTACTCGGTGTTTGCACGCCCCGTGTGCGGTCGAACGTGCATCGATAGCTCGCCGCCGCGCAGACGAGAAAATTGCCGCGACGCCGACGCTGCGACCTTTCATCGGTGCATCCGCTAATAGGTTGCATGTCAATTATCGAGCGATTAGCAATATCTTATTAATACTCGACGAAGCGTCGATGATCTCGTCGCGACGACGACGCCCCGAAACATTAGCGACGAAAAATGATCGCGCGGACGGCAGCCGTTTCCCGCAGTGAATACTCCCGCGAAGCACGTGCTGAATTATTTGATCATCGTCGTGTATTTAGTTAATCCACGGTAGGAGCAGCGGAATTATTCCTATCGTGCCGTTAATTTCTAGATAAGAATGGACATGTCCGCCTTTAATCGGCTGTTTCACTTATTTTCCGAGGAAGGTCGTCGGTTTCGAGGACCACAGCGCGGAGCTTTCATGCTCGCCGGCCGTAAACGGCCAGAGAAATCGTGATAACATTCGTCGAAACGACTGGTCGGCTACAATAATTAGCAGCCCGGAATTACGAGGAGACGACTATTCCGCTTTATGAAGCTGTTGGCCCACATGTAGTCGGTGATACCTTTATGTCGGGAGCGTCGGGCTCGTGGACGATTATATGGCCGCGTTATACGGCGCGCACTTCTGGATTTCATTTCTTCTATCACGACGGTCCGGCGCTGTGAACGCGTTACTAATTAAAACCCGTGGAAATTCGCATGCTACGTATCGCGAGTGTCGTCTCGAACTTACAAATAAAATACTGATGCTTTTTGCACATATACATTATACCGTATAGTTTTCAGACAACTTTAGAGGAATTGTAGGAGACCTCGTAAAAGGATTCAACAAAAAAAAAAAAGAAGAAAGATGCACATTGAAAACATACCTGTCGCAAAATACTTGAAATTTTTACGAAGGCTCTGCGCACGTACATACCTCGCCTAATATTACACGTCGCAATATCGCGACAAATGCAGGACAAAATTGACCCATCTCCGTCGACAAGCACTTAACGTATCATACCCATCGCGATTCGGACATTGTACATTTCGCAATAAACTACGCGTATCAAGCAAAGCCAGCGCGCGAATGGCAATGGGTGCGCATCGCACGTCATAAAGGTTAAAAAAATATCACCGAGAGAAACACGAATCGGTCTTTTGTCCGCGTTCTACGTGGGGTGAGGAGCAATATTATATGTGCCAGCGCGTAGCCACTAAGTTTAATTAATTCTCGGCCGGCCGTTTTTCGCCGGGAGCGCCAATGAAAATTCCCGCGACGCGACGCGTGTATTTACCAAAACGTCACGTTTTCCAATTACGCGCGGTGTCGCTGATGCGACGCGTTTTAATCGCGAGGAATATTAAGCCGCGCGCACACGGCCAGGTAAAAAATCGCGGAAACAACAAGCGCGTTTCTGTCTGCAGGCCGCGAATCGCAGAATTTTCGATGGGATCGAACGATTGCATCTTTTTCGTTCTCACGGGGCATCGTGGATTGTAAAATGCTGGCTGAAACGTTGAAATACCTTCTACTCGTAGCTGCAAGTTTCCTCTGCCTTCGCAGCTCTGTATTTCACTCGTACGTGCCATAAAAATAATAACATTTGCATTTTAAAAAATTGTACATTTCGCATGCAACAACCTAATGCCCGGTGAAAACGTGAACCGCAGGTTTTTCCGATAATTATTGCGCGACTCTGGACACTTCGCACTCGACGCGACGGGCCTCTCCGGTCCGCTGAAATAGCTGAAATACCGACAACTTTCGCAAACCGAGCGTTTTCCAGTTTTCACGCAACCTCTGAAGCCTGACGATGTCCGACCGTCCACTTTTCCGTCCACGGTCTTTCATCTGTGAACCCATTGAATTCGAGCCGGGTGCTTTGTATTCCGTGGAGTGGTCAAAGAATTAGCATCATTGAAACGCGCCGAAAAATATTTGCACGCGAATTAAATTGCCGCGCGACCCGACTGTGATGGAAATCGAGGGTTGATGGTTTGTGCGCCACTCGTGACCCAAAATGTACGCGATTTTTCAATTCTTCATAATAATGGGCATCCTTGCAATTTGGGCCGGAAGCCCGTAGCAGTAATGTGGGGGTGGCATTTTCGAGAACTGTTCCGGTTTCCGCAAAATTCGCAAATGGGTGTTCCAAAATTCCTACAGCTCCCGGAAATGGGAGGTTCCTGGGGTGATTTGAAGCAACATTTTCCTTTGCAAAAATGTCCGCCGGGGCTCCGTTTAGGAGTTATTAACGAAAAACACTGACCAATCAAAGCGCGACCTAGACGCGTGTTGGCAAAGATGGTTCGGCGTGTCAGGCGGATCTCCTCGCTGGAGCGTTAGCGGTCCGCCGCGAAGAAGAAGTGAATAAGTGAAGGAGTAGAAATTTTGAATTATGTATTGTAAAAACTCACTTATTTAGCCGTAAATCCACTTGCTGCTTGGAAATGTGGGTCACTGGCCCAGTCAGTGACGAACTACACAGCTGACCTCAGGTATACGACAGTGCCGAACGGTAGGGGACGTACGGTCAGGTCAACGAACCGCACAGCTGGTGGTGAATAGTAGGTATACGACAATCTTAGGCCCAAGGGATGCGCGGAGAAGTCAAAGATCCGGTCCTTCACTTTCACTGTTCAAACGATAAATTAATCGTATGATTCTTTCATACAGATGCTATGAAATTTTTCCACACTCGCGATCACTGTTCACACTTATCACCACGTAGCTATGCACTAATAACGATTCCAATATTACTTGTATCTCAGCACAAATCACAATAATGAGGTAACGAAATCAGTAGACTGCGGTTTTCATGCATTTGTAGCAAAAATGTGTAGGTGCAGTTTAAAACATTAGAGAGATTAAAATAATTAAAAACTCCAATGTATTATTTACAACTTGTTCACATGATTAAAGCAAAAATCAAACATATGTTTGGCTCCTGTTTCTTGCAACAGCAGCAGCCAACTTTTATTTTGCATAACAACCCGCAGTCTAGTGATCATCACTATTAAAAACACACATATTAGCAAACCGTCAGTTTTGTACTGATAACTCTATGGAGATGTTCTCTCTACCACGGCTTCAACAATACTGATTTTACTTAAGATTTTTCTGAAAAGTCTAGGGATGAAAAACAGGATACGAGAAGGACCGCTGTAAGACTAGAATTTATGGCAATCACATGTTTCGGTATTCCTGCAGATTGGTACGCAGAGTCAATTTTTTTAGAAAGTTTCCTTAGGGAGGTGTAGGACAATAGGGCACCCTTGCGGCTCGCGGACCTGACATTTCTACCTCTTGGTGGGTAAAGGGACGGATGACGTTTTCGAACAGTTATCCATTGACTCTGCGTACCAATCTGCTGGAATACCGAAACATGTGACTGCCATAAATTCTAGTCTTACAGCGGTCCTTCTCGTATCCCGTTTTTCGTCCATCCACCCTGTCGTTTTTGTAAGCGTGCTACAGCGTGCATTTTCGACGCGCATAACGACCTCCGTAGACTTTTCAGAAAAATCTTAAGTAAAATCAGTATCGTTCGAGCCATGGTAGAGTGAACATCTCCAAAGAGTTATGAGTACAAAACTGACGGTTTGCTAATATGTGTGTTTTTAATTATATTAATCTCTATACTGTTTTAAACTCCACCTACTCATTTGTGCTACAAATGCATGAAAACCGCAGTCTACTGATTTCATTACTTCCTTATTGTGATGTGTGCTGCGATAAAAGTGATATTGGAATTGTTATTAATGCATAGCTATGTGGTGACAAGTGTGAACAGTGACCGCGAGTGTGGAAAAATTTCATGACATCTGTATGAAAGAATCATACGATTTATTTATCGTTTGAGCAGTGAAAGTGAAGATCCGAATCTTTGACTTCACCGCGCATCCCTTAGGCCTCAGATTGTCGTATACCTGAGACCAGCTGTGTAGTTCGTCAGTGAGTGGGCCAGTGACTCACATTTCCAAGCAGCAAGTGGATTTACGGCTGAATAAGTGAGTTTTTAAAATACGTAATTTCATAATTTCTACTCTTTCACTACTTGTTCACTTCTTCGCAGCGGACCGTTAACGCTCCAGCGAGGGGATTCGCCTGGCGCGCCGTACCATCTTTGCCAACACGCGTCTAGATCGCGCTCTGATTGGTCAGTGTTTTCGTTAATAACTCCTAAACGCAGCCCCGGCGGACATTTTTGCAAAGGAAAATGTTGTTTGAAATCACCCCAGGAACCTCCCATTTCCGGGAGCTGTAGGAATTTTGGGACACCCTGTAGCCGTGTTTTTGTAAAGTTGTAAATGGAAAGTATTTTAATGTTAGTGATTTTTGCTTATTGTCTATTGTCGATCTATTCAAGCCTCTAGCTTTGAGCGAAGCCAGTATGATGCTTTGTAGTCCATGTAAACGTGATGCCATTCGAGGGTTAATACGTATGGGTATTCTAATCGCATCCGGTCAGATTTAAAAAAGCTCGAGGTGAAGCACGGCGTCCCACGACCATGGCCTCATGATACCTAACCACGGGGACACGTATGTACGTCCAGACCCGTGTTACTTACGAGTCGAAAGTAATTCCGTATTTACTTTGACGTTACCGGGAAAATTAACACCCCGCTCACGTTTTACGAGCAATTTGCTGCACTTACGTGCGCCCTTACATAAGTCTCCGTAAGTACGGTCGACGGGCACGATCCCCCTGACGTTTCAGCATGGCTGCCGCATACCTGCACATGCCTAGATTCGATGGGAGACATAGTATTTTTCGATTGGCCCCTTTACTGCCGCGAGAAATTAGAATTCCTCCGGTCAAACTCCCGCGTCGTTAATGAAATCAATTTTTAGCACGGAAAAATTCTTCTCATTCGAGCATTCTCCTCTAGCCTCTCGGTCCACTATTTTTTGTTAAAGAATTTTACTTCAGCATTTTTATTTGACTGTTTTTTTACTCAAACGTTAATTTGTACGTTGATCAGAAAGATGATTTTCGCGATAGTGCACGCCGCGGATAAGAATTTATATATTCTTCTCGCGTAAACTCTGCATTCCTATACAGCCAGAGATTGATTACGCGCATGCATATATACATATACAAGGTGTGTACGGATTTCAAGATTTATTTTTTCCCCCGGGTATAGAATATTTTTTGTTTTTAATTCCAAACGCGAGAGAGCGAAAAAATTTGGTTTCCGCGAGAGAATCAATTTAAAAGGCTGCAAAGCCGACCGCTCTTTCGCGGGCAAGTGTAAAAAAAACTGCGATGATGAAAGCGGAAATGGATCATACCTCGAGCCGTTGGCTTTTCGGGTTCCCGACCTTTTTCGGGTTTCCTACAAAAAAAGGAACGCCGAAAACCCGGACTGGGGAAAAAAATTTGCGTGGGAAAAAGTACCATCGTGCAATCGATCCGTTTACGAAACGCGAAAATAATGTAAGCGAACCGAACGGCGAATCGAATTCGATCAATATTGATAAGCAATGCCAACCTGTTGGCCGCGGATCGATTGAAATGTGATCGACTTTGTTCGATTATTAAACACAATTAAACTTTGAAAACACAAGCAATTATTTATCAGATCCCTGTGCAATTGTAATCCACGTTTACCTGCTGTTGTGTTCATTTAAAATGAAACTCAGTTTTAAATTCAATTTACTGTTCGCAGGAAAGAATATTTTAATCCAGTTGATTGTGTCAGCAGTAGTCAGACAGTCGAATTTAATTAAATTTTACTTGTTGTTGATCGAGAATTAGATTCTACCGATTGACGATAAAAATTCCATTTCAGGGGGAAATTATGTGGGACTAAAACAACGCTGAAACAAATATTACATCGTTGCGGAAGATACACAAATGTTGCAACGAATATTCGCGCAGTGAATAGTCCACGTAAATAGACGGTCAATTTCTGTGAAAATTGTACGAAATTAGGTTCAATATCTAATATCATAGCACGAGTAGTTTTCTTCTTCTAGGAAACTCGTTGCTAATAGATTCCGTCGACGATAACGGGCCAGCTGGCGCAGAATACTTATGCAACCAGCGTTTCATTAGGGACACGAGGTCCGACGTAACAGTACTCGACAGTAATTGCAATAATATAGGGCACGGAAGCCGCGGTTCCCGTGGAACGGCATCATGTTCCGATAGGTTCCCCTAAACGTTCCCCGGGGAAGAAAAGGCATTACAGGTTACAACATCCTCGTTGGAAATTGACCGCTCGAAAATTGGGTATTAAGACTGTGTGACGTCGTGGCGGCCGACACGGCCTCGCGTGGAATTTCTTATTAAACGCGGCTCTTCGAGAGGGCCCAGATATTTCCATCAGGTGTAACGTTGTAGGAAATTGTCGGCAAAACGAAGGATCCCCTCTCTCGTTCTCTTTCCCTCACCGAGCAAGTTCCGTAACGAGGCGAGACGTATACATATAATACCTCTGGCGGAAAGGGCCGCAGTAAAAACTGATGCATGGCCCTCGGACGTTTCCGGGCCGGAGTGCGACGTAAATGAAAAGTTTGCGACCGGGTTTAGGTTGCGCGAAAAAATTTTGTAACTTCGCGAGTTACGGCCGATCCACGGGATGTTTTAACAACCTGAAGCCTGTTAAGAACTTCTTCGGGAAGCGTCACGGAGGATACGCGATTATGCAAAATAATGTTACGTTCGCGCAAAAGTTACACATTCCTATCTTAGTTTCGACATTAAGAATATCGAATGTTTATTTTACGCGATAGCGAATTACGACTTGAACAGCAGGTGAAAATATAAGTTCCACTTTACATATCAAAGCGTTCCGATGAGATTCGTCGAAAGTGTATTCTGCGGTTCCTTCGGGATCGATCCCGTTCTGTTCGACAGTTCGCGACTGCGCATAAATAAAATTGCTGGAGCCAATCGGGCGGATAAATCGAACGAATTCCGAGCGAAAAGGAACGAGCTCGTGACAAACATGAATCAGAGGGGGACGAGAGGACCGCTGGTGTCCGCCAAAAAAGAACATGGCCGAACAAAACGAACGTGTTTGCGCACCAGGAGATTGCTAACAAACAGAAGCATATGTTTGCGCCGGCTCGGGCAACAAACGAGCCATCGGATCATTATCCAGGCATGAAATTAATCGCGAGCGGTTCATCGACGTCCACGGTACTCCGGTTCTCTCTCTCCCTCTTTCTCTCTCTTTCTCCTGTTCTCGGCGGCATGCGCGAAACTCGACCGCAAAACGGTTGAAAAAAAGAAAATAAAAATAGAGGGAACTATAGTTGTGTATGGTTCTTTGCGCGCAAGGCTGCAAGTTTCCTTCCAGCGGGCCACTTGAGCCAGCAACGAACGAGCGAGAGGCAAGGGGGCCGGTCTCGCGAAACTTGCTCGATTCGCGTCTATTAATCCCCATCGCCATCTACCATCGTTCTCCAACCATGAAAGTTGAATTACATCTACTTGCCGGCCGCTTTGGGGACAGTTTCAAGTACTTCGCAAAGTCTGACGACTTTGTTGCCGCGACTTAGGCGCCGGCCAAAGGGAAAAACTTCCTTTACCGTATGGATGGTTCAAACTTGCCGCGCTTCTTTGCTTCCCTTTGTCGAGTTCTCGGGCTTCGAGACTTCGGAGACCCAGGTGCAGCGCTTGAATTTTGCATTGTCGTGATTCTCAGGCATTACCGGTGTTTCTTCCCTCTAAAAAGAAGGGCATAACATTGATGTTAGCAATGGGGGTTGAAGGGATTTCAATCGAAAAAATTTTTAGTCGGGCATCTCGCGAATCCTCGTTACGATGACACCAATTCAAGATTTAAAATGATTCCAATTAAACCAATGAGTAAAATCCTCTTTTGAACTGTAATTAAACTTCAGTTGATATAAGGTGGGCAACAATAGACTCGGAAAACTTCGTGCAGATTGAATAAAACTCGGTAATCTCGTTAGAACGATTTCAATACAAACTCATCGGGAAGAATACTCCGCCTCCGCCTTAATTAAACTAGACTTTAATATAAATTCCAGAGCCATGGTACATTCTAAGCTTTCGCCGAAGACGTCGATTCGATTAACAGTAGACACAGCATCAAGCTGACACAGGACAGTTTGATAAGTTGCTTTCAGCGCGGCCGCGTGTCTTTGACAGCGTTTATTTTATCCGAACGAAAAATGCCTCGGCTCCCAACGACATCTGAAATATTAATTCTCATTTGACTTGTCCGCTGGCAGCGATCGAATCCGTCGCCGGAGATTGAAAGCATCGTCGTCGTCGCCGGCGAACTGGAGCTTGCAAAGTAACGGAAACGGAGGAAAATAAAAGCATCCGGAGCCCGGTCGCAGAACCGCTTCCCTATGCATGAAAGCGCTGCTGCTGGCCAGACGTTCCACTCCACGATAACGCGGCCTGGCCGAAACGCGTCGACGAGACTGATGAGGTCGTTACATTTAGCAGATTCGCGAAAATATTCACGGCCCGGCTGGCGTTAATTATCGCCGCGGACTCCGTGCCATTTTTGCTCCTCGGCTACCGCCCCGGCGCCTTTCGTCACCGCGATTTACCAGATCGTTCTAAACGGATACACCAAAATTCACGAGCGAACTCGCGAGACTATTTGTCCCTGGGATTTCACCGAAATACTCCGGCGAACGGGACTCCTGCACGTTTTCCTTTTTCGTGGACGACACGCTTCCGTTCTGTGGAGGAAATTCGCGGTAATTTTGGTTGTGGTATCTTGGCAATGTTATTCGGAACACTTAGGAATTAAATTTCGTTTAATCCATTTAACGCGTTAAAGGGTTGATTTTCCAAAAATTCTATTCACACTGGAAAAATGATATCTCAAGCGCGACAATATCTCGATTTATCTCGTAGCTGAAACTGCAACGTCTAGCATGCGATGATAATTCGTAGTTCTCGAACAAGCAATGTCAGCCATAGAGCAAGCTATCATTCCCAACGACATATTCGAAGTGTTACGATCTTACTGGAGCGAATTATCGGGGACTGCATCGGCACGATGCAACAGCTAAGGCAATAAATCGACGAAAACTTGTGCGTTATCGAGCATCTCGGGACTGGGTGGCCGGATGATCGTCAATTACTTAACGACGGTGTGTCGAGAGTGTGTTTCGCCGGAAATACGGGCCCCCATCAGCAGTTAGGAAAGGTCGTGTCAGTGCGGGATCACTATCGTAACATGCAGCGAGATTCGGCGAGCTACACACGGCCGAGCACAATATAAATTTCCCTGCTAACGAGGTCCCTGGTAACGACCAAACCCTTGAACCAACATACTGCACGGTATACAACGCCTATCTAATAAACATACATAGTGCTAATACACACAATAATATGTACCGCCACGACATGACAGTGTAAACATGTGTACCACCGTATACCGATACAGTGCGGAGCCAACAACGACGACGACGACGGGACGACCTGCCCCCGTCTAACCGGCACTGTCTAGGCCCAAGCAATTTCGGAAGTCATCCTGGGAAATAACCGCGTCCGCAAAGGAGCCGCCACGGGTCGCATATACGTATTCCACCTCGGAATCTCGACCACCGGCGCCGGATTTCGAACGGATACCAACGTCCTCTCTGGCCTGCTAATATCGCCGTGATTCGGGTGCAACAAACGAGCATGATGGGACCGACGAGATACTATTAAAGACTGCCACCCCCTGTGTTATTCAGCGACATAGACAAGTGGGTAGCAAGTTACGCAATATATTAGTCAGTGGTCAGCCACTAGTCAGCCACTGGTTACCCAGGTCGTCATCCTCTGATGATCATCGACTGATCGACTAACTAAGGTATGCTAATTGTAAGATATACTCGTGGCCATCTAATTTTTAACTCGTCGGTACATCCACGAGATAGATATTACCGAGAAATGCGCTTCTTATGCATTCCAAAATGAAATATCAATTTCTCATGAAGCTTCCTGAAGCGAATCCTTCGGATCCAGGCCAGCATCATCTAATACAACCCAGTTTGACTAGAATTCCAGCCTCGGTAACAATTTACGCACTCTGTAGCTGCATCTTCGAGACACGTATTACCCAGCAATAAAAGAAACAGTCGGGATAGTCGATTTTTCTACGTCCCGAAACGAAGCATCAATTTCTCATCAAGCGGTCCAGAAGCGAACGGGCGGCAGGCCAAGGCCGACAGGAGAGATAATTTATCGCCGCGCCTCGGAAGACGGGAAAACATCCTCGAAAAGACGTTGGGTATGCAATCTCAGCGTTTAACGCGATCAAACGCTCGTCTACCCAGTTCCGCGTCCGAAAACGTGCAAAACGACCGTCGCTGCACCGCGTCGAGCGGGAGATACGTCACGGGATTTTTGTGGCGGGAACATGGTCGCGTTGCAACAAGCGAACGGAAAGAGAGAGAGAGAGAGAGAGAGAGAGAGAGAGAGGGGAACAGACGAGATAAATATCCCCGCAAGCTGCAACGTGTTACACGGTAGCGGACCTCCACCGTTTTTCCATGCCGGTCGGTGCACGGACCGGTGCACACGCGTCCACCGTACAAAGATGCATTTAAGTAGCGACGCAGTCACGATGCAGCTCGGCGCGGCTCGCGGCGCGCGGCGTCGCTCGATGTGTTGCATTCGAGACACGCCGCGCCACGGTGCATCGAGATAATGACGGTCCGCGCGCGGCTTATTGAGAGATCGCAGTAAACCGTGCATCGCGCTTTACAACCACCATCGTGATAACGCGGCCTGAGATTCGCGGTCCCGCGAGGCAATACGTTCCGCGATATTGACGAGGATACATGTTTCATGGGGTTCCACGTTTAGGTCTGCTCTCTGATCCTTTGACAACCGTCCCACAAAAATATAATTAAAAACGATAAAGATTTTGCCGCTAGATATTCGCACGTACCGCGGCAGAATATTTTCGCGACGGTGCCGAGCGTCGGGTGGGGGTGCATTGGCGTCCTTAGCTTTTTAATTTTACGTTACATAAAGTCTTGAAACGAGTCTGCCCGTAAAATGGGCCGATATTGGATTTAGCGGGGTGTCCCTGAATTCTTTAACGCCCCCGACGAGGAGGTACGACGTTACTACGTGTATAGTAGGCGGCTGGTGATAAAATTTCGAAGAACCGCGGAGTTACGTGTCGACCGACGTCGTATCCGGTGGATGCGAGCCCCGGAGCTTACCGACGCGGCTTAAACCGATCTCACCCGATGCTAAAGCCTCGAGAGCTGATAAAAGAATTGAGAGTTACAGCCCGGACGGATACTGCCGTGTGTTCCTGTATTGATCCCCTTCGCGTAACGCAGACGATCGCCGGGATTTCCGCGTGATTGCTGACGCGATCACGCAAAATTAAATCTCTTCTCTTGCACAATTAACAACTTCGATTTATTTTATGGGCACGGTGATCACAACCATTTTGTCATTGGTAATTTCTTAGAAGTCGCCAGAAGTTTGTATTTAAGTTTCGCTAAAGGATATTGGCCTATGCGTCGCTGCTCGAAATCTTTTCCACCATTTTTAATAAGTGTCCGGACGCGGCGGTCATTGAGAAACTTGGCCGTGGCAATGTCAGTTCGCAGCTGCGACGATTTCCCGAACACCTTGTATAGAACGCGCGCGAGTCAGACGGTTTTGCGTCGCAGCGTCGGCTGCCGTTTTCATTTAAGCCAAGAAATTGGAATAAAAGCACAGCGCGACTCAATTAACCGCCGGCAAATATTTAATTACAAACGCAAATCTTGCTTGGTTCGTTTCTCCTTTGAGTCGGAATGGCCGGAAAGGAGCCATTCAAGCCAGCCACCGTCTGCCTGCACGCAGTTTCCGTGAACTTGTCTGAATGCAACCTCGAAAGGACGAAAGTAGAAAGGTGAGAGAGAGAGAGTGAGAGAGGGTGGCAGAGGGGGGAAAGAGGAGCGGATTAAGAGAAGGGCATGGGTGGGGGAAAGGGCGAAAGGACGAAGGAATGAGGCGACCAAACCTGCCTCTTCAGCCAGACACAATTTCTCTTTCTCTCCCGATTTGCCAACTCCTGAATTAATCCCATCGAGAGTCACCGGGTCGCCTAACAAAAGATAAACGGCCGACGGTTAATGTGCCTCCACTTGAACCGGTGGTTAAACCTGCTCCTTCTGTCTCGTTGTTTAAAATTTCATTATTTCGTCTGCCAGGAAAAAAACCGTGGCTCGGCGTCTGGACGGCGCGGCGGATTAACGAGCGCGCCAGATAAGAGCGTTCGGTTTCGACGATCTCGAGATCTAGAAACCCGAATGTCTCTTGTAACGAGCGTCATCCTCGTTTCCGTTTTGCAGGATTACAGACGATTCTTTATCAATTTTCATTAAATTGTTACACAATTACGATCGACACTTTACACCAAAGATGATTCTTTATGTAAAAAGAAAAATCCCAAAGGACCTTCTGGCAAATCTAACTGGTGAAATAGAACGTGGCCGAAAGGGTTGTAGGACGAAACGATTTCTATATAACAATGGCGACGTCCTCGTCGCGTCGGGGAGATATATTCCCGCTGATGCCCCATATACCGAAGGATAAATGGCGCAGGGAATACCCCTAAAATTTCCAAGATTGCCGGGAACAACATCGCGAAGAGCGATAGCGAGCCACCTGCACCCCACATCTGCCGCGGCTCCACAAACCACCAGTTATCACGCGGCACGTGACACGCATCCCCATCAGGCTGGCCACGTTCCACTGAAAAATATTCATCCCTGTTTCCACCTTCCGTGCTCCAGACGTCGCTCGCTCCGAAGCCCGAAGTCATCAATTCCGTACTGGAATCGCTCTGTGAGCTGACGGGGACGAGAAATAATTTTAAAAATTCGTACATTTCCAGAATTACTAATCGGTTTCATAAAATTGATTTCGTTAATCCAGACTCATTTCCACGTTATATTATCTTGTATTAAAACAAGAGCACTGATTTTCGGAACATTTTCAAGCGAGATATACCCTAAAAATCTCACGTCCAATAAAACTGCATTCCACCGCCACTAATAGCTTCTCAATAGGCAATCACCTCCACCCGACTTCCCCCTGATCGTGTTTCCCCGCCCAGCAAAATTTCGCTGGCAAAGTTTTTTATCCGCAGAACGGTGTCCGGATCACGATCATCCGGCAAACACTACAATTACCGTCGAGACGCCTTTAAAACGCGGCCGCCGAGCTGAAAACCAACAAGAGTCCCTTGCCCGTTTCCTCCCCCCGCTCGCCGGTCTAATTTCCAGACGACTTAGGTAAATTGAATGCTTTCAATCTTCAAAATATCCGGCTCGCCTCGTTAAACGATTCTCGATTACATTCTCAAAGGGTAACGCGAGGGGTTGGCTCGCCGTGAATAAAGAGAAGAAGAGAAAACGGTATCAAACTACCGCCTTTTCGAATAGTTGGTTTAAATACCCGGCTCCCACTCGATAAAGACGCGCCCCATAGCAAACTCCGTGCGCGCGGGCACGCGCTTGAATACACATGAAGCATAAAACGAACGCGAGCACTCGCATCAAAGGGAATCAGAATTAAACCGGAGAGAGCAGTGCCGAAGGCGAGGAGGCCGATCGTACACGGGGCCACTTTCGCTTGGGCACAAAGTGACACGCGTTTTATTAAAAATCTTCTGTTGTCGTTTTAAAAGCGCCGTTTACCCGCCGAGGAAGCCGCGGGCTGCGCGGAGCCCGCTTTGTCCCGCCAGCCATGAAATTTTCGCGCGGCTCACCGGTTTATATGTAGAACCCCCGGAAAGTCGGATGTCCTTATTTACAGGAACACTTTGCCTCGATTAAACCTTCCTCTGCAGGTTCGAGTGACCATCTGATTTCTCGTTTTGTTCAACAATGACTTCTCCGCCATCGTTCCGTTTATCTGTTATTTTATTTCGATTACGGATGTATCTCTAGCAGCTGAAACGGTGCTGAACGTGAAGCGACTCGCGTGACGAAGACGCGCACGGATTTGTATCGTATTTTCATCGAATACGTTACCGTGGTTGTTCGTTCGTTCGAGTTTCAATATTTGCGATAAGAGCAAGATTTTACGATAGTTAGCAGAACGGCTGTTGTGCAAGCAGGTTGGCGTTTCGTGGCATGTTTTTCCACTCGAACCACCCGATACGTGGTGTCTGGTCTGGCTAAGTGCATAGTTGAGAATTTTACGAAGCGGGTACCGGTTAGACGGGCTAGTCCTCTGCGGCTCGGCGGCTCGATCTTGGATCCCTTTAGCCGGCAGGTGCAGAACACCGCGGGCATAACGCTTGTCCCGCGGCGTTTCGGTCCCTTTCCCATCGTCGCTGCCACTTTTACACGCCGGCCAGGCTCCCAGTGTTCCACCTACATGCTTGTAACGCGTGTAAACATTTCCATGCGCGGGTAGAACGCCGCTACGCGCCGTGTAAAACATCGGTACGACGCGCTCGAACCGTTTTCTCTTTCTCTCTTTCTCTCTATCTCTCCGTCTCTCTCTCTCTCTCTCTCTCTCTCTCTCTCTCTCTCTCTCTCTC